>OZ026615.1:63065300-63665300 GCA_964020975.1 Hermodice carunculata | reverse complement strand
TATTATAAGAACTGGTATCAAAAAGGAGTTAAATATATTCATGATTTGTCAAGACAAGATGATAGTTTTTTTATCAGCTGAAAATTTTAATAGAAATTAGCAATTAAATGTTAATTTTGTTATGTACTATGGTATTCTATCAGCCATTCCAGATGGATGGAAAGAAATACTGAACACTGTTATAACTGATGAAGTGACGGATGAAATTTTAGAAAGTAATTTAAAGAAAGTAACTAAACAGGTTAAAGTTCGAAAATATGTATATCCCATTTTATTGAAGAAACAGGTTGAAAGCCCAACACCAGTAAGTATCAAATGGCATTAAACATTGATATTGAAGAAGAAGAATGGTTTCAAATTTTTAATATCTTGTATCAAGCATCCACATCAAGCCAAATAAGAGAATTTCAGTTTAAGTTTTTACACAGGTGTATTTATATGAATATTAGATTGTTTGAGTGGAAATTAGTTGACCCTAATAAATGTGTATTTTGTAAAACACATACAGAAACCTTCAAACATTTTGTTTTGGAAGTGTGAATTTAGTAAAAAATTTTGGAACCAAATTTTTAGACGATGTAGTCATGACATGGTGAATACAAAATCTTTTTCTGCGAAAGAAGTGGGGTTTTTTTTGTAATAACAGTTTACCACCGGATTTAACTTAATTTTTGTATTAGGTAAAAAAAATTGTATTCTTGTAAATACAAAGAAGTTGTTCCTAATGTTCAGAGTTTTAATTATTTTTATGGTAAAAAATATTCAACAAATTGAAGAAAATATTGCTTTAAGTTAAGGAAAAGTATCCAACCATTCAAGAAAGTGGGATAAATTTAAGTTCACTGTTTGAAGCTTTATAACATATGATTTGTAAACATCTTACTTCTCTGATTCTGTATATCTAGTTTTATGTCATAGGGGTCTCTATATGGAATATTAGAAGTATATATGGTATAAACCGGTACTAATTGGAACAAGAATATGCACTGTATCAAATATAACAATTTTGATGTAAATTGTATATGTCCTGTTTTGGAAATAAAAAAAGGTTTGACAAAATAGCAACAATAATACAAAATCTAGGTCTAAAGTGTATCTTTGAAACATAAATTTCCACATATTGATTACTGTGCCCGCATTTGCTCAATGTTAACAAACATAAAAACACTGTTTTCCCGTGATCTGGTGATAGGAGTTTGGTTTTTTTCTCCCTTGCCCCTTAACAGTACGGAACATTTTAACAGACATGCTGTCTAGACATGTTGTCAATCAGGTGTCAAAATTTCAAGTGGAGAAATATGTCTCACACTTCATTCCCAGGATCTTTGACCCCAAAGTAATTTAAGGTGCCTGAGAAAACAAAAAACCAAAATATTAACCCTATTATTCTGTTAAATTCTGGAAGGAAATTTTAAATGTTTAAGAACACAAATCCCATAATAATTCCTTCCTCATCTTTAAAACATTCTTCACATTGTTTTCCCGTGTGGAAGTATGGTTTGGTTGTACATTCTGAATCTAGAATGTTCCAAAATATTACTGTGTAAAGCAAATAAAATTTGCTCTCAACCTACACTTCCCATCAAGCACAATAGCTACAGAGAACCTGCAATTAACAAACCTTGAGCTCAACAGTCATAATGCCCCACCTGGTACACTGAGAGCTCCTCTGTGGCACTTTAGTTTTGAAACTGGCCTGTAGTTGAGCACTAAGTGGGGATCTGGAAAACTTGCATCACGAAACGGAAAACAGTAAAGAAAATCCGCTTGCCGGCGAAGGTAAGTGTCTCGTTTTTCTTTTTTTGAATCATTACATTTTCCCGTTCTCTGGTCACGTGACCACTCACGACCAATTAGGAGACAGGAGCATTAGTGCACAGGGACTGGCCACCTGACCTCTCTTGACCAATCAGAATCCAGGATTTCAGGACCATCAAGTGAAAATTGGTCCAAAGGGCTGACTCCCATCCCCACTACTACTGCTCCATCGCAAGTCCATATGGATTTTACTAGGGTCCTGATCTTGTCCGTTTGTTTCTGGCCTGTGTATTTTTTTCCAGTCCTTTGTTCAGGTCTTGGAACATGACACTCACCCCTTAGCTAAAGGCTTCAAACGTGTTTCGCGTCCATGGTTTACTGTTGTGATGTGCTCCATGTATTGTGTAGGTTGGTTTTCTTTTTTCTTTCCACTTTCTACTTTAATCATCGGATTTAGTGATCTTGATCTTGGCTACTTTTCCTTGTTTTTTGTTGTCCGTCATTTTGGGAAGTGGCTTCGCTGTCTTCGTCCTCCAAGTCGCTGTTTATAATTTTTATACAAGTCATGCTTATCAAGCATGCCGTGTATTCATGAGACATTTATCACTTCCCGCTGTCGTAAGACTATAAACAACGAAGAAAAGAAAAGCAACAAAATATAACTGTTGGTAAGTAGTTTCTTTATGATTGTCACGCATTGAAGGTCTTCTCCTGAGTTGTATCACATTTTGTGCTTTTGGTAGTATGTTTTGATATGACGACCTTTATATAATATATGCAGGGAAAAAGCCGTTTGGATCATCCAATATAAGGTTCGATGCTCAAGATATGTCCTACAACTGTGCTCCGTAAATGACAAAAAGCATAATTTTTCATCTCAATATGTCAGTGTGCAAGCTTTATGACCAGGGTTGTTTTGTTTTGTTTTGTTTTGTTTTGTTTTTTTTTGTTTTTTTTTTGTTTGATTTTTTTTGTTGCCATTAGGACTTTGCAAAGTTAGGGACACAAGTGATTATTTTGGTAGAAATAAAACCTGATCATTTTGGGAATTTCAAATATAACATAATATGAGTCACGTGGCAGCTGAACAGCATTTTGCGGTTTCTAAAACCTGGCTGCTTTGTTCGTACGTTTTCTGTCTGTGATCATTCTGTAACTGCTCAGGGGCTCAGTCAATATTTCCCTTGCATAACTGGGAAATTCCGCAGTTATTTGAATATATTATATTGCATAAGAAAAAAGAAGCTGTATCGCAGCTTCAAGGGTTATGTTGGGTGAAAATATGATAACAGTGGATAATTATTTATGATGATCTCTGTAGCAGATTGACGAGAAAAAGGTTATGATTTCATCTCTTAAATGGCCGTGCATCCAAAAAGGAAATTACAGAAGCAATTACACATATTACATTTCTTGTTGACCATGAAGCAGAGAGCTTTGGACATTCTGACTTCGGCCTTCTAAACCATGCACTTCTTGAATACACATCTGCATACTGTTCAGCTTAGTTTGACTAGAGTAAACGTTTTTCCTTTCCTAAGAATTTTGACCAGCCACGGACAGTCACCTTCAGGAGATGCAAAGAAGTTAAATAAGTTATTGGCTACAACAGCCTCCGGTATAGTTCTATTTATAAATACGAGTGTTGTTATAATAGACTGTTCCATTGGGGTGGCAAGTGGTGTTTGCCTGCCTCTGTGTTCAAAGATGGATAATGTCTCACTTTATGTGTGTAGTTTTTTTTTTATCCCTCGTTTGGGCCAATCACTATCCTGGTCCAAAAACTTGATGCTTCCCTCATCTATCTTATGATTTGTTGTATTTACGTGGTAGGACATAGCAGAATTTTCCATATTGCTGTGTCGTTTGTGTTTTGAATATCTATATTTCTACGTGTTTCGCCAATGTAACCCACTGCATATTCACACTTTATGTGGTACACACCACCTGTTTTGTTGAACATTTCAATTTTGTCATTGGGGGACGCTAAAAGGTTGCAAGTGGTCCTTTGTGGTTTAATGCTGTGTTCCCTTTGTCCTGAATTAAAATATCCCTTATTGTCTCTCCTACACCTTTCACATATGGTATCACTGCTGGTCCCAAGTAGTCTTTTTTCTTCTTCAGTCCTGTGTTTTGGTGATTTAGTATCCTAAATCCTTTGTTGATCATGCATTTTGGATAACCACGTCTGTTTAGAGCAATTTCTGCCCTTTTTATTTCTTCTTCTTTATCTTTTTCTTTTGTAGTTAAACTAAAAGCTCTCTGTAGTAAAGTATCGAGTGCACTCATTCTGTGCTTCATAGGATATTCCAATTTATAACCGAGATATTGATCAGTGTGGGTCTTCTTTCTGTACACTTGTGTCAGGATTTCACCTCTGCTATTTCTCTGTACTAACACATCTAAAAATGCTCTAACATTTATTATTTACGAGATTTGGAGGCACACAGATTTACTTTGAAGCAAATCTTCTTTTCTAGTTTTTGTCTGTTTTCTTGCTGAGATTGAAAGACGCAGATTGATGGTTCATGAGGACACAATTTCGTTTTTACAAATGATTTCTGACAAGTTACGAAGAAGAGCATCTTTCGTAAAGATAATTCCAATGTACCATATGGTGATCAATAATTTGCAAGTGTAGATTTTTCGGGAAAAGTTGCACACATTGAGGTTGACTTTGCAGAATGTACTTTAAACACTGATCGTTTGCAGATTCAGTTTACGTTCAATGAGAGTACCCGCCCCTACCTCTTACATGTCCCTGATTGGTCTGCTGTATTCCGAAATCATTCTGTGGACAGTGTTGCTGTAAAGGCACGTGCACGTCAGGAGGCTGCGGTTGTAAAAGCATGATTGTGTCAAACCACGAGTCATTTCAGCTTAAAAAGTCTTTCCACAAACAAACTACGCAAACATGAGCTTTCTTACACGCACACGAGTGCATAAGGCCCTCCTTTCCAAACATAGACCTCTTGATGGTAATGGTAAGTGACTGTGAAGAAAACGAAAAGCGTTGCTACCCAGTTTAAATCAAAATTCTTAGATTAGATGCCAATGACTTTAATTTTAACCTATATGAGGTCAAATGTATTCACTGGAAGCTGCAGGAGGTAGTTGCATGTCAAACAAACAAATTGTAAATGCAAGTCTGTGGGACAACTGTTTTCCTACTGGGATATGTCTTGGCCTTCGTGAGAAATCAGGTTCAAAACTTCTTGCGTTGCTACAACACCAAGTGGAAATCATACTCTTTTGTCATATGATTTGGGGGCAACAGTGTTCTAATATAACTGAATGAGTGTGTGAAAAGCCATTGCTCAGCTGACCTACATTTTGTTACCAAAAGTGAGTCTCCATTGATCTGAGCGGTGCCAAGCTATACGCTGTGGCCCGTATTTTTCAGAAGACAAAATATAAACTTGTAGCAGAATGCCGACTGATTTATACAGTAATCAATAGGAATGTATCAGTATTGCATACACTGGTTAAATTTTCATGGTAAGTACCAAACGTGAAGAACTGGTCAAAAAGCAGGATTGCACCGCTGCATCTTGTGAACAACGTGCTCGGCTGTCTGACTGGGAACACTTCTGTCAAGTTTCAGCACAAACTGAGCAACAACTCAGCAGAATACAAAATGGTTCTGTAAACCCGAAATTCAGATCAGGGTACTCCACCCTGGACACATTTTATACAGGTACATCTAAATATAGCCCCGTCAATTTTAAAATAAATCCTGCATACTGGTTTTCAGTGAAAGATGGAAATGTTTCTCTTTTCTTTAGTCAGTAATATCAATATCTTGTAAGGTCACTCAAGCTCAATAGAAGAAACAATACAAAAGACCCCCCTTATGGTCCTGTATATTTTTAAATGTAACAATGCACCAAAAAGGCAACATCATTTAGATATAAGGAAACGTTATTTGTGTACACTCGTGCAATGGTCACCATCAAAAATACAAAGTCAAGAAGCTCCTCGAATAAACGAAATTTCTTTTCCAATTGAACTTTATTAAACTAAGGATAACAACTAACAAAAAAAGTATCTTGAAAACATTGGTGATTACGCAGTACAGTGAGAAGTTTGAAATAGCTTTAGCATGAAAAAATCGTAAAAAATATTAATAAAATCGCAGCGTTACCTGGTGAGTACCTTGAAGTCTTGGGATACCTGAAAGTGTCCCTATGCCATTTCGAAGTCACATGCAAAGCGACTTCTTTCGAGAATATATTTTTTAAATTTTGCCAAAAATGAAGCATATATATATTTGGAAAAAATCACTAAAGCGTGAGCATCTGAATAAACTTAATTAATTTAGTGTAGATCCTCCAAATGTACATTGCGAACAAGTTTGGAGGAAATCTGGTTGACGTTTGTAGACATTGAAAGCGTAAACTATCATTGTAAATCCCGTTGACGCACATAGTAATCAACAATATAATTGCATTTACCCGTAAATATGTGAACTGAAAAATTTCAGAGCAAAATGTAAATCTTAGCAAACTGCAGCTGACTGACATTCCTATGAGCTCAGCAGACTGAGAAGTCTCAGAAATTCATATGACGGATGACAGGTCTCGGAGATTCATGCAGTTTTGTAGAATTGGAGCAAGGCAATTAACATACATAGCCATGTGGTACACTATGATGAAATAATGTGTCACAAAATTACACAATCATGCATAATTTGATAACAACTGACCCACATTCATTCGTATCCGAAAAAACAACTCGCTCATAGTCCTGTCTTACAGGATGATGAATAAATTCCGAGTCATACACAGTCATGACATATAATATAATAAAAATAATTCACTCACAGCCATGTCTTAAATGGTGTTGAAAATAATCTATGCACGATCATGACATATGCGAGTAAAATAATTCAGTCAGTCATGTCTCAAAACATGATAAAAATAATTCATATGCACATTTATACCTTAAAATATGATCAAAGTAATTTATAAACACTGTCGTCTATAATACGATAATAAAACAAACTAATTCAAATACACGCTCATATCTGCTATCATTATAGAAATAATGCATACACAACCACATATGCAGCTACGAAACACATTTTATTCCCAACCAGGTACCATTATGCGATAAAAAAATCCACGTGCAGTCATGTGATCATACTGTGATCAATACATTCAAACACAGTCATGCCTCATGGTACGAAAACAAAAAAGGCTGTGAGAACAACTTTTGCTCATCTGTCCTAGCAAAAGAACATTCCCACCAAGGTCGAAGAGAATCTGGCAGCATGTTGTGTATTTCAAAAATACAGGGGCACATGGATTTGTTTGTTTCATATTCTCCCATAACATAACTCTTTCTAGTCACTATGGAAATAGGAACCTGGATATACAAGCAACGTGGCACTGGATGATTCATTTTCATAAAGGCCCAGTCAAGATACCAACCCCTAGGGACTCAAGGCAATACGACGAGATGTTTTCAAGAAGTCAAAATTGCAAAAACACACAACAATGCACACATACATACATATATATATATATATATATATATATATATATATATATATATATATATATATATATATATATATATATATATATATATATATATATATATATATATATATATATATATATATATAAATTGCCGTGCCACCTGTTGAACAAGCTAATGCTAAAAGAGTACCCGGAAGTGTTCTTTACGGCAGCAACTGGCCATGTGGTTTTCGAGATCCAACGAATGTTCCTCAACAAAACATTTTCAAATCAAGATTTCCTGACCTATTGATCACACGTGACACCCTCTCAGAATGTTTTATGCTAACTTGAACAAAGCTCTTTAGAAGGAAACACACACACACACACGCACACACATACATGCATATATATATATATATATATATATATATATATATATATATATATATATATATATTATATATATATATATATATATATACATCGGAACGCCGTTTCTTTTTATTCAGGTATTTGAACATATCAATAAATATTTAATAACATTTAATCGTTATGTTTAAATAGACAATATTTGGTCTAATGTTGAAATCTATTTTGTGCTATGACAATAGCGATTTCAACATATAACGTCGTCTTTCATTATTCAGTATTTGAACATATGATTAAATATTTGATAACATTAAATCGAATTCATGTTATCATTAAATGCATTTATTGTTATGTTGAAATATTCTTTTTTAGTGATTACTAAATGCATTTGTTGTTATCATCAATTGCATTTTAATGATATCATCAAAACGATTTCATGATACGTCCACGTGGGAAATTATTTAAACAAAATTATATTTGTCTTTTTATCCAGAACCACTTTGTGGTCGCCCTTGGTCTATTCCGCAGTCTTAACTCTTTACACTCCACTCCATAAGCTAACCTGTCACTGGCTAACCTATGTAAATATGGAAGTAGAACTACTATTGCCCATATTGCGCACGTTCTTCGTTATGAAAGTAAAATAACTAAAATTTTGTTTGATGATAACATTAAATCGACTTATATGTATGATTAAATAGACCTTATTTGGTCTTATGTTGAAGTTCACATGGTCTAATGATAATAGCGATTTAATCATATCATTAATTACTTCTGGAACTAGAAAAATGTGCGCTCCTCTTTTTGATCTGAATTAATGAAAACCAAATATTTAGTGATAGCAGTAAATGGTTGATGTGATTAAATTAACCGGCAGTGACACAGGTGAATAGATGATGAGACAAATTCTGTTGATATACTTCCGGGCGACCTTCTAGAGGTGACTTCCGACTTTCGCCACGTGCGCATGACCGTTCCGTGTATTGCAAAGTTTTGGCTGTTTAAGCTCTTTTCATGGGGGGGGGGGGTATAAGTTATCTTGCTGTCGCCCGGGTCGCATTTAAATATAACATGAAATCAAATTAAACATACCATTAATTGTATTTATTGATAAGATTAATTATCTGGGTATTTCAACATATAATCGAATAGTTTGATGATATGACATTAGATTTAGACATAAATATACCATATTTATTCATTACAATCAATCCTTTTAGTGATATCAATAGATGCAATTGATGATATCAATAAATGGATTTTGTCCTTTGATTAAATAAAAGAAAACTTTTCCAGAATTACATATATCTTCAAAAACATTTCATGGCAATATTATATCTAATTATCTTTAAATATTTGATATCATTAAATAATTAGTGTTGTGATCAAATATTTCATGATAACATTAAACAGAATTTATGAAATTGAATTAAACATATCATTAATTCTATTTAGTAACAAGAATAATTATCTGGGTATTTCAACACATGATCAAATCCATTTCATATGACTTAACACATTTAGATATATGTTTAAATATACCATATTTGTCATAACAATACATAAATTTAGTGATATTATCAAATACAATTGATGATATGACCAAATGTATTCTGTCTTATGATAAATATAAATATATAAATACAAGAAAGCTTTACAGAATAGGGCATATCTTTAAATACATTTCATAAGATTAAATGTAACTAATTTTATCTCTGTATATTTGATATATTCAAATAGTGTTAGCAATAAGTACAATTGATCATATAATTAAATATTTGATAATATGTTCAAATACTGAATAAAAGGCCTAACGGCATTCCATAATATAAAATATCATAATACATACATGTACGGGGGAGTATTAACATTAACGTCCCTATACTTCAAGCTATCTCATCAATCATCACTTCATTTGTACAAAACAACTCATAATTGACCAAGTGTTTATGGAGATTTTTAAAAAATCATTAAAAATGAAAATTGAAAAAATACATACACACAGTCACTAAACCATAACATTTTCAACAAATGTGGTGGAGCTCTGCTTCTATCCTGACAGGGATACCCCCCCCCCCCCAACAAAAAACACAAAAGATCCGCCAACGAGTTTCGAGGTATCAAAAAAATGGGCATTTATTGTCAGGGTTAGGGCAAGAATAAGGGTCACATCATGAGTCTGAGGGCAAGAATTAGGGTCCACATCAAAAGTCTGAGGGCAAGAATAAGGACCACATCATAAGTCTGAGGGCAAGAATCAGGGCCACATCATGAGTCTGAGGGCAAAAATATGGGTCCACATCAAAAGTCTGAGGGCAAAAATAAGGACCACATCATAAGTCTGAGGGCACGAATAAGGGCCACATCATGAGTCTGAGGGCAAAAATATGGGTCCACATCAAAAGTCTGAGGGCAAAAATAAGGACCACATCATAAGTCTGAGGGCACGAATAAGGGCCACATCATGAGTCTGAGGGCAAGAACAAGGGTCCACATCAAAAGTCTGAGGGCAAGAATAAGGTCCACATTATAAGTCAGCTGATTTAACAATTAATAACACAGTCCTCTCTGATAATTTATCAGTGGGTCATGCACGCAGTTTAGTTTCATAATGTTATAAAATAATTCACGCAAATGGTCATGTCTCATGATATGATGAAGGTGATTCATACATACAGTTATATCGCACAATATGATAATAAAAATAATTCAACCTTAAACGACACGTTCTCTTGGTCATGTTACGAATGCATGATATTTCTTGGGGAAATTAATGTAACGAAGTGTCTGTTATGAATGTAGGCAACCACACTGTGCTTCTAGAAAATATTTAATGTGCAATGATATTTCATTCAAAAAAAAACTGCCGTTAGCTATAATACCGATGTACAATGGTGCTTAAAAATAGGCACAGTATATTTATAGCAGCATTTACGTGACTTAATGCATGTTAATGCATTCAAAGAGATTCGTAAATTTTTTTTTGTTTTGTTGAGAAAATGACAAGAATATAACTTGCTGCTTTTCACTCAAATCTACAATAAGAAAATAATTTGTTCATGTAAAATGCATATAGTCCAAACATGGCACATACATAATATTCCGTTACTTTGGTGCACAATAATTACCTAGTCCAGACCACTGACAGAACTTATAAAGGATGAAAGAGACCAACATTAACACATGCGAATGACGCAATCAGGGTTTCCTCCACTGTGTGTCATGTCGTAGTTTTGTCTATTTCAAGCAAATTCCTGAACTATTCAAGCTAAAATAATGGTTTATTTATTTACATTACATTTTGGTATGTCCAGCATACCTCCTAGATGCCCACTACGATATCTCACAGTATTGTATAACTCACTTTCATTTCGATGAATGAATAGATTATTTTTGGATGACAGTGACTACAAACGACAAATATTTTGTTCTATTGATTTACTTTTTTCTTATCAAATTGTATTGGACAATTATATCACCAGTCCCAGTATCGCAACCGGGTGGCTAAGTTTTGCATATCGTGACGCAGACTTCATTCTCATTTAATAATAACAAATTTAAAAGTTTATATCCACCACTTCCTGCGACATAAGCACTCGTGGTGGTTTGGAGACTTGACATCCCTGTTTCTCCGTTGCCCATCTCGGTCTTTGTGAATTTTGTGTTTTCATCGACTTCATGTGACTTTTACCATTTCTGGTGTTTTATATTCGTTGGTCATTGCCATTTGCTAGAAAACAAAAAAAAAAAAATAGAAGTGCAGAATTCTAGATGATACATGAAAAAGGGCAATTCAATCTGAGGACTTGGTAGTCTGATTCCAGCTAAAATGGGTTTAACTTTCAAATATACTAACTATATAAAATAATTAGCTGTTTTCTTTTTACTTTCATAATTATGAATAACGAGCCACCATAACAAAACATTAAAGAGTTCAAACCAGCATATGATGCCAAATGACTTAAGCTCCTGTTACAATTCCCGAGATTGCAATGAAATGAAACAATACCTCGATGTAAATCACTGTCCGTTTATATTTAGTCTACACTGGATAAATATATTAGCATTCTCTGATTTCATAAAATAAAACGTGATTATTCAAACATCAAAGGCACACCACCATTTAATTACACCATTAGTTGTACTTCTAGCATTTTATTGTATTGTATAGAAATTTTTAAAAAACGCTTCAAGTGTTAAAATTGTTACCTTACCTTATTTTCTTGCACCAGAGAAATGTCCCGCTTACCAACAGCCCGCCTGTGTGTCTGCAACAAAACACAAAACACACTGCCGTTCATGCTTGAATTACTCCACAAATCGGCCTAATATGATCTTCATTGTTTAATAAGATTTCGTTTACACGTCACATCATGTAATAAATCTAACTCTTTCAATATTCGTATGTATGTTGACTTTTGGATGGGAGATGCGAGGTTAAAAACTGAATCACTCCTTGGCAGCGGTCCAATCCACAACAAGACAGGTTTTGACCAGGGATATGCCATTCTGACTGGTATCATTTCCAATTCTCATTCAGATACTTTCTTATTCGTACAAGAATTCTTTGATCCGTGCATTTATAGGCAATCTGAACAGAAAAAGAATAACAAAAATATAAATCAGCTTCACAACCAATGGTGCCTACAATGTGTTCTGGAAAAAATAATAGTAGTTGAAAAAATAAACATGGTCCCTCTGAATACCAATAAAAACAATTTTTCTCATTATAAAATGAGAATCTGGTGACTTCAAGCATCAAACAAAGGGATGATGACGTGAACTTAAGGGGCAACCACGCTTACTCTTCAGCGTGTCTGATATGAAATAATTTCAGGATATTTGGCACATACAGCATTGCCACAAGATGGCGTGACAACACTTTAAAGTTTTAAGTCCACCTCACGGAAAAAAGAAAGGTCAAATATACAATTCTTTCTTTCACTCACCACCAACAGCGCGATTCCCATAATGAGCACAATAACAATGCCGCCTATAACCACACAAAGAATGATGATCATGCTGTTCATTGGCATTGGTTCTGGCTTCGGCTTGGGCTCGGGCGTGGGTTCGCTGCTTGGCTTTGGGGATGGCTTGTCTTGTTTGTATTGTTCTGTCAAACTTGACGATGTGGGGTCCACCTTCATCTCAATTTTTTCGAAGACAACAACTATCTCTCCTCTTGCAATCTGCAGGTAAATGTTTAATCCATATTGAAGTGATATTTGCTGAATAATAACTCAATCCTTAAACCAGTTTTTTATTAATATATTGTAACAGGCCGGATAGTCTCAAAGTATGAAATATTTACAGCAGACGATCACCTCTTGTGAATGTGTCACTTTCTGTACATTTATCGATTCAAAAATATATATTCATGTGACAAGAAGTACGATCTGACATGTAATAAATGCACACAGCTGGAGTGGCTTCTCACTGGGATACAGGGGGTTTAGTATACCTTTCCCTGCTTTACGCAACAGAGACAGGAGTGTGGGAATGCCCACAATCTGCGTTGGTTTGAAAAGGAAGCCCTCAGTACAAAGCACAAAAGTTTCCGTTCAATGTTTTAAACATTGGAGCCACCTGTAGGTCCAGGCGCCTACCCACAGTGCAATGGGATGTAAATATGCACAACACTTCTGCACTGCACACACCACTCTGTGCATCACATGTGCTACCCACTGTATAAAGAGTTATAGATATGCTGCCCACTACTACACATGAAAGAAGTCAACTTTTACATTTTTCTTCAAACGTGCATGAGGTCTGAAACAACGATAAATTGAAAAAAAATCGTAATCTATCTGCCGAATTAGTTGAAACTCTGCACCTTTAACAGAAATGCATTTCACTAAGAAAGTTTTAAATCAAATAGCGAAAACATTTTGACATCGCAGTACATGTGTGTACTGTACAGATATGTATTGAAATAGCCTCATTTAATGTTTTGATCCATCGACCGCTTGGTATGGGATACATATAGGTCATTAAATATTTCTTGGTTATGGGTCATTAGAAGTTTTCCTGACGATTTCATTCCCTGGACGAATATATACAATATTCTATAGTGCTCGTTTATTTCACGTTTTGTTGTTTTTGAAGGTATTGCGTTAACTATTGATGTATTTTATTGGAAATGTAAAAAGTTTGTAATTATCCTGCCACTGCTTATAAAGCTGTTATAACCTCATCTTGGTAGACATAAAGTGCGACTTAACAACCATGTGAACGGATGGCCGTACGTGATAACCCGCTTGGTACTCAACCCAAATGAATTTAAGGCCATACCTGGTCAGAATGCTTCTCCATCGCTGCGGCAATGTCTGTCTGCTTTCCTGGGGGTTTTTCTACTTCATATTCCACTATGATGCTCCCTTCCAGTACCTAAAAAGATTTAGCATAGCTCTGTCAATTAAACTGAATGGAAATACAAAATCTGGAGGCTATCCTTCCCCCCCCCCCCACACACACACACACATTATCGCTAAGGCAATGAGAGAATACTCCGAATCGAATTGTTTGCAATTCTTCAGTTGAAGCCATTGGTCCCGAATTGGGAAAACAATTATAAGAAAGAGATATGTCACATTTTGATATTGAATGTTTCAAAAAGGCTCGGCTTAATAGTTACAAATTAGACAATGGACTTAGTGGCTCGGCTTAATAGTTACAAATTAGACAATCAACTTACTTTCTCTTAGTAAAAAAACAAAAAGAAAACACATCGGCGCCACTTATGTCTGAATCCCTGACAATACAGACAGTAACAGTACCCTGTTCACAAAACTGTGATCCAGTTTATCGTACTGACGAAAACACAAGACCCGATGGAATCATATTTACAACATTATCATGTGTGTCGCGCTGACTTGTTTGGTATAATGTGACACTCCTCTGAACTGGGAGCGATCTTTGAGACGCAGGCGTACTGGCCGGATTAAGAAACTTGATCGCAGCTTGAGACAGTTGAGGTTTTCTTGACAAGAATCTCGGATATTATGTGAAATGACAAGATTGTTTCTGCTGGGTTTCTGGTCAAACCAAAGAGGCAGGCCTAGGACAATCTGATTATGAAGTTCCAATGATTTACAAGCGAAGTCAACGTGTACAACACAGGTCCACAGTACGATCCGCTTTATTTGGACTTACCCAGGCCTGAGGGCAAGGAGTGATCTTTCTGAAGATGATAAAATGTTCTTTACAAACATTTCGTTTCTTCCCACGTCATTATTGTTTGGGAGAGTTTAACGCATTTACGTGGTGCATGCGTGCATATTTTTTTTCTAAATCATCATCAATGCCGGTCTTTCGTGTGTTTACTTGTTAAATTTGCTCTCACAGCACATGTTCAACCGAGAATAATTCCGGAGAAGTGAGCAGACAATGAACACATCCACAGTCATGTCAACATCATTTTGTGACGTATGTGAAAGGCAGAACTTAGTTGATCCAAACAGTAAGTACTGCCGGTAACAAGTGGGTTTAAGTTCGAATAAAGATGACACTGTGAAATACGTTATTTGCTGTCTCCGTAACTCTGGAAGCGCCATATTTTTGGGGATGAGTCATCAACTTTCCTCGGCGGGCTTGCCGAGGAATGCTGTTGACCTGGACTAATATATTTTATGTACCCACTGACATGCTGGTACTTGAATGAAAGGTCCTTTGACAAGGAACATATATCCAGTACCTTTTTATTATTCATAGCAGTTCGTTTTAGTAGTTTTACTTAATCCCAGTTGACACTGAAAAAGTCATAACCCCCATGTCGTTGCAAAAACGTAACCATGTACGCGTTAATACACTACGTCATTGTCGCTGGCGCGTCACAATTAAGTTGTAACCAATGTTTGAATCATGTGACTAGAATGCAAGATGCTTATTGGTTTTAACTCTCAAAAACCCATATTTAACACCCCAACGTAAAATAAATAACTTTTGCACACACAAACATTGGAAACAAAAATGATATTACTTTCTCTTTATCAAGTGTCGCAAAAATATTCAACCCTTAAGCCTGTCCATATTTATTCATGATGTCTTAGTCGTATTATTTATCCCATGTTTGCGCTTGCGCTCCCTACAAACACCACTGTAATACGGCTGTGTGATCTTCTTCCTCGTATAACATAGATCATATGCAAATGAGCCATGTGTTGTTAGGGTAACAATCAAGCCGGCAACATGAATAAACACGGTTTGAAATCGCTTTTGTGCATTATGCCTAATTTGACTGTAAAACATGGGATTAATGCAAACTATTGCTCTTTTGGGTATCTGGGCCCAGAGAACAGATTTGCGAGTTTTTTGGAGCGCGTACATCGCCCAGCCTCTGGCTTCGCGATGTACCTGGCTGAAAAGAACACACTCGTCTGTTCTGTGGGCCCAGGTACCCGCACTCGCCATAGTTTTGTCTATTTATTTAGCCTAGTATCGGACTCGAATGCCAACAGAAAGAACGCAAACCGAATGCTAAACGTGAACGTTACCGCTACGAAGAACAATATGTACTCACCGATAGGATTTTAATGTATTTCTCATCGATATCTAGTTGTTTTGCTAAGTATCCTTTCACAACCCTAGAAATGAAATATTACATCTCTTTCAAAACCTTGCAGTAAATTCTTAAGATTATATACATTTCACGAGTTACAAAAATACAATACGCATTACAGCATGTATTAACTTTAAGACAAGAATGAAAAACTCCGACCCCGTTCTCTTGATTTCAAGTTTTGTCACAATCCCTTTTGACACGTACCAAACATGAGAATTGACAAGGTTCAACAGCTAGTTTTTAGCTTGGTGTTAAACCCACGTGAGTTGCTCTGTGCAAATTTGATATAATATATGCAGGGAAAAAGCCGTTTGGATCATCCAATATAAGGTTCGATGCTCAAGATATGTCCTACAACTGTGCTCCGTAAATGACAAAAAGCATAATTTTTCATCTCAATATGTCAGTGTGCAAGCTTTATGACCAGGGTTGTTTTGTTTTGTTTTGTTTTGTTTTGTTTTTTTTGTTTTTTTTTTGTTTGATTTTTTTTGTTGCCATTAGGACTTTGCAAAGTTAGGGACACAAGTGATTATTTTGGTAGAAATAAAACCTGATCATTTTGGGAATTTCAAATATAACATAATATGAGTCACGTGGCAGCTGAACAGCATTTTGCGGTTTCTAAAACCTGGCTGCTTTGTTCGTACGTTTTCTGTCTGTGATCATTCTGTAACTGCTCAGGGGCTCAGTCAATATTTCCCTTGCATAACTGGGAAATTCCGCAGTTATTTGAATATATTATATTGCATAAGAAAAAAGAAGCTGTATCGCAGCTTCAAGGGTTATGTTGGGTGAAAATATGATAACAGTGGATAATTATTTATGATGATCTCTGTAGCAGATTGACGAGAAAAAGGTTATGATTTCATCTCTTAAATGGCCGTGCATCCAAAAAGGAAATTACAGAAGCAATTACACATATTACATTTCTTGTTGACCATGAAGCAGAGAGCTTTGGACATTCTGACTTCGGCCTTCTAAACCATGCACTTCTTGAATACACATCTGCATACTGTTCAGCTTAGTTTGACTAGAGTAAACGTTTTTCCTTTCCTAAGAATTTTGACCAGCCACGGACAGTCACCTTCAGGAGATGCAAAGAAGTTAAATAAGTTATTGGCTACAACAGCCTCCGGTATAGTTCTATTTATAAATACGAGTGTTGTTATAATAGACTGTTCCATTGGGGTGGCAAGTGGTGTTTGCCTGCCTCTGTGTTCAAAGATGGATAATGTCTCACTTTATGTGTGTAGTTTTTTTTTTATCCCTCGTTTGGGCCAATCACTATCCTGGTCCAAAAACTTGATGCTTCCCTCATCTATCTTATGATTTGTTGTATTTACGTGGTAGGACATAGCAGAATTTTCCATATTGCTGTGTCGTTTGTGTTTTGAATATCTATATTTCTACGTGTTTCGCCAATGTAACCCACTGCATATTCACACTTTATGTGGTACACACCACCTGTTTTGTTGAACATTTCAATTTTGTCATTGGGGGACGCTAAAAGGTTGCAAGTGGTCCTTTGTGGTTTAATGCTGTGTTCCCTTTGTCCTGAATTAAAATATCCCTTATTGTCTCTCCTACACCTTTCACATATGGTATCACTGCTGGTCCCAAGTAGTCTTTTTTCTTCTTCAGTCCTGTGTTTTGGTGATTTAGTATCCTAAATCCTTTGTTGATCATGCATTTTGGATAACCACGTCTGTTTAGAGCAATTTCTGCCCTTTTTATTTCTTCTTCTTTATCTTTTTCTTTTGTAGTTAAACTAAAAGCTCTCTGTAGTAAAGTATCGAGTGCACTCATTCTGTGCTTCATAGGATATTCCAATTTATAACCGAGATATTGATCAGTGTGGGTCTTCTTTCTGTACACTTGTGTCAGGATTTCACCTCTGCTATTTCTCTGTACTAACACATCTAAAAATGCTCTAACATTTATTATTTACGAGATTTGGAGGCACACAGATTTACTTTGAAGCAAATCTTCTTTTCTAGTTTTTGTCTGTTTTCTTGCTGAGATTGAAAGACGCAGATTGATGGTTCATGAGGACACAATTTCGTTTTTACAAATGATTTCTGACAAGTTACGAAGAAGAGCATCTTTCGTAAAGATAATTCCAATGTACCATATGGTGATCAATAATTTGCAAGTGTAGATTTTTCGGGAAAAGTTGCACACATTGAGGTTGACTTTGCAGAATGTACTTTAAACACTGATCGTTTGCAGATTCAGTTTACGTTCAATGAGAGTACCCGCCCCTACCTCTTACATGTCCCTGATTGGTCTGCTGTATTCCGAAATCATTCTGTGGACAGTGTTGCTGTAAAGGCACGTGCACGTCAGGAGGCTGCGGTTGTAAAAGCATGATTGTGTCAAACCACGAGTCATTTCAGCTTAAAAAGTCTTTCCACAAACAAACTACGCAAACATGAGCTTTCTTACACGCACACGAGTGCATAAGGCCCTCCTTTCCAAACATAGACCTCTTGATGGTAATGGTAAGTGACTGTGAAGAAAACGAAAAGCGTTGCTACCCAGTTTAAATCAAAATTCTTAGATTAGATGCCAATGACTTTAATTTTAACCTATATGAGGTCAAATGTATTCACTGGAAGCTGCAGGAGGTAGTTGCATGTCAAACAAACAAATTGTAAATGCAAGTCTGTGGGACAACTGTTTTCCTACTGGGATATGTCTTGGCCTTCGTGAGAAATCAGGTTCAAAACTTCTTGCGTTGCTACAACACCAAGTGGAAATCATACTCTTTTGTCATATGATTTGGGGGCAACAGTGTTCTAATATAACTGAATGAGTGTGTGAAAAGCCATTGCTCAGCTGACCTACATTTTGTTACCAAAAGTGAGTCTCCATTGATCTGAGCGGTGCCAAGCTATACGCTGTGGCCCGTATTTTTCAGAAGACAAAATATAAACTTGTAGCAGAATGCCGACTGATTTATACAGTAATCAATAGGAATGTATCAGTATTGCATACACTGGTTAAATTTTCATGGTAAGTACCAAACGTGAAGAACTGGTCAAAAAGCAGGATTGCACCGCTGCATCTTGTGAACAACGTGCTCGGCTGTCTGACTGGGAACACTTCTGTCAAGTTTCAGCACAAACTGAGCAACAACTCAGCAGAATACAAAATGGTTCTGTAAACCCGAAATTCAGATCAGGGTACTCCACCCTGGACACATTTTATACAGGTACATCTAAATATAGCCCCGTCAATTTTAAAATAAATCCTGCATACTGGTTTTCAGTGAAAGATGGAAATGTTTCTCTTTTCTTTAGTCAGTAATATCAATATCTTGTAAGGTCACTCAAGCTCAATAGAAGAAACAATACAAAAGACCCCCCTTATGGTCCTGTATATTTTTAAATGTAACAATGCACCAAAAAGGCAACATCATTTAGATATAAGGAAACGTTATTTGTGTACACTCGTGCAATGGTCACCATCAAAAATACAAAGTCAAGAAGCTCCTCGAATAAACGAAATTTCTTTTCCAATTGAACTTTATTAAACTAAGGATAACAACTAACAAAAAAAGTATCTTGAAAACATTGGTGATTACGCAGTACAGTGAGAAGTTTGAAATAGCTTTAGCATGAAAAAATCGTAAAAAATATTAATAAAATCGCAGCGTTACCTGGTGAGTACCTTGAAGTCTTGGGATACCTGAAAGTGTCCCTATGCCATTTCGAAGTCACATGCAAAGCGACTTCTTTCGAGAATATATTTTTTAAATTTTGCCAAAAATGAAGCATATATATATTTGGAAAAAATCACTAAAGCGTGAGCATCTGAATAAACTTAATTAATTTAGTGTAGATCCTCCAAATGTACATTGCGAACAAGTTTGGAGGAAATCTGGTTGACGTTTGTAGACATTGAAAGCGTAAACTATCATTGTAAATCCCGTTGACGCACATAGTAATCAACAATATAATTGCATTTACCCGTAAATATGTGAACTGAAAAATTTCAGAGCAAAATGTAAATCTTAGCAAACTGCAGCTGACTGACATTCCTATGAGCTCAGCAGACTGAGAAGTCTCAGAAATTCATATGACGGATGACAGGTCTCGGAGATTCATGCAGTTTTGTAGAATTGGAGCAAGGCAATTAACATACATAGCCATGTGGTACACTATGATGAAATAATGTGTCACAAAATTACACAATCATGCATAATTTGATAACAACTGACCCACATTCATTCGTATCCGAAAAAACAACTCGCTCATAGTCCTGTCTTACAGGATGATGAATAAATTCCGAGTCATACACAGTCATGACATATAATATAATAAAAATAATTCACTCACAGCCATGTCTTAAATGGTGTTGAAAATAATCTATGCACGATCATGACATATGCGAGTAAAATAATTCAGTCATTCATGTCTCAAAACATGATAAAAATAATTCATATGCACATTTATACCTTAAAATATGATCAAAGTAATTTATAAACACTGTCGTCTATAATACGATAATAAAACAAACTAATTCAAATACACGCTCATATCTGCTATCATTATAGAAATAATGCATACACAACCACATATGCAGCTACGAAACACATTTTATTCCCAACCAGGTACCATTATGCGATAAAAAAATCCACGTGCAGTCATGTGATCATACTGTGATCAATACATTCAAACACAGTCATGCCTCATGGTACGAAAACAAAAAAGGCTGTGAGAACAACTTTTGCTCATCTGTCCTAGCAAAAGAACATTCCCACCAAGGTCGAAGAGAATCTGGCAGCATGTTGTGTATTTCAAAAATACAGGGGCACATGGATTTGTTTGTTTCATATTCTCCCATAACATAACTCTTTCTAGTCACTATGGAAATAGGAACCTGGATATACAAGCAACGTGGCACTGGATGATTCATTTTCATAAAGGCCCAGTCAAGATACCAACCCCTAGGGACTCAAGGCAATACGACGAGATGTTTTCAAGAAGTCAAAATTGCAAAAACACACAACAATGCACACATACATACATATATATATATATATATATATATATATATATATATATATATATATATATATATATATATATATATATATATATATATATATATATATATATATATATATATATATATATGCCGTGCCACCTGTTGAACAAGCTAATGCTAAAAGAGTACCCGGAAGTGTTCTTTACGGCAGCAACTGGCCATGTGGTTTTCGAGATCCAACGAATGTTCCTCAACAAAACATTTTCAAATCAAGATTTCCTGACCTATTGATCACACGTGACACCCTCTCAGAATGTTTTATGCTAACTTGAACAAAGCTCTTTAGAAGGAAACACACACACACACACGCACACACATACATGCATATATATATATATATATATATATATATATATATATATATATATATATATATATATATATATATATATATATTTATATATATATATATATATATACATCGGAACGCCGTTTCTTTTTATTCAGGTATTTGAACATATCAATAAATATTTAATAACATTTAATCGTTATGTTTAAATAGACAATATTTGGTCTAATGTTGAAATCTATTTTGTGCTATGACAATAGCGATTTCAACATATAACGTCGTCTTTCATTATTCAGTATTTGAACATATGATTAAATATTTGATAACATTAAATCGAATTCATGTTATCATTAAATGCATTTATTGTTATGTTGAAATATTCTTTTTTAGTGATTACTAAATGCATTTGTTGTTATCATCAATTGCATTTTAATGATATCATCAAAACGATTTCATGATACGTCCACGTGGGAAATTATTTAAACAAAATTATATTTGTCTTTTTATCCAGAACCACTTTGTGGTCGCCCTTGGTCTATTCCGCAGTCTTAACTCTTTACACTCCACTCCATAAGCTAACCTGTCACTGGCTAACCTATGTAAATATGGAAGTAGAACTACTATTGCCCATATTGCGCACGTTCTTCGTTATGAAAGTAAAATAACTAAAATTTTGTTTGATGATAACATTAAATCGACTTATATGTATGATTAAATAGACCTTATTTGGTCTTATGTTGAAGTTCACATGGTCTAATGATAATAGCGATTTAATCATATCATTAATTACTTCTGGAACTAGAAAAATGTGCGCTCCTCTTTTTGATCTGAATTAATGAAAACCAAATATTTAGTGATAGCAGTAAATGGTTGATGTGATTAAATTAACCGGCAGTGACACAGGTGAATAGATGATGAGACAAATTCTGTTGATATACTTCCGGGCGACCTTCTAGAGGTGACTTCCGACTTTCGCCACGTGCGCATGACCGTTCCGTGTATTGCAAAGTTTTGGCTGTTTAAGCTCTTTTCATGGGGGGGGGGGGGTATAAGTTATCTTGCTGTCGCCCGGGTCGCATTTAAATATAACATGAAATCAAATTAAACATACCATTAATTGTATTTATTGATAAGATTAATTATCTGGGTATTTCAACATATAATCGAATAGTTTGATGATATGACATTAGATTTAGACATAAATATACCATATTTATTCATTACAATCAATCCTTTTAGTGATATCAATAGATGCAATTGATGATATCAATAAATGGATTTTGTCCTTTGATTAAATAAAAGAAAACTTTTCCAGAATTACATATATCTTCAAAAACATTTCATGGCAATATTATATCTAATTATCTTTAAATATTTGATATCATTAAATAATTAGTGTTGTGATCAAATATTTCATGATAACATTAAACAGAATTTATGAAATTGAATTAAACATATCATTAATTCTATTTAGTAACAAGAATAATTATCTGGGTATTTCAACACATGATCAAATCCATTTCATATGACTTAACACATTTAGATATATGTTTAAATATACCATATTTGTCATAACAATACATAAATTTAGTGATATTATCAAATACAATTGATGATATGACCAAATGTATTCTGTCTTATGATAAATATAAATATATAAATACAAGAAAGCTTTACAGAATAGGGCATATCTTTAAATACATTTCATAAGATTAAATGTAACTAATTTTATCTCTGTATATTTGATATATTCAAATAGTGTTAGCAATAAGTACAATTGATCATATAATTAAATATTTGATAATATGTTCAAATACTGAATAAAAGGCCTAACGGCATTCCATAATATAAAATATCATAATACATACATGTACGGGGGAGTATTAACATTAACGTCCCTATACTTCAAGCTATCTCATCAATCATCACTTCATTTGTACAAAACAACTCATAATTGACCAAGTGTTTATGGAGATTTTTAAAAAATCATTAAAAATGAAAATTGAAAAAATACATACACACAGTCACTAAACCATAACATTTTCAACAAATGTGGTGGAGCTCTGCTTCTATCCTGACAGGGATACCCCCCCCCCCCCAACAAAAAACACAAAAGATCCGCCAACGAGTTTCGAGGTATCAAAAAAATGGGCATTTATTGTCAGGGTTAGGGCAAGAATAAGGGTCACATCATGAGTCTGAGGGCAAGAATTAGGGTCCACATCAAAAGTCTGAGGGCAAGAATAAGGACCACATCATAAGTCTGAGGGCAAGAATCAGGGCCACATCATGAGTCTGAGGGCAAAAATATGGGTCCACATCAAAAGTCTGAGGGCAAAAATAAGGACCACATCATAAGTCTGAGGGCACGAATAAGGGCCACATCATGAGTCTGAGGGCAAAAATATGGGTCCACATCAAAAGTCTGAGGGCAAAAATAAGGACCACATCATAAGTCTGAGGGCACGAATAAGGGCCACATCATGAGTCTGAGGGCAAGAACAAGGGTCCACATCAAAAGTCTGAGGGCAAGAATAAGGTCCACATTATAAGTCAGCTGATTTAACAATTAATAACACAGTCCTCTCTGATAATTTATCAGTGGGTCATGCACGCAGTTTAGTTTCATAATGTTATAAAATAATTCACGCAAATGGTCATGTCTCATGATATGATGAAGGTGATTCATACATACAGTTATATCGCACAATATGATAATAAAAATAATTCAACCTTAAACGACACGTTCTCTTGGTCATGTTACGAATGCATGATATTTCTTGGGGAAATTAATGTAACGAAGTGTCTGTTATGAATGTAGGCAACCACACTGTGCTTCTAGAAAATATTTAATGTGCAATGATATTTCATTCAAAAAAAAACTGCCGTTAGCTATAATACCGATGTACAATGGTGCTTAAAAATAGGCACAGTATATTTATAGCAGCATTTACGTGACTTAATGCATGTTAATGCATTCAAAGAGATTCGTAAATTTTTTTTTGTTTTGTTGAGAAAATGACAAGAATATAACTTGCTGCTTTTCACTCAAATCTACAATAAGAAAATAATTTGTTCATGTAAAATGCATATAGTCCAAACATGGCACATACATAATATTCCGTTACTTTGGTGCACAATAATTACCTAGTCCAGACCACTGACAGAACTTATAAAGGATGAAAGAGACCAACATTAACACATGCGAATGACGCAATCAGGGTTTCCTCCACTGTGTGTCATGTCGTAGTTTTGTCTATTTCAAGCAAATTCCTGAACTATTCAAGCTAAAATAATGGTTTATTTATTTACATTACATTTTGGTATGTCCAGCATACCTCCTAGATGCCCACTACGATATCTCACAGTATTGTATAACTCACTTTCATTTCGATGAATGAATAGATTATTTTTGGATGACAGTGACTACAAACGACAAATATTTTGTTCTATTGATTTACTTTTTTCTTATCAAATTGTATTGGACAATTATATCACCAGTCCCAGTATCGCAACCGGGTGGCTAAGTTTTGCATATCGTGACGCAGACTTCATTCTCATTTAATAATAACAAATTTAAAAGTTTATATCCACCACTTCCTGCGACATAAGCACTCGTGGTGGTTTGGAGACTTGACATCCCTGTTTCTCCGTTGCCCATCTCGGTCTTTGTGAATTTTGTGTTTTCATCGACTTCATGTGACTTTTACCATTTCTGGTGTTTTATATTCGTTGGTCATTGCCATTTGCTAGAAAACAAAAAAAAAAAATAGAAGTGCAGAATTCTAGATGATACATGAAAAAGGGCAATTCAATCTGAGGACTTGGTAGTCTGATTCCAGCTAAAATGGGTTTAACTTTCAAATATACTAACTATATAAAATAATTAGCTGTTTTCTTTTTACTTTCATAATTATGAATAACGAGCCACCATAACAAAACATTAAAGAGTTCAAACCAGCATATGATGCCAAATGACTTAAGCTCCTGTTACAATTCCCGAGATTGCAATGAAATGAAACAATACCTCGATGTAAATCACTGTCCGTTTATATTTAGTCTACACTGGATAAATATATTAGCATTCTCTGATTTCATAAAATAAAACGTGATTATTCAAACATCAAAGGCACACCACCATTTAATTACACCATTAGTTGTACTTCTAGCATTTTATTGTATTGTATAGAAATTTTTAAAAAACGCTTCAAGTGTTAAAATTGTTACCTTACCTTATTTTCTTGCACCAGAGAAATGTCCCGCTTACCAACAGCCCGCCTGTGTGTCTGCAACAAAACACAAAACACACTGCCGTTCATGCTTGAATTACTCCACAAATCGGCCTAATATGATCTTCATTGTTTAATAAGATTTCGTTTACACGTCACATCATGTAATAAATCTAACTCTTTCAATATTCGTATGTATGTTGACTTTTGGATGGGAGATGCGAGGTTAAAAACTGAATCACTCCTTGGCAGCGGTCCAATCCACAACAAGACAGGTTTTGACCAGGGATATGCCATTCTGACTGGTATCATTTCCAATTCTCATTCAGATACTTTCTTATTCGTACAAGAATTCTTTGATCCGTGCATTTATAGGCAATCTGAACAGAAAAAGAATAACAAAAATATAAATCAGCTTCACAACCAATGGTGCCTACAATGTGTTCTGGAAAAAATAATAGTAGTTGAAAAAATAAACATGGTCCCTCTGAATACCAATAAAAACAATTTTTCTCATTATAAAATGAGAATCTGGTGACTTCAAGCATCAAACAAAGGGATGATGACGTGAACTTAAGGGGCAACCACGCTTACTCTTCAGCGTGTCTGATATGAAATAATTTCAGGATATTTGGCACATACAGCATTGCCACAAGATGGCGTGACAACACTTTAAAGTTTTAAGTCCACCTCACGGAAAAAAGAAAGGTCAAATATACAATTCTTTCTTTCACTCACCACCAACAGCGCGATTCCCATAATGAGCACAATAACAATGCCGCCTATAACCACACAAAGAATGATGATCATGCTGTTCATTGGCATTGGTTCTGGCTTCGGCTTGGGCTCGGGCGTGGGTTCGCTGCTTGGCTTTGGGGATGGCTTGTCTTGTTTGTATTGTTCTGTCAAACTTGACGATGTGGGGTCCACCTTCATCTCAATTTTTTCGAAGACAACAACTATCTCTCCTCTTGCAATCTGCAGGTAAATGTTTAATCCATATTGAAGTGATATTTGCTGAATAATAACTCAATCCTTAAACCAGTTTTTTATTAATATATTGTAACAGGCCGGATAGTCTCAAAGTATGAAATATTTACAGCAGACGATCACCTCTTGTGAATGTGTCACTTTCTGTACATTTATCGATTCAAAAATATATATTCATGTGACAAGAAGTACGATCTGACATGTAATAAATGCACACAGCTGGAGTGGCTTCTCACTGGGATACAGGGGGTTTAGTATACCTTTCCCTGCTTTACGCAACAGAGACAGGAGTGTGGGAATGCCCACAATCTGCGTTGGTTTGAAAAGGAAGCCCTCAGTACAAAGCACAAAAGTTTCCGTTCAATGTTTTAAACATTGGAGCCACCTGTAGGTCCAGGCGCCTACCCACAGTGCAATGGGATGTAAATATGCACAACACTTCTGCACTGCACACACCACTCTGTGCATCACATGTGCTACCCACTGTATAATGAGTTATAGATATGCTGCCCACTACTACACATGAAAGAAGTCAACTTTTACATTTTTCTTCAAACGTGCATGAGGTCTGAAACAACGATAAATTGAAAAAAAATCGTAATCTATCTGCCGAATTAGTTGAAACTCTGCACCTTTAACAGAAATGCATTTCACTAAGAAAGTTTTAAATCAAATAGCGAAAACATTTTGACATCGCAGTACATGTGTGTACTGTACAGATATGTATTGAAATAGCCTCATTTAATGTTTTGATCCATCGACCGCTTGGTATGGGATACATATAGGTCATTAAATATTTCTTGGTTATGGGTCATTAGAAGTTTTCCTGACGATTTCATTCCCTGGACGAATATATACAATATTCTATAGTGCTCGTTTATTTCACGTTTTGTTGTTTTTGAAGGTATTGCGTTAACTATTGATGTATTTTATTGGAAATGTAAAAAGTTTGTAATTATCCTGCCACTGCTTATAAAGCTGTTATAACCTCATCTTGGTAGACATAAAGTGCGACTTAACAACCATGTGAACGGATGGCCGTACGTGATAACCCGCTTGGTACTCAACCCAAATGAATTTAAGGCCATACCTGGTCAGAATGCTTCTCCATCGCTGCGGCAATGTCTGTCTGCTTTCCTGGGGGTTTTTCTACTTCATATTCCACTATGATGCTCCCTTCCAGTACCTAAAAAGATTTAGCATAGCTCTGTCAATTAAACTGAATGGAAATACAAAATCTGGAGGCTATCCTTCCCCCCCCCCCACACACACACACACATTATCGCTAAGGCAATGAGAGAATACTCCGAATCGAATTGTTTGCAATTCTTCAGTTGAAGCCATTGGTCCCGAATTGGGAAAACAATTATAAGAAAGAGATATGTCACATTTTGATATTGAATGTTTCAAAAAGGCTCGGCTTAATAGTTACAAATTAGACAATGGACTTAGTGGCTCGGCTTAATAGTTACAAATTAGACAATCAACTTACTTTCTCTTAGTAAAAAAACAAAAAGAAAACACATCGGCGCCACTTATGTCTGAATCCCTGACAATACAGACAGTAACAGTACCCTGTTCACAAAACTGTGATCCAGTTTATCGTACTGACGAAAACACAAGACCCGATGGAATCATATTTACAACATTATCATGTGTGTCGCGCTGACTTGTTTGGTATAATGTGACACTCCTCTGAACTGGGAGCGATCTTTGAGACGCAGGCGTACTGGCCGGATTAAGAAACTTGATCGCAGCTTGAGACAGTTGAGGTTTTCTTGACAAGAATCTCGGATATTATGTGAAATGACAAGATTGTTTCTGCTGGGTTTCTGGTCAAACCAAAGAGGCAGGCCTAGGACAATCTGATTATGAAGTTCCAATGATTTACAAGCGAAGTCAACGTGTACAACACAGGTCCACAGTACGATCCGCTTTATTTGGACTTACCCAGGCCTGAGGGCAAGGAGTGATCTTTCTGAAGATGATAAAATGTTCTTTACAAACATTTCGTTTCTTCCCACGTCATTATTGTTTGGGAGAGTTTAACGCATTTACGTGGTGCATGCGTGCATATTTTTTTTCTAAATCATCATCAATGCCGGTCTTTCGTGTGTTTACTTGTTAAATTTGCTCTCACAGCACATGTTCAACCGAGAATAATTCCGGAGAAGTGAGCAGACAATGAACACATCCACAGTCATGTCAACATCATTTTGTGACGTATGTGAAAGGCAGAACTTAGTTGATCCAAACAGTAAGTACTGCCGGTAACAAGTGGGTTTAAGTTCGAATAAAGATGACACTGTGAAATACGTTATTTGCTGTCTCCGTAACTCTGGAAGCGCCATATTTTTGGGGATGAGTCATCAACTTTCCTCGGCGGGCTTGCCGAGGAATGCTGTTGACCTGGACTAATATATTTTATGTACCCACTGACATGCTGGTACTTGAATGAAAGGTCCTTTGACAAGGAACATATATCCAGTACCTTTTTATTATTCATAGCAGTTCGTTTTAGTAGTTTTACTTAATCCCAGTTGACACTGAAAAAGTCATAACCCCCATGTCGTTGCAAAAACGTAACCATGTACGCGTTAATACACTACGTCATTGTCGCTGGCGCGTCACAATTAAGTTGTAACCAATGTTTGAATCATGTGACTAGAATGCAAGATGCTTATTGGTTTTAACTCTCAAAAACCCATATTTAACACCCCAACGTAAAATAAATAACTTTTGCACACACAAACATTGGAAACAAAAATGATATTACTTTCTCTTTATCAAGTGTCGCAAAAATATTCAACCCTTAAGCCTGTCCATATTTATTCATGATGTCTTAGTCGTATTATTTATCCCATGTTTGCGCTTGCGCTCCCTACAAACACCACTGTAATACGGCTGTGTGATCTTCTTCCTCGTATAACATAGATCATATGCAAATGAGCCATGTGTTGTTAGGGTAACAATCAAGCCGGCAACATGAATAAACACGGTTTGAAATCGCTTTTGTGCATTATGCCTAATTTGACTGTAAAACATGGGATTAATGCAAACTATTGCTCTTTTGGGTATCTGGGCCCAGAGAACAGATTTGCGAGTTTTTTGGAGCGCGTACATCGCCCAGCCTCTGGCTTCGCGATGTACCTGGCTGAAAAGAACACACTCGTCTGTTCTGTGGGCCCAGGTACCCGCACTCGCCATAGTTTTGTCTATTTATTTAGCCTAGTATCGGACTCGAATGCCAACAGAAAGAACGCAAACCGAATGCTAAACGTGAACGTTACCGCTACGAAGAACAATATGTACTCACCGATAGGATTTTAATGTATTTCTCATCGATATCTAGTTGTTTTGCTAAGTATCCTTTCACAACCCTAGAAATGAAATATTACATCTCTTTCAAAACCTTGCAGTAAATTCTTAAGATTATATACATTTCACGAGTTACAAAAATACAATACGCATTACAGCATGTATTAACTTTAAGACAAGAATGAAAAACTCCGACCCCGTTCTCTTGATTTCAAGTTTTGTCACAATCCCTTTTGACACGTACCAAACATGAGAATTGACAAGGTTCAACAGCTAGTTTTTAGCTTGGTGTTAAACCCACGTGAGTTGCTCTGTGCAAATTTGAATATGTCATAATCTGTGATACTCAAAACTGTACAAATCAAGACTGACAAATCCAATTGCAAAGCCGATAGATTTGGAATATGTATCCTCTCATGATACTGGTATGTCCGTTCCAAATTGAAAGATGCGGCACTATCTACTGTCTTCAAAACTGACCAATGAAAATTTTGTTACAGCTATTTCATGAATCCACCAAGAAAAATAATCCATGATCTCGTGAAACCAATTAAATCGTTGCATGAAAACGTCTACGCGATCATTTTCACCATTGGTTGTTTCTGTAGACGGTAGATGCTACGTCTGTACCGTACTCTTACCCCTTGAATTTCTCTATCTTCTCTTTCACTACTTTGAAGTCATGCCTAAATGTAAGCCTCCCTTTGAATCGTTCCATCAATGTAGGTGCTGGCAAAATATAATGATGTTAACGTCATAAAAGAATAAATACATTTGATATATTGAAAAAAATAATATTCACTATTGGCAAAAATGCCCAAGTGAATACTTCACCAACAGTGACCGACAATAAGTTTTTCAAAACATTGCCCATCAAAAAGGGCACGTCTAATTAAGAAACGCTTTTATCATTTCTCGTGGCTGTCATGTACCAGGACAGTGAAAAAGATATATAACGGTAACTAACTTGAACACACAATTTTGAAACATTCAGCTCGTTTTTGCGACCAACCCTGAAAAACTATCAACACTATGAGACAAGTTTTATCTTTTGTCGAACAATTGATCTTCGAACCCAACTTTTGGTCATTTTATGCTAAAGACATTCGTGTTTGGCAAACAAATAAAAATATGATAACCTGTTCAGTGAATGCCTACACTTGACCAAATCACAATTAGAGGAAAGGCACATGAAAACACTTTCAGCTACGTTAGATGCATCAAGTCACGTAGTCCACTAATTACGGACATGAGGTGAAGGTCACCTATCACCATGCTTGTGTTTAACAATACTGACCCAGATTAAATAGTTATCCAGTGATAAAATGGACACAAAAACTCATTAACATGGCTTGGTAACTTTAAAGGAAATCAAACAAATGAAGCAAAAACGTTAAAGCATGAACAGTTAAAAACTCTTGGGAGAGTTGCTCCCACGGTATATTCCCGCCATTTTCCAGATTATTCAACTCAGCAGCGTTTGGATAGTCATAAATGTCAACTGTGTACAGAAGAACCATGACCAAAAACGGAAGATCAGATGAGCTGACTTTTGCAGGGCTGAAATGGATATTCGTTTCCAATTTACAACATTTACTTGTGTATTATGGGACCGTCTCAAACGAGACGTGAAGACAGTCACAATAAACTGCAGCAAATCTCTAACAGCTCAAACTGGATACTGCAAGGCAGGCCATATGCATGATATATCAGTCTCCGCCTTACACAAAGGCGGTCAAGGCTTTTCTTGAATGATTTTCTGTATTGCCTGGGTAGGAGACTAGGCGTGTTGGTTTTCATATGAAAGCTATCTACGGGATACGAATACACAAGTTTCATTTAACACCAGGTAAAACGTGCGGAAATATGCAAATAAACAACTCAGCAAATAAATGAACATACTACAGTTGGATCCTTTCTGCTTTGTTTTGCGCCCTTTGTCGTCCACGCACCAGCATTTTTCTCCCATACACTGTTTGGGCTCGAATGCTCCAGACTCGGAGCACTTCATCATGTGATGCTTTTGGGGTTTCGACCTGTCTTGTTTGGATCCATCTGGTTTAGGTTCAGGTTCAGGTTTTCCCATTCCTGGTTTTTTCTCATCTGGTCGACCATGTTCAGGTTTTCCCATTCCTGGTTTTTTCTCATCTGGCCGACCATGTTCTGGTTGCTCCATTCCTGGTTTTTTCTCATCTGGTCGACCATGTTCAGGTTTTTTCATTCCTGGTTTTTTCTCATCTGGTCGACCATGTTCAGGTTTTCCCATTCCTGGTTTTTTCTCATCTGGCCGACCATGTTCCGGTTGCCCCATTCCTGGTTTTTTCTCATCTGGTCGACCATGTTCAGGTTTTCTCATTCCTGGTTTTTTCTCATCTGGTCGACCATGTTCAGGTTTTCCCATTTCTGGTTTTTTCTCATCTGGTCGACCATGTTCAGGTGTTCCCATTCCTGGTTTTCTCTCATCTGTTCCCCCTTGTTCAGGTTTTCCCATTTCTGGTTTTTTCTCATCTGGTCCACCATGTTCAGATTTTCCCATTCCTGGTTTTTTCTCATCTGGCCGACCATGTTCCGGTTTTCCCATTCCTGGCTTTCTCTCATCTGTTCGACCATGTTCCGGTCTTCCCATTCCTGGTTTTTCCTCCTCTGATGAACCATGCTCTGGCTTTGAACCCATAAAGCTGGATGCAATGTACATGTGCTTCAGTTGTGCATTGGCACGATGACACAGCCCAGCAGCTGAGTAAATCATAAAAAAAGATTAATGATACGTTTTAATGGATGCCTGACTTACCCGTCTGGTCTGAAGTACTGATCACTGAAACGATGCAACCAAATAGGTAATGCATTGATTTCCATCCACAGGAACAAAATTTTATTTCTCTGATGATATAAAATCATAGATTTCTTAAAGAGAATTCAGAAGTAGCAATTTTTTTCGTAGACTTAAACATAATCTAAGCTTTACACACTGTCTTTCCGCAAAGACACAATACCAACTGAAATGTGTAGAAGCTTTTAACCTGTTACATGGTAACCCTTTTCTAACTACATTGTATAGAGACTCAACAATTATCGTCGATACGCCTTGGGTGAATGGATAGCTGTTGTTGATATGCACCAACTATGAATGTATTGATCTAAGACTGGGCAAGTTGGTACTTCATGGGAAGGTTCTCTAATGAGTGACCTGGATGTAGAGTGAATATAACCATAAATTCGTATAGGTAGGTATGTAGGATCTTTGTCGATACAAGAGGTGAATAGGTTGAAGAAACACACGTTTTTTTCATAAAATCAGTAGGCCTATAAAGATATCTGGTTCCAATTTTGTAATGTTCAGGATACTTATTTTACAGTGAATCTTATGATAATGTATTTGTCAGTGTTTTTTTCTTTTTTTTTTTAAATTTAATTTCATTCTTTATTCTTTTTTAGGCAACATGAATTTAACGGACGCCTAATTTATGAGTTTGTCCTGCGTTTTGCAAGAATCTGTTAACATGTATATGAAACCTATATGAGTACATCTGCTCCTCTGAAGACAGTATATATATATATATATATATATGTATGTGTGTGTGTGTGTATGTATGTATGTATGTATGTATGTATGTATATGCAGGGGAGACTTAAAAATGCAAGAAACTGGCTCTGATAGAATTTATAAAATAAGACTAATACAGGCCTTAAAGTCAGTTTTCTAAATGTTTTGTCCGCTCTGATAACACGCCATGTAAAGCAAATTTGACCCATGAAGTGGTCAACCCAGTCCAACTGAGATGGAGCACCAACGGACACATTGTAAAGCCTTTTGACTAAATTTTAGTCAAAAGGCCTTACATAGCTCTTAATCTTCCTTTGGACTTTTGATCATTCATCACAATTCTTTGTATAGTGTCTAACCTGTCATGCGAGCATTGAAAATTAATTTTTATACATCAAAAGGTAACTTGCTTAACAGAGTTATAATACAATGCTTTTGTGCGAAAGAAAGCCAGCGACCCGTGACATTATATCATGATTGAACTTATCGACAATTCTCTCCTGCTTTGTTTTCCACTCGAGAAAAATTTCAGTATCAGCAGCAAACAGACAACAATTTATGTGAGCTTTTTGACGATTTCAGCGGGAAAGGATTAATTGGTGTACCTTTCTTGCAGTCCACAGCCTTTCCAGTGTTGATGTCAATGAACATGGGCTTGCATGTACACGGGTCAGTGATGCAGAGAGCCTCTGGGTATGCATCACACTTGAGCGTCTTTGTGCAGGTTTCACAGATCTTCGGTTCTTTTCCAGTTATACAAACTCTCTCTACAATCAAACAAAATGCACGGCTATACCTCAGATTTGATTCAATAGAATATACTACACTCCTGAAAATTCCGTAAACTTTCTCGTGAATTATCTGTAAGATCAGGAGTGTTTTCACTGTTATTCACACTGACGGTGTGTTAAATTTATACAGCATATGCAGAGTACACGGTCCAATTCGTACAACGTACCTGCTTATTCTCTTATTTTAGATTAAACAAGGTTAATGTCAAAGATATTGCAAGCTGTTTGACGTTTAGTCCTCTTTGGCGCTATCACGAAATCATTTAGCGATATCGCTAAATGAAATAGCTATATCGCCAAATTATTTTGCGACATTGTTAAATATGTGGTCATAACGCTAAATGAATCGGGACATCTCTAAATATTTAGTGATACTGCTAAGGATTTAGTGATATCGCTAAATATTTAAAGATATCTCTGAGTTATTTAGCGATTTTGCAAAACAAATGCCTATATCGCCAAATCATCTTGCGAAATCGTTAATGTCGCAATATCTGTAAATATTTAAATACATTGCTTAATATTAGTAATATTGCTGAATATTAAATGATATTGCTAAATGATCTGGCGATATCTCTGAATTATTCAGCGAAATAGCTAAATGCTTTTCAGATATCGCCAAATACTGCATGGTTTAGTGATATCTCAACATCATTTAGCGATATCCCTAAATGATTTCGTGATACCGCTGAATCATTTGGCGATAACACCAAATAACATATTCTGGGATATCTATTTGTCACGATGCTGGCACCGTCTGACACTGTCACTTTTTGAATCTTGATGAAATGGTGCTCATTAAGGTGGAGGATCTGAAGCTAGTGCGCAGTGAGGCTGGCAACTTTGGGTCAATGTTACCCATTAATTTTTTCACAAGTAAATTAAACTTATAGATTGTCTGATTACTACATATTCATAGAGTTGTATCTATGGGGAGTTTTTTGGCAGAATTGGATATTCTTTGAGATTTTATTGCATTCCTTCTGACTTGGTAGGATTTTCGTATTTTTCGCACAAAAGTTGCACAAAATTGGGGGGTTTTTTCCAAGTTGAAATCAGAAGAAATTAAAGATATATATTTATGTCCAGGATCGAATATAATGGTGTGTCCTGAAATAAATTAAATAAAAAGTAATAAAATTTTACGTTAGTCCTGACAGGTTGTTCATTTTCTTTCTATAAATTGCTCCAAAAGTCACAGAAGGAGTTGTCGGAAAAAAATCGTGGGAACCGCTCCTGGGTATGTTATTTGTCTTTTGATGTCAGTTGATTTAAATGTGATTGGGCAATTCGTATGTTTGTGAGGCGAGATACAAATTGCAATGGTTGAGCAAAAAAAAGTTCCGAGAAAATAGCATTGAAAGAAAATGTTGTAAATTCTTTTGCATTTATGGTTGTAACATGACACATACTCATTTCTTCTGTATTGTGTTTTTATTATTGTGTGAAACATACTTGTAGCTTTACCTCTGTGATGTTGTCATTCAAGAAAGTATGTTTTGTGGCTTAAAACTCGATTTTCTTTAAACTTGGGAATGTCACATTTGGCTTGTTCGGGTGTGGATTCACACGCGGCTTTCCATTTTTGGGACCAGTGAATGAATTTTGCTAATTTGTTTTTACATCAATGGAGAATTTTAAAGTAGTCAGAATAATGGTAATGATTAGTCTGAACTGGCTTATTTTTCTCGCCATGGCTAATGGTTTCCTGGTCCTTATGAGTGACCCCTGCCAGTAGCTCAATTGGTTTCCAGAGGTCATGGACTAATGACTGTGCAAACAATGACATGGTTCATTATCATGCCCATGAAAACAAGCCCCATGTGCTCTGTACTGGTGAAACTTTTCAGTGTAAAACAAATGTTTTGAGCTCAATTTTTTGTCATACAAATTTTATGTTCACATACCTGAGTTTTTGGGAGCATGTGGTTTAAGTATCAAACTATTCAAAAATATTAAAAAGTGATTAGAGGTTATCCCAAGGTGCTGGCTTCAGATCTACCACCTTAAGAGGTTACTTACCCCCGCACTTGTGCATGCACATTTCTTTGGTCTCAAAGTTGTTAGCGTTGCCTTTGCATCCACCCCAGATGAACTGCTCGCATCGACCGGTATTTTTGTTATGGTACCAACGCATAACTCTGGCTTTACATACACCCGTATCCTTGTCCAATTTACACACTTTCTCCTTCTCGAATTGCCCGTCTGAAAAAGAAAACAAAGCTTCTTTTTTTGCATAGCTCGTCTGCACAAAGGGAGAATGAACACATAGTCTTTACCAGCTGGTAGTACAATTTCTTGACTTGACGAATCCATGGCAGACAGTTTTAACTGCTGACAAACATAGGTTTGAAATAATGGACCTGAGATTTATTACACCTTCATGTAGGTAAGCAATCATCCTCATCTTTAAAGCAGATGCAGAATGTGACAGAGGTTGTGAACATCGTGTCTTGAAAATAAGACTCAGTACGTAAATATGCTCTGCCTCTCTCTCTCCCCATATATATAAATATAATTGCCGGGTATTATCGTTTTGTTTTTTTCAAAGCAGTAGCAAATTACAAGCGTGATAACGTCTTCGGTTCCAATATTGACTATGGAAGATTTCGTTCCAGAAAAATTTGCCTTGTGAATTGATCTAGCCATTTGATTATCACGTAATTAGAAGTTAACAATTTAACTAATTACCTAGATCATCACACTGTGATCGTTTCGTAATTTTCAAAAGCTGTAAAACGAAATTTAGGAAACTAAATCAGCACAGAAATTTATTTGAAAATGATGCATGGTTGGAGGATAAAGCCCGGGCTAAAATTTGTAATTTGCGATACTCACGCTCGCGCTTGCATTCCACCTTTTTGTGCTTCATATCGACGAAACTCACTCTGCATTGGTTACAGGGATCAGCCTTACATAAAACTGGACCTTTAACCCCAAAGCACATTGCGTTCTTGCAATGGTTGTGGCAAGGCGTGGGTAGTTTACCATCCGGACAAACTGAAGAAAGACAGAATGTAATTTTCTTCCATGAGAATGAGATTAAAACGTCCATGAATCTTCATGAAAGATTTTTGCTTGGAGATTTTATTTTATTACTTCTAGACCAAACGCAGAGGAAAGTTTTCCTGCAAAAGTAACTCCAATTATTTTATTTTTAATACTTACCTCTTATAATTTCTGTACAATTGAAACGCTCGAAGACATAAAATATGTACACAATATTTTTGTCAACAAAACTGTAACAGTGCGTGTATATTCGCTTGGCTACCAAAATTGAGAACCTACTCACAGCAATGCAAGCCTGACTGGTTTGGGAGAGATAAAAGTTCTGATATTTATTTTACCACAGATATTATAAATACGGACATTATTATTATTACTATTATCATCATCATCATCATCATCATCATCATCATTATTATTTAGATATACTCCCGCTTCCATTGGTTTACCGTCGATTATGATAAACACGATGTTTTATGTGGAACTGGATACACCACTTGCACATAAAACGTGGAATATTAGAAGCCGAAAGCTCAGTTTCTAACAATCTGGTGATTCTTCCCTATCAAACTATTGTATTTGTGTCTTTTTGTCCAAAACCACTTCCTAGTAGTCATTATCCTATTCCGCAGTCCGAACTCTTTACTCTCCATAAGCTAACCTGTCCCTGTCTAACTTGAAGTCTGTCTCCAGTGATCTGCCCTTGGGGCCTGTTCACTTAAAAGGGCATCGACATTGCCAGCGCCTTCATTTCAAAACCCCTGTAAACCTCAATGCTACACACAATGATCACCAAATTCCGACCTTTGGCCCATTTCCAGCACAATCTTTCGTATGCACTCAGTCAAGCAGGAACTGGTTTTCCTTGACTAAGTTGCATAAAATTACAGTGGTGCACCCAATTCCATATAAACATCGTAGTTATCACACTCCATGTTGAACCCAATACAAAATACTTTGTTTTACAAAGCTGTTTTTGTTTTTATGACAGTGAATAGTATGTAAAATGTTAACAGTACCTGCTACATTGTCACTCCGTCTTGCGTCTCTTCCTACAAGTTTTGGAAGTAAAAAATCAGATACATTCTTTATATATGCTAAATAGATTCAACTTGAAAATCGCCAATTTACACGCTAAAAAAATAGCGAAGCACGTATATTTATACCTCTCTTTGATCATATTGGCGATTTTAGGCTGCAAAATTGAATTCTTATTATGTGCAGTAGTGACATATAATTACACATTTTGTCAATTGTTGCGCATCTTCGAACATTTAGTGGCTTCTTTGTTACATACTTATCACTATTCCCTTGCATTTTATTGGCTCTTTTAAGACTTTTTGAAATCTTAACTAAATCTACTGGTGACGTCACTGGGTTTATCTAACGCTTAATTAGTTTCTATGAATGACGAAGTGCACTTGATGTACCTTATTTTCATCAAAGTTTTAACTTTGAATCAATTACAATTGCAATATTTCGTAAATGTAAAACAAACATTTTAAGTCGGCTTATCCCCTAGGAACCACAAAATTCGTACAAAATAATGTCTCGGTTTCACGGCCTGAGCATCATCTTTTTCTACGAAAGCTGCGTCCCTCAGTTATAACACTACGCGTTTTCCTGCCATCAGGGCCAGCGAGCTGGCCTTTGCACGGTGGCGCACAACTGGCAACTGTCCCCAAGTGACGCAAATTGGAAACGTCTCAATACAGTGGTGGCTGGTAAACAAAGTTAAGGTGCTAACTTTGGTGACAATTTGAGCACTATGTGCCACTAAGCTTGTATTTGATGAAAAAGAATACGTTAAAATGGCAAAGTTCAGAATGGACTCACCCTGTTCGGTGCAATGAAGCATCTTCTTTCGGTTAGTCAGAGTCCCTTGACGAGGACGGCCTTCGCGGTCGACGCACCAACAATGGTCGGAGTGGCACTGTTTGTACAAGAAGCCAGAGTGGTGTTGCGTGTTTCCTGGTGCACACTTGGGCATGAAGACGCCCACCATGAGTCCAACTTTCTCTGAAACAGTAAAAAGCTACCTTTCAACCACATTACTAACTCTATTTCCTTTTATTCATACTAAGTTGTTATATAGGCCTGTGACGTCAGTAGTACAAAAAAATTAAACGAGGATTCGGACAGGTCTGTGCCCAAATGATATTAGATGCACAGACCGAAGTGGTCTAGTGACCATTATGTAAATGTATATATATATATATATATATATATATATATATATATATATATATATATATATATATATATATGTGTGTGTGTGTGTGTGTGTGTGTGTGTGTGTGTGTGTGTGTGTGTGTGTGTGTGTGTGTGGTTTTCAATTGACAACTTATCAAATTAACAGTTAAAAAAAACTACAGTGTCCTGTCACCTAGAAACATAACATCAATGTCACTCATGTGCACTGTCAGGCGGGCCGTTTTGAAGGATCATGACTGGTTACAATATCAAAGTCTTCACTCACACAGTTCGGTAGTCACCATTTCCTTAAATAAAAAATAGCAGGATGCCCCATTACAAATATAAAGGCCAATATGTCAATTTGACCTCTCAATGTCACTGAGGTCAAAATTAGTGACACCAAAAAAAAAGGCATTTTTAATGAGGATTAGTAATGTATAATAGCAGCCACCATTACCAAGATAAAAGCCAATAGGTCAACTGTGCTGTTCCCCTGAAGTAACAATACTGACTATTTTGAAGATGTTTCCCGCAAAATTAACGCCCAAAAAGTCATACAAAATCCAAAACGTACTGAAACGTCACCCTTTGTATAAAACCTGTAGAAATCCATCAGAGGTACCCCCTCACCACGTTTGCTGTGGACCTTGCCAACATTGTTTAGGAACTGCCATAGTCCATCAGAGGTACCCCCTCACCACGTTTGCTGTGGACCTTGCCAACATTGTTTAGGAACTGCCATAGATGCTTATGGCGCGAATTGCATAAAAGTTATTACCATTAGAAGAAATTTACGTGGTATGGTATAGTATTCAAATGTTTCGGCTTTGGCCATGTGGTACCATGCCAATCCGCATACCAGGATGAGAAGGCGCATGAATATTTATGGATTCCTTTTCTCAGAATAAGTTTAAACTTAAATTTTACTATTTTACGTATATTTAGTCATATGCTAGTTCATATGAATTCTTCAAGTGTTGTCATTATAAACAAGAAGTTGCTCAAAAGTATGTATTTATGCCTTTGCTGATATTTCGCGGTCAAACATTTCTCACATTCAATTGGGTTGTCTATACCATATACATCTATACAACGTATAGGCAAGCAGCCACCACCATATTAAAAAGCATGTCCGGGAATTTAAGGCTGCGAAACATGCTTGATGGTTTCCCGCAGATAGCCCGTTTATAAATTATTTGTCCGTTAAAACCTAGGGTTTTTAAAATTTTCATTAGCACGTTATTATGTGATGAGGTGCGGCACTGTTGCTCCTGTTTTTTTTTATAATTGCATACGCAATCAAATAACTATGCGAAACAATAACTATACACATCAGGCTGTTGTCTCTTGGGAACATATCCCCCAAATATAAATTGGTGCAACAACCGGATCCCAAACGCAAGGGAAGACCTTCCGAAAGTGTGACAGTCACCACATGTCTGGACAACATCTCAATCGGCACCAAATGCTGCAGATGAAATATATGAGTTAAAATTAAGTATGAAAAATCCAAAAATCATAGGCGTATGCCTATTTGAGCCTACCGAACTTGGCCAAGGTATATGACCATCAAGTTTGAAGCCACTCTGGCGGACAGTTTTGGAGAAGTCAAAATGTGAATTACCATTGCAATCCTTACTGACGAACATACATGTAGTCATGGTCAGGAATGTGCGGACTAACCGATTAGTATCCAAATTGAACAATACGTTAAAAAACAGGGATCCAGAGCAACATCACTTAGTAAACACTTTTGTTTGGCCTTTCTACAAGAGTCATTTCTACCAAGTATATGCATAACTTGAGTCTTGGTTTTGGAGAAGCCGGAAAAAGCAAAAACACACAAAACTATTTTTAACCTTTAGAAAAAAAATCACTACCTGTTGAACAAATCGAGGTCAAGCGGTCTTCAGAAGTCTGCTATACAAGAAATTTGACAAACGGTTTTGCATAAGATTGTTTTAAAAGATTTTGCAAGCAAATTAACAAAAGAAACACTTGACCATGACCTGTGAACAAACTTTGAAAAGACCCATCCAAAGTGTATTTCCACTAATTGTGAAGAGAGTCTGAACTATGGTTCGATGAAATCGAAAATGTAATTGGGGACGAAAGATGGATAAACGATTGACAAGCGACGGCCGACCACCTAGCCCATAAGCTCAGCCGAATTATCAGTCAGATGAGCTTATATGATCGGTAACTATTCCGCTGGGCAAAAGCAATGCATCTTTTGGAAAGATTTGAAGCGCTATATGGCAAGCCGTTGTAACATTTAATCAGATTTATGGTATCTAAAACTGAATTCTTGATATCAATAATTATTTATGGATATCCCAAAATAATTTTTGATATCCCAAAGTAATTTTTAATAGGAAGAATTCATTTATTGACATCAGTGAAAATTGAATTTTGGATATCCATAAATCTGATTAAATGTTGAAACAGTTTGCCATAGGGGTACGAAATTAAATTTTACTTTTAAACACAACGTGTTTTTGTTACATTATGCATGTACAGAAGTCATCATAACCATCATCATTTAAATTTGTGGCTGAGAATATCACCATCATCTATGAATAATAGTTTTGGTGTATGGGTTTCCCACTAAACAACACAACAGAGAAACAATATGCCATACCCGTCGGCATGCATTTCTTCTTGCAGGCTTCCATGCTTTCAAATCTATTTTCGTTGCCCTGACAACCACCGTAAACAAACTCCAAACACTTTCGCAGCTTCCTGTTAAAGTAAAAACTTTTGATGGCGGCCTCACATGGTCCAACAATCTTCTCTTGGCTGCATGGGTCCTTCTTTGGCTTTCCTGCACGTAGAACAAAAAAATCACTAAGATATGATTTAATATCATATTTTCACCAAAATCTGACACAAACTGAAAAAGTCAATTTCAATAAGACCCCATACAATTGCGTAATATAACCACATTTCTACTTAAAACTGGACACTGATATATGTACGTACTCATGCATTTTTTTTTCGCACTCGTCCTTTCCATCAAACTTGTTGTCGTCACCCTTATACAATAGTATAATATAACCACATTTTCAATTACAACAAGATACTGATATATGTACATACTCATGCATTTTTTCTCGCACTCCTCCTTTCCATCAAATCTGTTGTCGTTACCCTGGCATCCACCATAATTGAATAATTCGCATATTTTGCTCTCTGAGTTGTAAAAATAGCGAGGCATGGAAGCTCTACATGGTCCCGTGTCCTTCTTTTGCAAACATTCACGTGGGGTAGTCATGGTCCGTGGTTGTTCTTCAGAACCAAATCCTTGATTTGTAAGAAACAGAAAATATCACGTCACAACGTATCTGACCATGTGCTTCTTTGGTACCCATCAATGACAAAATGAGAAAATATTAGTTCAAAAGATAATAATATTATTAATAATAATAAATACGTTGAATGCTTCATTCGGTCACTAGGGTCGGATACTTTGCTAATATTTGCGATCAGCTATTTCATCGTATTCTGCGTGATGTCTTTTGGTACAGCCACACCAACAACAAATATTAATATCTGATCTTAAAATTGGAGTTCCGAAAAAAGCCACTGTTATAAATTGCAAAGATTGTCCGCTTGATATATTCACTTACGCTTTCGTGGTTCCATGCATGATAAACGTCCACATGCATTACGGCAACAAATTTTCTTGAGGGGGCAGCTGTGATCAAAGGTACAACTCTGTGTGCGATTACATTCGTCACGGTTGCCTTCCTTAGGATCCGGACACCTAGGACCTGTAATGAGTGTGTAAAAACCCAAAACAGTATTTACATATTTCTAAAACAAGGAACAAATCTCTATATTATCCCCCCTTAATACACAACAAAGCAAAGTTTCTAGCACATAGTAAAAGGAAGGAGTGGAACCTCCTTGGTGAAAGCAAATAAACAGAACCTGCATGACTATATTATGCTCCAATAAAAAATATACTAAATCGCAGTTTTAAGCAGAGTTTAAATTTATTTCTTCTCGTCCGACTGATCCAAAACAAAAACCACAAATGATTCATCACAGAAAAGCTCAAAGAATGTCCCACGGGGACCATCGTAGCAGAGCATTAGTGTCAATAACTATTATTATAACGTGGTCTTTGGCTGGTCTGGTGCATGTTGAAAAATGTCACCTGCAATTCCAACCACCTTGCCTCTAATGCGGTCTTAATTGGTTTACATACAAAGTGGACAAAGTTTACAACCGTAGCATGAGAATTGTCACAGCAAAAACGAATGGTGAGCAGTCTCATTAAGAGTTCTATCCGTACGGACACATACCAATGGAAATTTGAATGGATGCACAAGAAGTTTATAACTTACAAGCTTTACTTTTTCCTGTGTGTTTTTTTTTTAAACATGGAATGCGTAAATAAAAAACCGACTGACCACGCCAATGTTTTTTGCCATCCGTCTTCCCTTCTTTTTCATCATCTCTGTCTTCCTCGTCTTCTTCGTGTGAAGATCTTTCGGACGTCGACTTCTTTTCGTCCTTTCTATCGCCTTTCCGTTCCTCGCCCTCTGATCTTTGACCACTCATTCTTTCGCCTTCTGTTTTTTTGTGACTTCCTGGGTTTTTACCATCTCTATCATCTTTCCGTTTCTCGTCTTCTGATTTTTCGTGGCTTTCGTCGTTTTCACCTTTTCTGTGATCATCCCTTTCCTTGTGTTCCATTTCCTCAGATCCCTCCCGTTCTTCCTCTCTTTTTTCATTACCTTCCTCTGATTCTGGACGTTCTTTTGAACCACCTGTGAGCATGTCCATGATATCCATCTTCATCTTCATCATGTTCTGCTTCTTCTTCTCCATGTACTGAGACATGCCGCCATGTCTTAGTTTGGTCTTTTTGGCTTCTTTGTGCTCCTTCATGCACTTATTCATGTCTGTCACCAGAGAATGGAAACAATTAGATGTGATATGGTCCTAGCACAAAAGAATTGTACCCGGTTATACACAAAATTACACTTCATGATTCTGATTATACTTCAAACTAAAAAGCAGCATGTAGTTATTTACAATTTTGTGGATGATTGTTTTTGTTTGCTTACCCCTGCAAAGCAACTTGCCGAAAATTCCAGTTGTTATGCTGAGCACAGTCACTCACTCGCCCGTCTTTACTTTTGTGATGGGCTTGAAAAATTACGTATTCGAAGATTCGTTGCACGAAACAGTCTCAGCAAGAAAACGATGACCACAAAAGGCCACTATGTCTACATCTGCCGAAAAGTAGTATAATTGTAATCGTACGATATCTGTTTCAAATATGAATCGCCTTACTTACCACTCTCACAGTTGACTTTCTTGTTCTCTTCGTCGTAGAATTCGACAGTGCATTTATCTCCGCATGGGTTGATACGGCAGACGGCACTTGGAAAGCCTGGGCACATTTTGCTGCCGCACATTAATGGATCACACTTCTGCACTGGCACATCCTGGGGGCATACTGTATAAATCATTACAATAACTTATTTCCATTGTTAAATTCTAATAACTTACCTCCTAATTTTATCAGCAAGTTATTTATTCTTAAAAACAGTTTGGATACAAAACTGGAACTGAACTGAATAAGCAAAGAAGACTTGAATCATCACATGGTCAAGAGGGGTTACGTGACACTCCCAGCCGAATATGCGAGGTGATCTCTCTTGACCAGTGATGGCTTCTTGTTAAATCAGGTCTTCAAGTTTATGGCATTTGTACAATTTGTTAGTTGGGTGTTATTCCAAAGAAACTATCATATCCCTATAAAAATTACCTTAATCCCCTTCTTTGTGTGATTGTGACTTATGGTAACTTTTGACTGAATTGCAACGGAATCTAAAGAATGGAGACGAATCTTATAAGTAAAACTATCTGAAGGTATGAATTGTACACAGAAATAAAGCCACGATGTCAACAATGTTTTTTCCTGTCCGTATGAAAGCGCTATCATCTTTCTACGATTATACGTTTTCTTTCACTTACAACGTTTAACTTACCTTGAACGAAGGAATCTGAAAAACAAAGAAGAATCAGTTAAGTTTTGATGTATCTTGTGAGGAGTTTTCACAATACCCATGTACAACAGCATCACCATAAAGTAACATTATGTACTGTACATAGATGATATATGAACAAGTCCTATTGTAAGGACTGCCTTTTCTACTAACCAGCATGTTCAACCTGGGCAGACTAACCCTTTATACAATATATATATATATATTATCATGTTTTATAATTTACCTTTGGTTGTGGTTCTGGGCTGGTACCTGCGGCAAACTGGTGTGCCACGGACATGGGTGCCAGAGATTGGCTGCCCATAGTGATCCACACACCAACATATTCCATATGCATCGTGGCACTGAATTGGCTCCCACGAACCCGTCTTATTGCACCTAAAAGATGAAATTTCACTTAATTTCTTTCTCATTTATAAGAAATGCCCTAGGCTAACAGCGCTAACATGTATTCTTATTGTTCATTACATCATTTAAAAAAAAGTCTCAAAACCAAGAAATACAGTGGTGACACTAAATGCACACATTAGTGGAGATCGAGTAAGGCTACATTTCCATCAACAACGAATAGAATGCATCATCGTGTCCGGAAGAAAACTCAAGAAAGACAACAGCAAATATTAAAAAAACATACGAAAAATGTCTTTAAAAATCGCAGCATCGCCTGTTGTAGTGCTGGGTACATTTTCGGTTCCCATGTTAATACAAAGCAGTCTTATTACAAGCAGTTTTAGATGACAAGAATGTTTTAAGACTGGCCAATAAAAACGAACAAAAAATTCACGAAAAATCAATAACTTACTAAAATATGGCCTATTGATTACAACTGATATAGGCCCATCATATATTTCTTCCAAGTCTGAAGTGGATCTGATCTGATGTTTCATGCGTTTTTGTTTTTTTGAATAAAAGAGTGCCGTGAATTTGTTAGTATCATGGCCGTTTGCCTATACAAACACCGAAAGGAGGCAACAGATCATGTTGTTCACGTGCCATGCTTCCTGTATAATTTCCCTGCCCTATCGAACCTACTCAGTTGGTGATTTCGTGAAATGGTCAAGCCGTCGGATACCATTAACTAGCTGCTCACACTGAAAATTGGGAAACAGATTCCTGTCGAGTATACTGTGAAATTAACAAGAGGACTGTAACAGTCCTGTGTTAAGCTGGCCTTGAATGCACAGACTTAACTGGTCATGTGACCAATGAAATATTGCCAAGGTCACCTTTCTTTTACACTATTATCACTGTTTGCCCTATAAAAGTTCACTCAAAATTTCTGGTGTTATCATATTTTTTAATTAACAGTAACAGGATCCACTATTATGAAGATATTGGCCGATCAGATACTTCAGTTTGACATTGCAAGGTCATTCCATGACAAAATTAACTCCAAAGGAAGCCAAATACAAGTGTTTAATGATTGTCATGGGCCTGGGAAACACCAACATTTGAGCCAAAATATGTCAGTCTGAGGTTCAAAACAGATGAATAAATGTGAAAAAGCTAGGCCTTGACCTTGAAATAAGAAATACGTTTCCAGCTATTGTTTAATGGTACAGATTGAGCGATACGGCAATGTTATTGTAGTGAATGTACTGAAATCAGATCTGCTGTCTCATCATAATCATGCCACATAAAATCCATATCTGTCATACAGTGATCAGTTCACGAGTTGTTTTTGCTCCTTATTCCCGAGATTTCAGTAAGAAACACAGTGGTCTTTGCATCTGACGGCCGTTTTGCCCCCCCCCCCCCCGGCTGTTCATACTGGTTGTCACAGCAGGGACGTAACTGCGGACATGAAACTCATCCACGAAGGCACATAAAAAAAAATTCTGTTTCTAATTTTAACATCATATAAGTTGAACAGTACCCAAAATATCTCAATCATGTTCGCAAAACAAGAGTATTTCTAGTTCAAGAATAATTGAGAATTGCTTTGAACAATCCTGCTCGGGCTTTTTTGAGAAAAATTCAAAAATTGACAAAGCATACAAAACTTTAATAAAAGATAACAAAAAATTGTAACGCCTGCTGAAGTGGGTGGCGGGGTTTTGTTGTTGTTGTTTTTTTGTTTTTGTTTTTTTTTTTTTTTTGTTTGTTTTTTGTTTTTTTGTTTTTCTTTTTTTTTTTTTTTTTTGTTTTGTTTTGTTTTGCTTTGTTTTTTCTTGTTTTTGTTTTTGTTTTTTTTTTATTTCTTTATTTTTGTTTTGTTTTGGTTTTGGGTTTTTTCGGGTTTGTCTTTTTTTTTTGTTTTTTTTTGGGGGGGTGGTTTTTTTTTTTTTTTTCGGGTAATTTTGAAGTATTTGGTTGAAAGGTTTCTTGAACCTTTTCAAAAATTGTGTCAAAAAATAAGGACTAAAAATATGAAAAATCTAAAATCACTGGAGCATGACCATTTAAGCAACCTTTGTAGAAACCCACCCAAAGTATATTCCTATCAAATTTGAAGTGAATCTGGTTGACGATAGTGACGAAAAAGTCAAAAATGTAATTGTGGACAGACAACAGACGGCAACTATCCCATCTTAAAAAGTCAGTTGAGGTAAACAAATCTCCTCATAATTATATGCGAGTGGCTTACCTAGGTAAAGCAACTGGATGTCGATGTTTGGTAGCCATCGAAATAACCATCGCTCTTGCAAGTTTCATGTGACACTTTGTCATATGCACTGGAAGCATACCGACAACAAAAGATGAAACGCCCTGTTCAATAAATGTGAACGTACAGCATTTCCATGCACATAGTACACTATATAGAAGAATTAATGCTAAAGTCTCTAAACGACAGTTCATGGTGCAGTTATTATGTTTAGAAGAGAGGAAGTATAATCTGCGATATGGCATGATTATTTGAATGGAATAAAAAGCGTAAGGAATGTAATATTTAGCAATGAAATTTAACAAGAATACGACGTAATTAACAACAGGTGCACTTGTTTGCAAAAAAATTTATATGAAATGATGCTTGCCAAAGCCTGAGCTAATTCCAGCAGAAATTTCATTACACTCTACAAAAGTCCTAGCTATAAAGTATTGAGATTTAAATCAACATGGCACAGTTTTCAAGTTTTAGAGCCGTGGAATCCAATGTTACTTTGGTTTTACTTACCTTTCATTGAATGCATTACTTGACATTCACGTGAAGTTGTCTGGAAGTGTGAATCGGTTAACCTTTCATTTTAATCAGTCACAAATAATTGAAATCACTGCGTCATCAAAGACGTTTTCAAAATACATGTATAGAATTTAAAACTGCACATACATACATACATACATACATACATACATACATACATACATCCATACATACATACATACATACATACATACATACATACATATACTCACTCATAGGCTGGGTGCACATGTGATTGCAGCACTTAAGGCCTTTGTCACAGTCCCTATCTTGCTTGCATCTCTTCTTGAACATTTCGATCCTAAAACCACGATGTTTCTTCATTGGACATTTTGGTGAAGGTCTTGGTCTTGGTCCTGGTCGTGGATGTGGATGTTCCGCTGAAAACAATACATACTTTATAATTTAATTACAAACTGCGCATGATATCAGCGCGCATTTACTGTGGGAGCACGCAAGCGCTTCTGCTGAAGATCTTTCAGCGTCAACTTTGAGCGCCTGAAATGTGTGTCCATCTCGATTTTAACTTTTTTTCAGATTTTAATAATTGATTGTCTCGTCGATTATTTCTTACTGATTCTAACACAGAATACTATCACTTGAAGGTAAGCTGACTTGATAAACAACATCGCCTTTCTGGAGTTAACCTATATGGGTATGACATCATATTGTTAATCCGGGTTAAAATAAGACTCAGTCTACAATTTACATCGGAACGCTTTCGGGGGATTTGAATAACGATGAAGTATATATGTACCTTTTTCGCACTTGGCAATTACTGGGCAAGGCGGTCTGAAACACTCGACATGTTCTGCAACGCACTTATCCCCTGGTTTACATGTGACGTTCTGTAACAAAACATACGAATGTTTTTAATGCAATAATCAGTGCAACATATAATTGTTAGTCTTAGCCAGAGCCAATAACTTTTGCTACGAGACCTATATTAACATTAAATGAAATTGTTGTAGGTTTCCTCTGGTATGTAAGCAGACAACATTTGAAATTATAGATGACATTCAAGTAGTTCAACTTGGAAAGTTAACCCTGCGAATGACTTGCTTTCCATATTCCATCGAAGCACTTGAATTCCTCTCCTGCTGTCTGGATGTCATATTTTCAAAAGTACTTACCAACATTTTACGTGTTGTAAATTTGAGTATGGTGGCTCAATGGTGCCAACCATAAGTTTTTGGGTTTTTTTATCTCGTAATTACGAGATACATATCTCGTTATTACGAGCTTTTTATAAAATTTAACTTTTGGTTGGCACCATTGAGCCACCATATTTAAGCATATGGTGCACAAGTGCATTGAAATTTTTCACCCCTGGATCCATTTTTAAAGGGACTTATATTGTGGTGGTGCCAGTCGCGAAATATTATGAAACGATGGTAAATTCAATTGTCTGATAACGCACTCGCCTGGGGTCGCGAATAGATAAAGGACGAATACAAAATTTTTCTGTATAATTACTTGACACAGCTCTTCTTCTTTCATCTTATGACAGCTGGTGGTAGGACAACCGTATTTATCTCTCATGAAGGTCACTGGGCAACTAGCTGTCACGATGTACCTCAGTCCCTCCATGCTGCACTTATGTGGTTTGTGTGCTGCAGAAAAAATATAAGATGTAAATACAGTGGGATCCAGTAAGACAACCTAAGGGACTGAAAAAATGTGGTCTTAATGTGGATATTATTTAATTAAGGATCAACAAAATGGATCTGTATTGGTGGTCTTAATATAGAAGTGGCCTCTTTATGGAGGTGGTCTTAATTGGAAATTCTAATATATATATATATATTTAATGGCATTTATATTATCTTCTTTGAGGTGTCGCTTTGCCAGTTAATTTTCTGTTGTTTTTTTAAATCTTACTATCTTAATTATTTACGCATAATAAAGGATTTTGTCTTTTCTAAAATTTCATGAAAGTAATTGCCTGCTTTATTGTATCTTTTAAAAAATTTCAACCCCTCCAGCTTTTATTCTGTCAAAAAGCAAAATGTTTCGAAGATACATTCTTAAACAGGCACAAACTTCCACATGATCAGATTAAAAATTACCACGATGGAAAAAAAAACACGTGCATGCTTACTCAGACAATCAATATTATCTTCTTTTCGGTGTCTTGTTCCATCAATTTCAAGGCCGTCTCGCGGTTCCGCACACCAACAAGACCGACCGTCTTTATCACATTGCCGTGGCTGGAAATGACCGTGTTCTGTACAAGTTGGTACGTACTTGTGTCCTCGCTCGATACTGTAAAGCCGGTCCTTGTAACATCGAGGCAGATCTGTAACAAGAAACGAAACTTTTTTCCTTGAGCCATGGAGGTAAATATACGGTAGGACGATAAAAAAAACTCCAAACTTGACTAGGTTCGTGCATTATATATATAAATATATATATATACATATATATATATATACATATATATACATATATATATATATATATATATATATATATATATATATATATATATATATATATATATATATATATATATATATATATATATATATATATATATATATATATATCCCTAACCGCATGTAATGGAAATCGTGCTGCGAGCCCCTGTGCTACTCAGTGTTCACATGTCATTCTTCAAGCTTGCCAGTGCAAGAAGTGTAGCAAGTTAGGCTGGAACTAATATTTCATACATTGGCCGTCTTAAAATCAGCTTCGGTAAATTGACAAAAATTACTATTGACATAGTCAGCACAGAAAAAGAACAAATTATTCCAATACACACATACATCTATTGAAAATATGTGTATGTGATTGATGAACTACTAAAAGTAAGAGGAATATGGGACAGTAAAAGACATGCGCGATAAGCATCCACCATGATGCGGGCGTACTGATGGCTAAACCAAAGATGGCACTCAATTAATGGAAATAAGGAACACTAACTCTAAGCACGCGGATGATTTCAAGCCAAGTTTGTATCTAGAGAACATGATTATCACTTTTCTCGAAACAAAATCATTTTCAAATCCCCACATTTGCAACATAAGTGGACCTTTTTGATTCAGGGGTCTGCCCATGCATAAGGGTACTTCCTTGTTAAACCACAACGGGTTAGAAGAGCTCGCAGCTAAAATGAATATATCGTATATACATACCCATTACCGGACGCTTGCACCTTACACCACAGCCGCTGGCGCAACACTTGTCGATGCCGTAACATTCCGAATCATCTTTGCACATTCGAGCACAACTGTCCATAGGCCGAGGAAAACCTACTTGTGGACACATGCCTGGTTTTTTTACTGAAATACAAAAGGAACATGAAGAATACAACTTCAGCGTACCGTAATAATGGTACAAGATCAAGACAGTTGGTTTTAATGGAAATGCTGCGGCTCAAGAGGATCACGTGACATCTCTTGACAGTTAAGTTAGATTACACAGGAGGTGTCACATCATTCGTCTTGGTATTGAAAGTTGAGAGTCGATGTTCTGGTAACTCTTGAATCTCTGCCTTTACCTGTATTTAACTTTGCTGTCATTGTTGGGTTGGAATTCATGATTGTGGGTAACGTTTTTCCCATTTATTTGATAAATACTTCATTGGCTATGTTGTGCTCTTGGCTGTGTTCTCCCACTCATAGTTATGATGGAGGTAGAGTGTTTTTGTTATGTTACAGATTCATAAATGTCACAAAAACGATGTGAGACTACTTTCTCATTTTGTTATCAGTTCGGTTGACTGACAAGTCAGGAACACCATAAAGTGGCAGGCCTGTCATGTCTTTTTTTATCTTTGGCAAAAAGTGATAAATTTTGAGTTTTGAGTGGTTACCCCTATATGTTTCGGAAAAAACTAAAGTTTGTAGTTGGTGAGGAATACTTCAAAGGTTAAGAAGATCAGTTTAAAACCACCAGTTGCATATTGTGGGTGACTGCCTGTCTCAAGTCAGAACTGAAACTTGTTTCTTCACATTGATATTAAAAGCTGAAAGTTGATGTGGTAATTCTTGAATCCCTGCCTTCACCTATATTCAACTTTGCTGTCATTATTGGGTTGAAATTTATGTATGTGGGTAATGTTTTTTTCTGAACTATTTGACAAATTTGGCTTTCTTGTAATTCAAGTGATATATTCCTTTCCTATTTCGATCAAGCATACTAATCTTCTGTTGACTATTCATATCATTCCTGATCGCAAAAACCAGCCGACATTTATGACAATGCAATATATCGGGTAGTTTTTTAACGGGAAAAATTGCATGCCGGTATAACTGATTTGTTCGTTCAGCGTTAAAAACGAGCATTGTCATGTAAGAGAAAATGAAGTAAAGAGTTACCTTGTCTGCATATCCCTGTCACATTGAGACAGCTATCTGCGTTTCTTTTATCCTTGCATCCTATCCTGACCTTCACACAAGTTGCGCCGGGTGGGCAAACCTTATTCTGCACAGGAACAAAAAGTATGTGTCAAATTTAGGGATGATGGAAAAGCTGCTGTTGAAAATAAGACAAGACACACACCAGAACCATGTACAAACCGGTAGGTCTTCTTGATTTGTGTTTTGCCGTATACGTGCATGCTTTCTGAGGGACTGTCAGAGGTACATAAGTGGCGCGTTACTGTCGGTATTTTGAATTATGAAACCAGACTGTTTATTTCAGTTGACCATGAACCGTGTAATTGTGAATTTTAAGAGGTGGAGGTATTTCAAGATTTTGGCGAATTGATTATGGTTTATAATGCTATATATAGTTTTACATCATGATAACTGGATTGACATATGAAGCTCACCATACACGGCATACGGCATTTGCATATTGGGCAGCCATCGTTTCCTCTCTCGAAACCGTCTGGACAGAACATGGCGCACATGGGTCGCATTTTGCACTTGCTCACGCATTGACATGTGGGGCAACCATGGCTGTCATTTCTGTAGGTCTCATCTGGACGACATGGGCGACACCCGAATTCTTTACAAGTTTCTGAAATATACAAATAATATGCCTGCAACATAATGTTCATGTGTTAAAGAAAACGTTTAAGAAAAAAATTTTAATTCCCAGCCGTACGTTGAATGAGCATACGGTCAAGTACAATCATCTGCATAAGGTATGCAGTCCTTCCCTACATTGCCTAACATATTCTACCCAGTTCAGCAATTGCAGACCATCAAGTGAAGTACGTTTTATTTGCTTATGTATCAGGATCAAAATAGGCCTACTTTTAATTTACATGGGATGTTTCACTCAGGACAGAACTGGTTTTAAAAAACATCTTAACATAGGACATACATACTACAATTTATAAAGCAGAAAAGGAACTGCATGGCGGTGACCTGTTCTTTTTAACATATGACATACATATTAAGACATATAAAGCAGAACGGGACAATTCAACTAAGTTACCACATCAAAACGATAAACAAACACCTCGTTCATGATCATCATTCAGGCATCATCATTCATTAAAACTCAGAATCGTAATGCCAACTTTGCTTCTTATAACTTTATCGTTGACTTTTGACCATAATTAGTTGCCATTTAAAATCACCTATACTGGGTGACAATATTTTGTTTTTGCGAAAACTATTCTAACTTACATGTACATCCCTTGCCCCCCCCCCCCCCCCCGGCCTTGTCCGTTTTACCATTCCATGACATCCATGCTATTACGGTTGAATGTGATACTTGTGTCACAGAGACATATCTCCTTGTACTTGATTATAATTCAGATTATTTTTTTCAGGTGTCACCTAATTGGAACAGTCAACGCTTCTCAGATTTTACAAATAAGCATTGTGTGCCCATTATGCCCACTTCCCTGAAAATGTTTCTTGTGACTTAAAAATATGACCTTGAAGTATCTTTACGAAAAGCAGCTTTGAGATATGCGCCAGTGGCATGAGTACTGTAGTTCTAGAATTGTTCGTGCGAAGTTAATTTCGCGGAACTCAATTTTCTCTATTCGAAAAATATTGCACATTTTACTTTTGCACAGAAAAGTACACACTTCATTGCTTGTACTGCACAGAAATTCCCGCGCGTTTAAATTTCGCGCATCAATAAGGTGTGTGAATAGCGCAAAATTAAATGCGGCGCGAAAATTTGTAGCAGTATCACATTCAGTTAAGACGATAAAAACGTAATTAATTCCAATTGTCTATTATTATAATCAATATGAATAAAATGCATTAACCGGTAAGTATCTTTATTGAAAAGCACGCACAAAAAAATCTGGCATCTGAAGCATCACCCCCTTGTAAAAACCTTATTTGACCTTTCCATAAGGTACGTTTCCATCAGTCTCAGCGTAATATTAGTGACGGGTTTCGACAAATTGAAAATAGCAAAAACATACTAAAATGATTTTAAAAATAGAAAAATCACAGCGCAACCTGTTGAATAAATTAAGATTTCGAGGTCCCCAGAAGTGTCATTGTGCAGTTTTGAAGCAATTAGCTGGAGCGTTTTGGGGGAAGAAGATTTTGCTTAGAAATTAACTTAAACAACCTTTGAATATTCAAAGAGCACTGCAACGTGACCATTTGAAGAAATGCATTTGAGACCCACCCAAGATAAATCCGCTCCATGCACTAAGTTAATCTGGCCAGCGTGTTTGAGAAGAAATCGAAAGTGTAAATTGTTGACGGATGATCAACGGACCAAGGACGAGACTCAGCCAATAAGCTCGGCTGACATACAATTCAGATGAGCTAAAAAATTTCCAGCTTTTCTTGAATGATAAAGTTTGTGGAACTCTTTAATTTTAAAAACATTTGAAAAAGAGCTGATCATTTCTTCCCTGACACATTTTCCCCCTCAAGTGTTTGTTGAGTAAACAAGTTTTTGTTTCAATAAAATAAAAGAATTAGTTTTAAAGCGATTCCGTGTGGTGTATATACCTATGGTCTGTAATTAAGATTTAAAGGTCAACACGGCCTATTGACTCACATGATAACATTACAAGTATTTTCCGTGTGGTGTCTATAACTAGGGTCTGTAATTAGGATCTAAAGGTCAACACGGCCTATTGACTAACATTTTAACATTACAAGTATTTTATCCATTTCTATTATTGTCCTTGGTGCTAGAATTTGCAAATGGGGACATATAACAGGTAGCGTATGAATCAACTAAAATATCTCAAATCTCAAAATGAACAAATTTTATCTAAACCGGTTGAACACTACATTAACCATTAGAAATTCATATCGCCCCTTCTGATTATTTATCTCACATTAAGCATGCAAGATTCTTATATGCTTATGGTGTTCCTTTAAAATATAACGTAAACGGTTCCCAATTCGGACATTACCACCATGTATAAACACACGCACGCACAGACACACACACACACACACACACACATTATATATATATACATATATATACCTTGCGATAAAATGCGCAAAAGTCGTACAATCACAGACCCTGGCATAAAGTATAGAACGCCTGAAGTTTTCATATTATATCTCATACATTGTTTTACAATACAATGGATCTATGGAATCAAGATACTTTTTCCAATCATTTCAAAAATTTAGAATGCTCAAAATGATGCCTTGGCCATATTTGTTAAGCACTGGTTGTATTTTCCTTGTACATACGTCACCAAATTTAGCATACCTTATCTGACTGGTATCAAGCCAGTTGACACTGCTTCACAAAATGGCAACAATCTATAACTCACAAGTACCTTTGCACACAGGTTGAGGAAGACAAGGCTCCTTGACACACTGAACTTTTTGCAATACGCACTTCTGGTTCCGTCGACACTCGTGGTCCTGTAATAAATTATAGATACACCCAGGTTTCCATAGTGATAAAACTGGTATGGGTTTCCTCATCACGTTTGGCATAAGGGATAAATCTTGTGTATGGCAATCACGTTTTGTCCTTTTTTTGCAAAACACTAACAGTAAAGCCAGCTGAACTGATTAACTTTTTCCCTCTAGTTTACACTTGAACTCTACTGAAAACACACAGTAAACCAGGTCTTTCACATTTCGTTTTCCTCTATAAATCTGCATACACTGCCCCTGGACGCTCCATCTGTGCCATTCCACGAGTATAGAGGTCTTGTGAAATACAACCAAAAAGTATTAATTGGCAAGTACATCCCTTTTACTCGTCATTAATTGTCGCTCAACGCTTGGCAGACAATTCAAGAACGTAGCTTAACTCATTGTTAAGTTTGGATCATGTTTATCATGCTGGTCGTTGAACGAAAAGTAGGTTTACAAATAATATAAATCTTGTTATATGAATTCAGAACATATCGACTTCTTTTGAAATTGGTAATCAAAGAGGCAAATCCTGCTTTTGTCCATACAAATCATGAATTATCATCATTTAGTACTTGCAAGAAAAATATAAGAAAAATCTTCCTTTTAACAATTGGAAAATTGGTTCACCGTAACTCTTGAAAGTAAAACAAAATACCTTGCATGGATCTGGTTTGCAGGAGCACCAAGGACAACCCCGGTCGTCTTTCTTAAAGCCAAATTTACAGTACATCCTACACATGATCGGCGAGCACGCTGGTGATATAAAAATAAATCTCTCGGTGAAATTTGTTCAACGAACCAAAGGTCAAAATAATGTCAAAGTTATAAAGTATCTGTAAGCTATATATATCGTACCCCAACAGTCAAATGTGGCCAAAAAAATTACGTAACATCTGGATTGTTTATATATCGTATCTCAGGCTACATGTTAATGTAAGTATAAACATATTGTCATCCTAAATTATACAGAGCAGAAAAATATATCAAGAGACAAACGTTAGCATTTGGTAATCTGACAATAATAACCCCCCCCCCTCTATAAAAACAGCCTTTTGTTCCGTAACCTATCTTGCAGATAAAATTCTTCCGTCATAATACAGGAGCAGTATTTTTTTAATAGTTTTGTCTTACAAAAAAATATCGACTGAGAAGTTTGTACCTCTGGTGCACTTGTCTTCACAAGCCTCGCTAGACGGGAAGTTGTTAGAATTTTCACGGCATCCTCCCCACGTAAACCGTTCACAATTTTTTGTTCTTGAGTTATAATAATACCGAGTCACGGCCGCCTTGCATGGTCCTGATTGCTTTGCAACCAAACAGGCGCTGGGAGGAGGAGCTGGAAATGTCAAAGGCATTACATCCTATTATAGGTTTTTAAAATATTTCGTCTGGGTTAGGTAGCATATTTCTAGCAGTTGAATTAACTAAACGGTTCGGTAACTTTTATATTAAACTCGGTCTTAATAGGGCAGCTCAAAGCATGAAAAGGATTCTTATGATTAATTTTATATACATGTATTATTTCCAACAGTTCCTTCAAATGCGTCTTCTAATACAATGAAAATAAAAGTTTCATATCACGAGAAAAGGGGCAAAACTTCGCATCTGTTTTTGTTTTGTCAATGAGGTTTGTTTAAACATACACAAGCGTATATATATATATATATATATATATATATATATATATATATACATATATATATGTGGATGGGTGGGTGTTTATTTGTTCAGTTTTTTTTATATAGTAAAACTTGATTGTGTATGTGGTCTGTCTTCTGTAGCATAGAGCATACATTGTATTAAGGGAATATTAATAAAGTAATTCCTATTCCATAAATTGTAACAATACTACTGACTTTGCTATTTACTTCTATTTTCATCGCCATTTGATAGTTCACCGTGTGATTAAAAACATATTGTCATTAAATTAGCCAATAAATTATTGCGCGGTTTCTTAAACACCTTCAAACTACATGTATTTAAACCAAAATGCAGTGACATCATTCGTCAACATTTTCCAAGTATTAGCAGCTAATAGCTACTTTCACGCGCAAACAGTATCCTTGGCATATGTAGAGCTGAACTGTCTGAACGATGGCCAAGGTCAGTTAATTTATTTAGCATCGTTGTGTCTAATGAAGAAGATAGGAAATCAAAATACCAATGGTTACTCACGTGCACATGTTGCCATATAGTGGCAAGGTTCCCTATTGCATTTCTTTGGCCATACTTTACACGTATGGTTGCCATGACATGTATGATTCTACAAAATGTAAAAAAAAAAGTTGTGAACGAGATGGGTCTAAAGTTGATCTGTCACATTTGTAACTATACTGTAAGTATACACACACGTTTTTACAGTTTGGTTAAAGGATTAACAAGGGAGTTTCCCAGGTTCCACAAAAGACAAGTTGTCAGAAATGTCAACCTTTTCCCAAATATATATATTTGTGTGTGTGTGTGTATACTTCTTGTGGTGGTTTTGCTACTGGTTGTACTGTTATTGAGTTGCATCGAAATAACGTTAACAAATTCGAACGTCAAAATTATTGAGTCTCAAATTTGTTTCACAGTTGAAGTCTTTTGACATGCTCACCCCACATCGCCAAACCAGCACGTTCAAGCCCATGCAGTATAACTACCTTTTCTGGGAGCCTTTCGGATTGATTCTATGTTACGTACATTTCAATCAAATTGGTCGGTTTTTCTTAATGAACAGAAGTGTGAGTGTACGTTTTAACTGACTCTGCTTCAAAGAAGTGAAAAGCACGTGAAGTATGCCCGTGATAATATTACCCTGCATGGATGCGGATTACAGATACACTGAGGACAGCCGTTGCTGTCTTTCTGAAAGCCATATTCACAGTACATCATGCACATGATGTTAGAGCACCCTGAAAACAAACAAGACCAAGCTCAGGTACGTTTCATTCGATCCAAATGGGAAAAAAAGGTGTATACCATTTTAGATGATTCGTGAATTTGTGGCGAAGCCTGCCAAAGCGTCAAGAGTGAAGATACACTCGGTTTATCTTATATTTTACTAGTACTTGTGCCAAATGTAAATGCAGGCGGTAATAGTCACATCCTGGCTTTTCAAACATATCATGGTGAGTCTTGTTACATTTCCTACACGCACGAATAACTTTAATTGAAGCAGAAAACCAGACTGAAACCTAGAAGAAGATATGTGTCATGCCAAACATGTATGAATAGGACTGCTAAATTGTACATGTACTTTAGATAAAACTTGGAAAGGCATTTCTATGTACCTTACTTTTGAAGATACTCCTGACTTACATTTGAAGAAAGAAACAAAGAAGGAAAAAAGAACCACAAAGCGGGAAAATTTCGAATGAAAAAGAAAGAAAGAAAGAAAGAAAGAAAGAAAGAAAGAAAGACAGAAAGAAAGAAAGAAAGAAAGAAAGAAAGAAAGAAAGAAAGAAAGAAAGAAAGAAAGAAAGAAAGAAAGAAAGAAAGAAATACCAACTTGTTTTATTTCGCGGGATCATACACGATCGGCCACCGCATGACGTGCGGCAGCATTTCATGTTGCCGGAACATCCACTATCTGCCTTGCATGTTTCCGCACAAATTCCCATCATGCCTCTTTGTACAGGGGGACATTGACCAGGCTTCTCTATTAAAGACTCTGTTATCAAACGGAGATAAAAAAAATTCTCCGGACTTACATTTGAAGAAAGAAACAGAGAAGAAAGAAAGAATCACAAAGCGGGAAAATTTCGAATGAAAAAGAAAGAAAGAAAGAAAGAAAATAAGAAATACCAACTTGTTTTATTTCGCGGGTTCATACACGATCGGCCGCCGCATGACGTGCGGCAGCATTTCATGTTGCCGGAACATCCACTATCTGCTTTGCATGTTTCCGCACAAATTCCCATCATGCCTCTTTGTACAGGAGGACATTCACCAGGCTTCTCTATTAACGACTCTGTTATCAAACGGAGATAAATAATATGATGACACGCTCAGTCAGAATAATACTGAGTCGACGCCTCTGTCTAACAAGAAATACAGCACTATAACAGAGCAATTAACAACAAGAACAAAAAAATAAGCAGTAGGTCATTATCTGCTGGTTTGGTCACCTTTTCAAGAAAAGAACATGGGGTCTCTTTGATTTTCAAATGAAGTGGTCCCAGTTAGCAATTCATTGCGTATTCAGTTGAATACACAGCTTAATAGATAAAATTTTGCGGGCTAGAGATGCGTATTCCGATTGGATTGATTCTTAAAGTGACTTTAACTACTTACTTTCTGTGTTAATTATTTTTTTAAACCTTTCAACTAATATGTATAGATCTATCACGAACATTGTGGTGTTTCTACATGGCGTGGTTAAAGTTATCAAGCGGAAAATTACAAGGGAAAGTAATGCCAATACAACTGTAGCTCGCCTCTTGTAAGATTCCTCTACATAGAGCATACAGGAACCATTTATTCCTGCTCTTTTCTATTACAAGAGGGTATAGATGAAAAATTCGATCTGGAGGATACTCAATTTTTCAGATTATTTTCCATTAGGCCTATGATAACCGTACTGTGGTCCCCAAAGGAATTTATATTTGATGTGCAACCTACACGCACAGATTTGGTGTTTATTATGAATATGTGCATGTGTGGTGGACCTTCAAAAGGGGCGGAGGCGGTGTTGTTGTAAAAAGTGTGTTACAATGAATGAAAAACAAAAAACACAGGTTGAGCTTTTTTATCGAATAATTGATTCTTATCTGTTCCTGGCAGGAATCAATGTCCTGCCCCATTAGGACGATTGGTAATAAAGTAATTGCGTGTTGGGAAGATTTGTTGTCACTTTATTTATTTCCTTGTGTGAAATAATTAAAACATGCCCCATGTATAAAGTAAAGCACTCACTGCAAGAGCGGTTTAACATTTGAAGATTTTGATCCAGCGAAGGGATGACACTTGCTGGGCACTGCGGCCGGATGGCAGATAAGCACCTGTGTATACCGGTGAGGTTTCTGGCAAAGAAAGAGTTTGGCAAACAATGAAACGAAAGCGGTTTAAATATTGCGGTTTTTTATGCTTGTCGAAACAAAAGGCCGACGTGATATCAATGGAATCTTCTTCCGGTTTCAAAACAGAAACCTTGACGTTTCTATCGCTTCATCAGTATAAGCATTTGGTATAAACCAAATGGCGGTGGTAATAATAATAATAATAATAATAATAATAATAATAATAATAATAATAATAATAATAATAATAATAATAATAATAATAATAATAATAATAATTTATTATTACTATTATTATTATTATTATTATTATTATTATTATTATTATTATTATTATTATTATTATTATCAAGTACATGTTAATTTGTGCATCAACATTACATTACTTATTATTAAAACAACTCACGTCAGGAAAGGTAATCAGAAACAAACACAAGAGGGCTGTGTGAACAGCCCGTGCTCAGCCAACATTAAGATTCATCACACTTGTGGTTCTTTCAACTTGGGACAAGATCAAGGTCACCCATGTACTGAGTAAGTCTGACCTTTATGCAAGAACACTAACATGTGCAACATCAAGGTCCCAGTTCAAGTAGTTCTCAAGTTATAGTGGAGAGTACAGCTCGTGTATATTCCACTGTAATCCCAGAAATGAGGTCAAAGTCACTTATGTACCGTTTTAGCGAGACCTTCATAGAGAAACATTACCATGTGCAACATCAAGCTCAAACAGATCTCAAATTATCAATCGAGTAGTAAATTTCATGTCAGTTGTCCTCTGGCCTTGGGAAAGAGTTCAAGGTCTAAGAATCACGTGAGCATGATCACTTGCACAAAATAGGTAGATTCTTATGAAAGGTACATCTTTATCAAATTTGACACAAATCTGGCAACAATTATATAAGTTATAACCATTACAAGAATGCCCATGTTAAACTTCCCTATTAAAACTTTTAAAAGACCCCCCCCAAAAAAAATAAATAAGTAAATAAATAGATAAATAAAAATTAAAATAAAATATATATAAAAATGAAAATAAAAATCCAAAAATCACTGCAGAGTGACCACTCGAAAAAAAATGGAGGAGTTCCACCAACGGTACATTGCCACCAAGTTTGAAGTCAATCTAACTGAGAGTTTCAGAGTTCAAAATGTGAATAAGCATTAGAATGCCCATTGCCTTGTAAACATAGTAATCAATAGGAAAAGTGCATTTACCCATTAGTACCCAAACTGAAAAAATCATTGAATACCAGGAATCCACAGCAATGCTACCGAGTGACCAACTTTGTTTGTCCCTTTCACAAGGAACATATCCACCAAGTTTCAGCTTAATCGGTTCTGGAGAGAAGTCGAAAATAGCAAAAACAAACAAAAAATCATTAAAAAAAAATAGAAAAAAATTAGCAGCACCACCTGCCAAACAAATTAACAGCTAGAGGCTAAGGTTTTGAAGAAAAGGAATTTTTAAGGTTCGCCCAACCCCAACCCCCAACCCCCAACCCCCCAAAAAATATATAAAAAATCCAAAAATCACGGAAGCATGACCATTTGAACAATCCTGGTAGAGACCCACCCAAAGTACCTTGCCACCAAGTTTGAAGTCAATCTGGATGACGGTTTCGGAGAAAAAGTTTTAAAAAATGTGAATTGGCATTGGCATGCCCATTGACTTGCATAGTGATCAACACGAAAGGGCCATTTACCCATTATATAAAGTACACAAATTGAAAAACAAAATCGTTAAAAATCAGGAAACTGCAGCAGTACCACCTGGTGAACAACTTTGTTTGACCTTCCACAAGAAACTTATGCACCAAGTATCACCTTAATCCTAGTGTCGGTTCTGGAGAGGAAGTCGTTAATAGCAAAAACACACAAAAATGGTAAAACAAAATAGAAAAAAAATGCAGTGCTAACTGGTGTACAAATTAAAAACTAGGAGTCCCCAGGAATGTGCCCCAAAAAGAACCAAAAAAATCATTAATAAACAAAAAAACACCGGAGCATGACCATTTGAACAAACTTGGTAGAAACCCAGTCAAAGTACATTGCCACCAAGTTTGAAGTCAATCTGGATGACGGTTTCGGAGAAAAGGTTAAAAATGTGAATTGGTATTATGGCCATTTACTTACATAGTAATCAACAGGAAAGGTGCATTTTCCAATAAGTACCCAAATTAAAAAAAAAATCGTTAAAACTAAGGAATCCACAGCAATGCCACCTAGTGAACAACTTTGTTTGACCCCTCCACAAGGAGCATATTCACCAAGTTTCAGCTTAATCTGAGTGACGGTGCTGGAGAAGAAGTGTAAAAATTTCAAAAATACTACCTTCAGCAAAAAAAAATCTCCCTTGGCGACTTAATTGCTGGTATTTAACATTGAACCCAGAAAGCTGTCGATTGATGTGACATGGTCCCAGTGTGGATGGATTATAAAAACCATAAAGGTGCCCTATTTATGGTCTTTGCACAATAACGGAACTATCTATGAGCATATTTTATCATACGTGGCAATTTTAGTTTCGGTGTGTTTAGGTTACCAAAAGATATAACGGTCCTCGCAATTACAATTACGAGATTTTTAGGGGTTTTGCATATACCCATTTGCCTCTCGTGCACCCCATAGACTCGCTAAGTTTCTGGTGAGGGCGCTTCGTCAGAAGCTTAAGCGAGTCTATCGGGGGAATGCCATGAAGGGGATTCAATCATACTTTTATACAAACATATGATATCGCTTCACTGCTACCAAACTAAACCAGTGCCTTCAATAAACTTCCGTCTGCAAACAGGCATTTTTACGGTATATTTACAGCTGATCTTTAATCATTGAAGTTTTCTGTGGAATTTTGTTCGTCACACCTGCACAATCGCTGATAATCCATTTGGCCTGGTTGCGCTGTCATGATGCCCCCGATACATCTCTGCATCCCAGTCACACATCCTGAATGCAGAAACAGAAATGTTAAGTCATAGCAGCAAGGAAAACCCATTCCGTGAGAAAAACTTATTAACGCGGCTATAGGCAGTGTCTAATTAGTGTTTAATGTAACCACAGGCAAAGGATCCACCGTAGCTGAACTATAAGCCTAGATGTCAGTTAGACCTTTCAAGATCAAAATCATCAACACCAGAATACCAACACATGAGCCAATATATCACAGTTCCTGCTATTCCTATAGTAACAATGCTAACATGTGCATGTACCCTTATCAATTATTCTTTATTACAATAATTCATTGAAAATCAGATAATGCCAGCAGCACCATATGATAGTGAGCAAATAGAGTGCAGATTGAGTAGAGGAGCATTTCCACAAAGTTTGATGATAATCCAACATGCGGTTTGGGAGGAGTTGATAATGGCAAAAAACAACAAAAACAAAAATCATTAAAAATACAGAGAAGTTACAGCCCCGCCTGTCAAACAAATGAATGTCTTGGTGTAAAAAAAAAACGCGCAATTTTGAAGCAATTGACCAGATACTTTTGACGATGAACATTTTTTCCGAATTTACCCAAAAATGAACAACATTAAATCAGCAAAAAAAGATTAAATCACTGGAGCATGACCATTCGAATAACCTCAATGCAGACATACTTGAAGCACATCCCCACCAAGTTCGAAGTGAGTCTGGCTGATGCATTGCAAGAAGTTAAAAATGTGGATCATCATTGCAATCTTTATTGGCTTGCATAATAACCAACAAGAATGTATACATAAACCAACAGTACCTGAATTGAAAAATTATCAACAAATCAGGGTTCCACATTCTTAACACCTAGTTCACAACTTTGCTTACCCTCCAATATGCTCCATTTTCACCAAACTTCAGAAAAATATATATGACACTTTGGAGAAATCAAAATTAAACCATTATTTTTTTTTAAATTTACCATACCATGGCCATTTGAATAAGCTCAGAGGAGACCCACCTGAAGTACATCCCCGCCAAGTTTGACGTGAATCTGGCTGATGCTATGGGAGAAGTTAAAAATGTGAATAATCATTGCAATCCCCATTGACTTGCAAAGTAATCAACAGGAATGTAAAAACAAAAAATTATGGTGAAAATCACAAGACCATTTAAACAAACTTGGTAGAAACCCACCCAAGGTACATTCAAACCAAGCTTGAAGTGAATCTGGCCTACGGTTTTCGAGAATTAAAAATTTAAACTACAATCCACATTGACGTGCATGGTAATCAACAGTAAGATATGCAGCAACCGACAAGTTCCCAAATTGAGGACTTCGTTAGACGAAGATGTTTTAAAGATTTTGCCAAAAAAAAAAAAAAAAAGCATTCATTAAAAATCTAACTATCACTGGCGCATGACTATTTGAACAAATTTTGTAAAGATCCACCCAAGGTTCATCCCCAGTAAGTTTGGATAGAATTTGGCCAGTGATTTTCACGAAGCTGAAAATGCGACTTGTTGATGGGCGACGGACAAATTGGCCCATGGACGAAGACGAGATGAAAACTCAAAGTCCAGACCTTAAAATAAAAATAAAAAGATCGGGAGGGGTTCCTCCAGATAAACTTCTTCGTGATTTATCTCCCTTTCCGGCAGACCTGAGAGCAACAACTGTCAGGGATTTTACCCCATGCCAGCGACATAGGCGAAATTAAACCTTTTTTTTCCTTTTTGTACTCAGGGAAATTATCCAGCATCTGAATCTCCATGTAACCATCACAATTTTTTGTGAAGTGAAACAAATAAGAAATTAACTGTGTCAGTAAAGGATCCTGCCTCTGACCTCCTAGCAGAAAATCTTAGATAATACTAATCGTAAGGGAGCTCTTACCATTAACTCGCGTGTACATGTGAAGACATGACATAACCGAACGTTTAATCATCCAATCAGAAGACTACTCGGTATCCAGTCTATGGATTTGATTTTCTTCCTCGCCACCTTCTGTGCACGTGCATATGGGTGACGCTATTGACTATTTTATGCATCCCGGAAAATGTCCACAGTTTTATTTACACCAAAGTCTAAAACTTACTGGGCTTCATGGAAATGATGTCAATAATTCATATCTGTTCAGAAAACGTTGTCGATAAAGTGTAATAAATGATAAAGATTCACGAACTCGCATTGTTGAACCCTCGCTGGAACCTAGGCCTGTCAAACACGCTTGTGGGGGATGGAAATAGGGGGATAGGTGATTAAATCATGTTACCTATTGTCACAGGGAGGCGCTCCCAGAGAACAGAGAGTTGGTACTCTATGATACGCCAATGCTTTAGGTGATACATTTCATTATATTTCCGAATGTAGAGCTTTATGATATGAGGAAAAAAACATTAAACCCTACTATTTCAGAAACTGCAACACTTTAAAATTTGAGGAATTATTTTCCGATACTTCTGTAAAGGCCATGCAAAATTTGGTAATTTGCATTGAACATATAATGGGATTACTTTTGTAAGCTGTCACTACCTATTACACGAGTTGTCCACAGCCGTACATATGTCTTGAGTCTATTGAAATATTCACTTATAACTGCCTATATCTTCTAACTTCCTACACTCCAACCTTAAAGCAATCTCGAATTAACATACACATGTAACTTATGTACATTTTTCACCTTATGTATAGTTTTCATTTTGTTACACTTCTCCTTTGTGCAGTATGAATTTTCCTGAGAAATAAAACATTATCATTGTCTTCATTGGGCGCGAGCTTCCAATAATTGGGATATTAAGATCTTGGACATAGTACTTAGATTTGTGAAATAGTACCTAACAGAAAGAAAGGCTATACGATAGAGATGGGTTCGTTCAGCTGCTCAAGGTACCATGGCCTCTCCCATCTAGACTGGTTTAGTAAATGGCCGCTACAGGGACCTAGCGACTAGGTGCTCCTGCCTGATCCACTGACATCATTAGGTCTGTGTGTTCATAAAACATAAGAAAACATTGCAGTGCCACCTCTTGAACAAACTAAGGTCCAGGGGTCCCCAGGAGTGTCCCTGTGCAAACAATTGGACAAGCAATTGTGGAGAAGATTTTTGTAGGATTTTCCCCAAAAAACTCACAACACAATTGTAACAAATCTAAAATCACTGGAATAAACCCATTTGAACAAACTTTGTATACAGCCAACCAACGTACATCCCTGACAAGTGGTTTTGAAGAAGTTGGAAATGTGGACGGAGGACGACAGACGGACGGGCGACTAAACCTCCTAGAAGCTCAGCTGTACTGAAAAACATAGAACAAAATCGCAACTCCACACGTTGAACAAATTGACGTCTAGGGGTCCTCAGAAGTGTCTTTGCTAAATTTCTAGGCAATTAGCCAAGCGCTTTTTTAAATATAACATTTTTACGATTTTGCCCAAAATGAACCTAAACTCCATAATAATCGAAAAATCAGCGGACAGTGACTATGGCGTTTGGCCGCGTTCCTCCCAAAGCGCACCGAAGGAAGTTGCTGAGCAAATAAAAACTTTGCCCAGAAAGACTTTATTGAAATACTAACAGGTACATATTTACAAAGAGAATGGTCCAGGTCAACAGCTCTCCTCGACATGCTTCAGGCGCAGGCCAAAAACACATCAACCAAAGTTGCTGACTCAGTCCAGAATTGTCCGCTGAAAATGTCCATTGTGAATGAGGCGATCGAATGGGCAGGGAACATAGAAAACCGTTCCTGACGGAAGATTTGTTGGTAACGTTTAGCCGGTGGTGCCTTGAAATATACGGCTTTAGGTGGCCACAAGGGCTAGCCAATGGTGCCTACATTATGAGGTCAAAACTGACATCTTTCATAGACTTCCAGGTCATCTACGATTTCCTTTGATGCTGAACACAGTACGTAAATTGAGGACATATCAGGCCCCCAAAGCGCGCTGTGGAAAGCTGTTCACCTGAACCATTTCTGTGGTCTCTGCAAATGGAGGCACGCTGATACTTCAATAAAAGGTCGGTTAACAAGGAACGCCAATCTGATTCCGTTATGTTAACTCAGAGCGCATAGGCTTTGCTCGAACTTGGCAATAAGAAGTAAAAGTCTTATAACGAAAAAAAATATAAAAAGATTGATATACATATACATATTTACTAGTGTACATAACATTACCTGACTGATTACACATCCTTTCGTAGGTTGTGATCATACTTGTTATATTTCCTGCATTTCCAAGTGGGGTACCACGACAGGCGGTCAGAAGTTTATTGATACAGTTCTTGAAGGTTCCTACACTTCTGTAATAAAAAAAAATTAGGATTATAAGGGGATAATCTGCAGAAGTTGGGTCGGTTTCGCACATATTAAGTCTGACATGTTGTCACCATATGCAGTGGGATTTTGACATAGATAAAACGTTCCCTAAGTTTATTCTGAAGTCCACATACTTATAGGAGTCTCACAAAAAAAAAGTAATTCAGCAAACTATTTTCCGCGAGAAATTCCTGTCCAAAATGACATTCATTGGTCTCCTTTTTGTGTCATGTTCACAAACATTGTATATTTTTGACCAATTTTTAATGCCTATCTTTACTTGTGAACATGAATGATATTCATGGTATATGAATGGGCTGTTTTCAGACATTTCTGTGCAGGGGTATCAAATGCTGAAGTAACAGCCTTCAATGGCGAGTCCATTTCCCAATACGCAAGGTGATTCTCAGTAGGATGACTGGCAACGCAAGTCTCAGTGGATGGGGCTTAAAGGATTGCAAAATGTCCATGCATGTTTTTAATATCAAAATCTATACAACCGTTTTAAAACACGTATAACTTCAAGGCCTTGACTCTAAAACCAGGCGTTTTCCCTAGACCCCATTCTTTCAACATTAGATCAATCAACTCTGCATACTGTTCTCTGCAGTTATGTGCAAATATTTGTGCTCCCCATTTTTAATTGGGTCAAAACACTATGGTGCAAATGTGTGTAATGATTAAAACGAATGATTTTTTATACTTTATAAATAAAAATATACAATCTGTATCCTTGATGTGGCAAAATGTTTTTAAATAAATTAAGGTCTATTTTCCCAGGAGCGATCTTTTTCTCAAAAATAAATGCGACATTCAATTTCAACAAGACTCTTTCAATGGATGACCCAAAACATAAGACATGAGGTTCTCTAAACCCATACTTTACTTAACTAAAAACTACTTTTAATGACAAATGTCGTGTGACCAACGTTTAACAGTGAACTTTGCTTATTCAGTTTCATCATGTTATAGCTGAACAACAAAACAAAGTCCATTTTTTCGTCTGTTTGAAGAAAGAATTCAACTCTTTCGCAATAGCATCACTTATGTCTGAAAACAAGACTAGATTAAGATGCTCTGGTCCTTGTAATGGAACAGCGAATGTAGCACGGACCAAATGTAAAAATATACAAGGTTGGCTCTTGTCCTTATAAAGGGAACAGCGACTGTAACACTGACCCAAAGTATACAAATTTACAATTTTTTTCTTTTTTTTTTTTTGTTTTGTTTTGTTTTTTTTTTCTTTTTTTTTTCTTTGTATGTTTGTTTTTTGTTTGTTTGTTTTTTTTTTTGTTTTTTTTTTTTTTTTTACCCTTACACGGTTGTTTGCAAGCTTTGTCTCGCTCTGGATTCGGCTCAAAAACTTCTTCCCACCCAGCGATAAAAGTTGGCCCAATGTTGGACCAATGTAATGAAACATTGGGCCAACCTTCATTGCTTGCTGTGTTGAAAAGAACAAATAGAATGTGACAGTAAGGATTTGAGATCAAAGCAGAAGACGTAGGAGTTTAACGAGATACTTGACCGGCACAGTTTCTTCATATCTGCCCCCGCAGCTGTGACTGCTTGCATAATGTCCTGCTGACATTTCGTTGCAACTGTTATACAGGAAGTAGCATTTGAGCTTCCGGCTGCAAAAGTTAAATGTTTGTAAAACACATTGGTTCACAAACATCACAAGATCCAATCATAAAAAAGTTCTCATTTCTATCAACACAATTTCACAACTTGGCTGCGATTTTTTAACGAAAGAGCCCGGATCTAGAAGGAGAGTGTACTTGTACCAGTCCAATGGTGCCATTTGACTCTCGTTTCAATCTTTTAACTTCAACATGCGTTCATCTTTCAAATTGAAAATGTAAACAAACTTTTGTAGAGGAGAATAATCATATGCTGCCCATTTTTGCAGTGTACCATACGTATAATTTGTGTTATAGCTGCAAAGTAAGGGGATATAGAATGATTTTCAAAGTAATATGTGTTTGTGGTCAAGATCTACTTTAGATGTAAAAAGGAAATTTATTCCACCGAAGTGAAATTTGTTATTTCAGCTTTTCGGAAATTGGACGTGAATATAATTAAAATTGTACGAAAGTATATAGAATACGCAAATATCGCATAAATACTAACTTGTTGTATTTCGCGGGTTCATACACGATCGGCCGCCGCATGACGTGCGGCAGCATTTCATGTTGCCGGAACATCCACTATCTGCTTTGCATGTTTCCGCACAAATTCCCATCATGCCTCTTTGTACAGGAGGACATTCACCAGGCTTCTTTATTAAAGAATCTGTTATCAAATGGAGATAAATAAGATGATGACACGCTCAGTCAGAATAATACTGAGTCGACGCCTCTGTCTAACAAGAAATACAGCACTGTAACAGAACAATTAACAACAAAAACAAAAAACTCACTGCCTATTTGGAAACGTAATGGCACAAAAAAATAAGCAGTAGGTCATTATCTGCTGGTTTGGTCAACTTTTCAAGAAAAGAACATGGGGTCTCTTTGGTTTTCAAATGAAGTGGTCCCAGTTAGCAATTTATTGCGTATTCAGCTGAACACACAGCTTAATACATAAAATTTTGCGGGCAAGACATGCATATTCAAATTGGATTGATTGATAAAGTGACTTTAACTGCTTACTTTCTGTTTTAATTATTTTTTTAGAACCTTTCAACTAATATGTATAGATTTACCACGAACATTGTGGTGTTTCTACATGGCGTGGTTAAAGTTATCAAGCGGAAAATTACAAAGGAAAGTAATGCCAATACAAGTGTAGCTCGCCTTACTTAAGCTTCCTCTACATAGAGCATACAGGAACCATTTATTCCTGCTCTTTTCTATTACAAGAGGGTATAGATGAAAAATTCGATCTGGAGGATACTCAATTTTTCAGATTATTTTCCATTAGGCCTATGATAACCGTACTGTGGTCCCCAAAGGAATTTATATTTGATGTGCAGCCTTCACGCACAGATTTGGTGTTTATTATTAATATGCGCATGTGTGGTGGACCTTCAAAAGGGGCGGAGGCGGTGTTGTTGTAAAAAGTATGTTACAATGAATGAAAAACAAAAAACACAGGTTGAGCTTTTTTATCGAATAATTGATTCTTATCTGTTCCTGGCAGGAATCAATGTCCTGCCCCATTAGGACGATTGGTAATAAAGTAATTGCGTGTTGGGAAGATTTGTTGTCACTTTATTTATTTCCTTGTGTGAAATAATTAAAACATGCCCCATGTATAAAGTAAAGCACTCACTGCAAGAGCGGTTTAACATTTGAAGATTTTGATCCAGCGAAGGGATGACACTTGCTGGGCACTGCGGCCGGATGGCAGATAAGCACCTGTGTATACCGGTGAGGTTTCTGGCAAAGAAAGAGTTTGGCAAACAATGAAACGAAAGCGGTTTAAATATTGCGGTTTTTTATGCTTGTCGAAACAAAAGGCCGACGTGATATCGATGGAATCTTCTTCCGGTTTCAAAACAGAAACCTTGACGTTTCTATCGCTTCATCAGTATAAGCATTTGGTATAAACCAAATGGCGGTGGTAATAATAATAATAATAATAATAATAATAATAATAATAATAATAATAATAATAATAATAATAATAATAATAATAATAATAATAATAATAATAATAATAATAATAATTTATTATTATTATTATTAATATTATTATTATTGTTCTTATATTATTATTATTATTATTATTATTATTATTATTATTATTATTATTATTATTATTATTATTATTATTATTATTATTATCAAGTACATGTTAATTTGTGCATCAACATTACATTAGTTATTGTTAAAACAACTCACGTCAGGAAAGGTAATCAGAAACAAAAACAAGAGGGCTGTGTGAAAGGCCCGTGCTCAGCCAACCTTAAGATTCATCACACTTGTGGTTCTATCAACTTGGGACAAGATCAAGGTCACCCATGTACTGGGTAAGTCTGACCTTTATGGAAGAACACTGACATGTGCAACATCAAGGTCTAGGTTCAAATAGTTCTCAAGTTATAGTGGAGATTAAAGCTCGTGTATATTGCACTGTGGTCCCAGAAATGAGGTCAAGGTCACTTATGTACCGTTTAAGCCAGACCTTCATAAGGAAAAATTCACATGTGCAACATCAAGCTCCTCAACTCAAAACAGATCTCAAATTATGAATCGAGTAGTGAATTTTATGTCAGTCGTCCTCTGGCCTTGGGAATGAGTTCAAGGTCTAAGAATCACTGGAGCACGACCACTTGCACAAAATAGGTAGATTCTTATGAAAGGTACATCCTTACCAAGTTTGACACAAATCTGGCAAAAATTATTTAAGTCTTAACCATTACAAGAAATGCCCATGTTAAACTTCCCTATTAAAACGTTTTTAAAGACCCCCCCAAAAAAATAAATAAATAAATAAATAAATAAATAAATATATATATATATATACATATATATATATATATATATATATATATATATATATATATATATATATATATATATATATATATATTTATATGAAAAATAAAAAAAATCCAAAAATCACTGCAGAGTGACCACTCGAAAAAATGGAGGAGTTCCACTAACGGTACATTGCCACCAAGTTTGAAGTCAATCTAACTGAGAGTTTCAGAGTCCAAAGTGTGAATAAGCATTAGAATGCCCATTGCCTTGTAAACATAGTAATCGATAGGAAAGGTGCATTTACCCATTAGTACCCAAGCTGAAAAAAATCGTTGAATACCAGGAATCCACAGCAATGCTACCGAGTGACCAACTTTGTTTGTCCCTTTCACAAGGAACATATCCACCAAGTTTCAGCTTAATCAGGGTGAGGGTTCTGGAGAAGAAGTCGAAAATAGCAAAAACAAACAAAAAATCATTAAAAAAATTTTTAAAAAAATAGCAGCACCACCTGCCAAACAAATTAAGAGCTAGAGGATAAGGTTTTGAAGAAAAGGAATTTTTAAGGTTTGCCCAACCCCACCCCCCAAAATACATAAAAAATCCAAAAATCACGGAAGCATTACCATTTGAACAATCCTGGTAGAGACCCACCCAAAGTACCTTGCCACCAAGTTTGAAGTCAATCTGGATGACGGTTTCGGTAAAAAAATGAAAAACAAAATGTGAATTGGCATTGGCATACCCATAGACTTGCATAGTAATCAAAAAGAAAAGGGCCATTTACCCATAAAGTACCCAAATTGAAAAAAAAAATAGTTAAAAATCAGGAATCTGCAGCAGTGCCACCTGGTGAACAACTTTGTTTGACCTTCCACAAGAAACATATCCACCAAGTATCACCTTAATCCTAGTGTCGGTTCTGGAGAGGAAGTCGAAAATAGCAAAAACACACAAAAATGGTAAAACAAAAAATGCAGTGCTAACTGGTGTACAAACTAAAAACTAGGAGTCCCTAGGAATGTGCCCCCAAAGGAACCAAAAAATCATAATTCAACTAAAAAACACCGGAACATGACCATTTGAACTAACTATGTAGAAACCCACTCAAAGTACATTGCCACCAAGTTTGAAGTCAATCTGGATGACGGTTTCGGAGAAAAGGTTTAAAATGTGAATTGGTATTAGAATGCCCATTGACTTACATATTAATCAACAGGAAAGGTGCATTTACCCAATAAGTACCCAAATTAAAAAAAAATCGTTAAAACTAAGGAATCCACAGCAATGCCACCTAGTGAACAACTTTGTTTGTCCACTCCACAAGGAGCATATTCACCAAGTTTCAGCTTAATCTGAGTGACGGTGCTGGAGAAGAAGTGCACAAATTTCAAAAATACTACCTTCAGCAAAAACAATCTCTCTTGGCGACCTCACTGCTGGTGTTTAACATTGCACCCAGAAAGCTGTCGATTGATGTGACATGGTCCCAGTGTGGATGGATAATAAAAATCATAAAGGTGCCCTATTTATGGTCTTTGCACAATAACGGAACTATCTATGAGCATATTTTCTCATACGTGGCAATTTTAGTTACGGTGTGTTTAGGTTACCAAAAGACATAACGGTCCCCGCAATTACAATTACGAGATTTTAAGAGTTTTTGTATATACACATTTGCCTCCATTGCACCCCATAGACTCGCTAAGTTTCTGGTGAGGGCGCTTCGTCAGAAGCATAAGCGATTCTATCGGGGGAATGCCATGAAGGGGATTCAATCATATTTTTATACAAACATATGATATTCCTTCACTGCTACCAAACTAAACCAGTGCCTTCAATAAACTTCCTTCTGCAAACAGGCGTTTTTACGGTATATTTACAGCTAATCTTTAACCATTGAAGTTTTCTGTGGTATTTTGTTCGTCACACCTGCACAATCGCTGATAATCCATTGGGCTTGGTTGCACTGTCATGATGCCCCCGATACATCTCTGCATCCCAGTCACACATCCTGAATGCGGAAACAGAAATGTTAAGTCATAGCAGCAAGGAAAACCCATTCCGTGAGAAAAACATATTAATGCGGCCATAGGCAATGTCTAATTAGTGTTTAAATGTAACCACAGGCAAAGGATACACCGTACCTGAGCTTTAAGCCTAGATGTCAGTTAGACCTTTCACGATCAAAATCATCAGCACCAGAATACCAACACATAAGCCAATATATCACAGTTCTTGCAATTCCTATAGTAACAATGCTAACATGTGCATGTACCCTTATCAATTATTCTTTATTTCAATAATTCATTAAAAATCAGAAAATGCCGGCAGCACCATATGATAGTGAGCAAATAGTGTGCAGATTGAGTGGAGGTGCATTTCCACAAAGTTTGATGATAATCCAACATGCGGTTTGGGAGGAGTTGAAAATGGCAAAAAAACAACATAAACCGAAATCATTAAAAATACAGAGAAGTTACAGCCCCGCCTGTCAAACAAACTAATTTCTTGGTGTAAAAAAAACCGCGCAATTTTGAAGCAATTGACCAGATACTTTTGACGATGAACATTTTTTTCCGAATTTGCCCAAAAATGAACAACATTAAATCAGCAAAAAAAATTAAATCACTGGAGCATGACCATTCGATTAACCTCAATGCAGACATACTTGAAGTACATCCCCACCAAGTTCGAACTGAATCTGGCTGATGCTTTGGAAGAAGTTAAAAATGTGGATCATCATTGCAATCCCTATTGACTTGCATAGTAACCAACAAGAATGTATACATAAACCAACAGTACCTGAATTGAAAAATTATCAACAAATCAGGGTTCCACATTCTTAACACCTAGTTCACAACTTTGCTTACCCTCCAATATGCTCCATTTTCACCTAACTTCAGAAAAAAATCAATGACACTTTGGAGAAATCAAAATTAAATCATTATTTTTAAAAAAAATCGCCGTACCATGGCCATTTGAATAAGCTCAGAGGAGACCCACCTGAAGTACATCCCCGCCAAGTTTGACGTGAATCTGGCTGATGCTATGGGAGAAGTTAAAAATATGGATTATCATTGCAATCCCCATTGACTTGCAAAGTAATCAACAGGAATGTAAAAACAACAAAAAATTAGGGTGAAAATCACCAGATCATTTAAACAAACGTGGTAGAAATCCACCCAAGGTACATTCAAACCAAGCTTGAAGTGAATCTGGCCTACGGTTTTCGAGAATTAAAAATATAAACTACAAGACGAGATGAAAACAAAATCCAGACCTTAAAATAAAAATAAAAAGATCGGGAGGGGTTCTTCTAGATAAACTTCTTTGTGATTTATCGCCCTTTCCGGCAGACCTGAGAGCAACAACTGTCAAGGATTTTACCCCATGCCAACGACATAGGCGAAATTAAACTTTTTTGTTTCTTTTTGTACTCAGGGAAATTATCCAGCATCTGATTCTCCAGGTAACCATAAGGATATCAAAGTGAAACAAATAAGAAATTAACTGTGTCAGTAAGGGATCCTACCTCAGACCTCCTAGCAGAAAATCTTAGATAACACTAATCGTAAGGCAGCTCTTACCATTAACCTGCGTGTACATGTGAAGACATGACAGAACCTAACGTTTAATCATCCAATCAGACGACTACTCGGTATCCAGTCTATGGACTTGATTTTCTTCCTCACCACCTTCTGCACACGTGCACATGGGCGGCGCCATTGCCTTTTTTATGCATCCCGGAAAATGTCCACAGTTTTATTTACACCAAAGTCTAAAACTTACTGGGTTTTATGGAAATGATGTCAATGATTCATATCTGTTCAGAAACGTTTTCGATAAAGTGTAATAAATGATAACAATTCACGAACTCGCATTGAAGAACCCTCGCTGGAACCTAGGCCTGTCAAACACGCTTGTGGGGGGGTGGGCGGAAATGCAACCCTATTCAAAGGTCCCTGTCGTATTTAGAACCCTTCTACCCTCTAGCGGCAGAAACCAGAATGAGACTGGGGTGGAAAGCAAATCAAGTCCCCATTCACTCACATGTTAAACATTTTTCTAGCTCATAATTATCATTTAAAAACACATTTAAATACATCCATTGCGTTATGCTGTTAGGACTACAACAGTGGGGGGGGGGGGGAGGAATAAAACCAGGTTTTCAGTGTTTGCAAAAGTTACTGTGACTTAGTCAGTTTATATGAAATAAGTTATCATGGCAACATCTTTTACATCATCTTATTACAAAACATAATCCACTGAATTCATATTTTAGAACCAGTTATTCATTTGGGCGTGTAATTTATATTATCTGGGACATCAACACATGTATATATATATATATATATGTATATAAGGTCTAATACTCACGTTTCATTGGATTTTGTTATAGTCCATAATTAGAAAATTAGGTCTGCACTGATCAATTTGCTCCATTAACAAGTCAGTTGAGCTTTAGAATAAATATACCTGTGACAGCTTATAATACATCCTTCGAAACCCAGCTTATAATACATACTTCAAAACCCATACTTTATTTAAATATTGCTGCTCAAAATTCCTAGAATGTATAGAGGGTCATCTCAGGTATTCTGACTTTGGGTCCAACTGTACAGGGTATCAAAATTGCAGTGAGATGTATATCAACGGTAACTAGGAAAAGTCATAACAGTGAAGATTCTTCCCCTTATGTTGTAGTCATATAGTTTTCCTAACAGAATAACACAATGGATTTATTCAAAAGTGTTTTTAATAATAGATATGAGCTAGCAAACTAAGCAAATTTACCATGTAGGTGAATGGGGACTTGAATTGTTGTCGACCACAGCCTCATTCTGGTTTCTGTCATCAGAGGTCAGTAGTGTTCCAAATATCGCAGGGACTTTTGAATAGTGTGTGGGGTTTTCCACGGAAAAGAAAAACTTAACAGCTGTGATGGTAACCTAAATAAACATCGCAAATATGTAACATCTGTTGTCCATGTTGCATCGTACTTTAAGAATATCTGCAGTAAGTGCAATCACCAGGTCGCTTCTGGAAGCCTTCCAGATTGCAACTCACACTATATCCCTCAGGGGCCCCAAAGGGCCATGCTGCCAATGCTAGCTCAGATTTTGTGTTGTCATGTGGAAGATAATCCTTAACTGTGTTTGATTGGTGACTTTTATTCACGCACTGGGATATCAGATAGTTTCGTTTACATGGAGGAAGAAATTGCTGAATGCTGTGTCATTGAAATTGTAAATGATGAGTTACACCCAAGTAAACATCTGGACTTATTAGGATTAGATATGAAAAAATACAATTGGGATATAGAGGCCAATGCCAATGGTAAGAAAGAACTGGAACTTTGCAAAAGTTTAAATGTACACGTGGTCACCGGCAGCTTTGGCAACGATACAGTAAAGGGCAAAGTTTCCATGTGAAAATATTAGTACGTTCGACTATGTTATATCATGCCCGATGTTGTAAATTTTGATATTGATATCTTGGATGACTTTCTACTCGATTGCCATTGTCCTTTAATCTTTGAATTTGATTGTAAGAATGATGATATCAATGAGTGTGTTGATGTACCAAGCAAACTTATAAAGAACAATACTGGAGGTGTGTCTTGTGTCAAAACAAAGTGGGACAATCATTTAGCATCCGAATACAGATTGAACTTTGACTTGGAGCAAAACAGAACTACAAGAGCATCTATAGCAAATGCAACAAGTGCAGAAAATTTTGATTTTATAAATGTTAACATCAATAATATCCTGAAAGAACCTGCAAAGAGACTTAGTATGCTGTAGGCTAAATCATTCATTAAACATGATAATATACAATCAGATAGCTTTGATTGTAATATTGGGGGGACACAGCGGGAGAATCTCTCCCCGCTGCTCCTCATATTTTTCAATTATTTTGAATATAGTTTTGATAGCCACCTGTCTGATGAAGATATTAACATGTTTCTAAGACTTTATATTATGTTCTATGTTAGTATCAGGGAAGAAAGTCCAGTAGAATTACAAAAATCTCTCCATGCTCTTAGTAATAATTTAATATGGGAATTCGCTGTTAATGCAAGCAAGATTACTATTATATTTCCCAAAGGTCTTGTACAAAATTAACCTGTTTTAAACATAAGGGGACCATACTGGATGTAGACAACAGCTACACTCACTTAGGATGTGTCTTTAACCGCAATGGTAACTTGACTTTGACCAAAGAGAAACAGATAACTAAAGCTATGGGGCCCAATATGGATTGTTACAAAAGACAGCTACTTTAGAATTACCCATTGACATAAAGCTTGAATTGTGTGATACACTTATTGTACCCATATTATTTTATGGATGCGAGGTACGGGCGTATGAGAAACTTAAAAGCTTGGAAACATTTAACCTAAATTTTTTAAGCAGTTATTGTGTGTTAACATGCAAACGCTAACATGTATGGTATTAGGTGATCTTAGCCGTTATAATTCATAATACTATTGCAAAACGACTGTTTAATTACTGGTGCAGGTTAATTACTGGTAAACGATCTAAGATAGCCTGTACAATTTAAAGCAAATCGTAGGCCACGCATGAAACGAGTACTTTTTCACGTAAATGAACTGATAAAGTAAAAGTAGTCTTGAATCCTGTAGTATGGGATATTGCTGGTATTTTCGAGACAATATTTATGGAAATTGGTTCTCTAAAGCAGATTCATTAAGACTGGAAGATATTGGAGTCAAGATATTGATAACAGCAGCACTTTAGAATTACAGAATATCTAAACAAAATATTGGCTTCGATTATTACTTAATTCAAATGGAATATCAAGATAAAATTAATTTGACTACGTTCAGGTATTTAAATCATAAGTTACCTATTGTCACAGGGAGACACTCCCAGAGAACAGAGTTTGTACTCTATGATACGCCAATGCTTTAGGTGATAAAATTCATTATATTTCCGAATATAGAGCTTTATAATACGAGGAAAAAATACATTAAACCCTACTATTTCAGAAACTGCAACGCATTAAAATGTGAGCAATTATTTTCCGATACTTCTGTAATGGCCATGCAAAATTTGGTACTTTGCATTACACATATAATATAAGTTATTTCCATATAATGGTATTACTTTTGTAAACTATCACTGCCTATTACACGAGTTGTCCACATCCGTACATTTGTCTTGAGTCTACTGAAATATTTACTTATAACTGCCTTTTTGTTCTAACTTCCAACACTCCAATCTTAAAGCCATCTTGAAATAGCATACACATGTAGCTTATTTACATTTTTCACCTTATGTAAAGTTTTCATTTTGTTACACTTTTCCTTTGTTCATTATGAATTTTCCTGAGAAATATAACATTATCTTTGTCTTTATTGGCGCGCGGGCTTCCAATAATTGGGATATAAAGATCTTGGACACAGTACTTAAATTTGTGGAATAGTTTCTAACAAAAAGAAAGGCTATACGATAGAGATGGGTTCGTTCAGCTGCTCAAGGTACCACGGCCTCTCCCATTTAGACCGGTTTAGTAAATGGCCGCCACAGGGACCTAGCGACTAGGTGCTCCTGCCTGATCCACCGACTGTGTGTTCATAAAACATAAGAAAACATTGCAGTGCCACCTCTTGAACAAACTAAGGTCCAGCGGTCCACATGGGTGTCCTTGTGCAAAGAACTGGACTAGCAATTGTGGAGAAGATTTTTGTAAGATTTTCCCAAAAAAACGTCACAAAACAATTGTAACAAATCTAAAATCACTGGAATAAACCCATTTGAACAGACTTTGTATACAGCCAACCAAAGCACATCCCTGACAAATGGTTTTGAAGAAGTTGGAAATGTGGACGGAGGACGACAAACGGACAGGCGACTAAGCCTCCTTGAAGCTCAGCTGTACTGACAAATTAGCTGAACTAAACATAGAACAAAATCGCAACTCCACACGTTGAACACATTCACATCTACGGGTCCTCAGAACTGTCTTTGCTAAATTTCTAGGCAATTGGCCAAGCGCTCTTTTAAAGATCACATTTTTACGATTTTGCCCAAAATGAAACTAAACTCCATAACAATCGAAAAAGCAACGGACAGTGACTATGGCGTTTGGCCGCATTCCTCCCAAAGCGCACCTAACGAAGTTGTTGAGTAAATAAAAACTTTGCCCAGAAAGAGTTAATTGAAGTACCAACAGGTACATATTTACAAAGAGAATGGTCCAGGTCAACAGCTCTCTTCGACACGCTTCAGGCGCAGGCCAAAAACACATCAACCAAAGTTGCTGTCTCAGTCCTGAATTGATCGCTGAAAATGTCCATTGTGAATGACGTGATCGAATGAGCATGGAACATAGAAAACCGTTCCTGACGGAAGATTTGTTGGTAACGTTTAGCCGGTGGTCTTATAACCAAAACAAAATATAAAAAGATTGATATACATAAACATATTTACTAGTGTACATAACATTACCTGACTGATTACACATCCTTTCGTAGGTTGTGATCATACTTGTTATATTTCCTGCATTTCCAAGTGGGGTACCACGACAGGCGGTCAGAAGTTTATTGATACAGTTCTTGAAGGTTCCTACACTTCTGTAATAACAAAAATTAGGATTATAAGGGGATAATCTGCAGAAGTTGGGTCGGTTTCGCACATATTAAGGCTGACATGTTGTAAGACATATGCAGTGGGATTTTGACATAGATAAAACGTTCGCTAAATTTATTCTGAAGTCCACATACTTATAGGAGTCTCACAAGAAAAAGTAATTCAGCAAACCATTATCCGCGAGAAATTCCTGTCCAAAATGACATACATTGGTCTCCTTTTTTGTGTCATGTTCACAAACATTGTATATTTTTGACCAATTTTCAATGCCCATCTTTACTTGTGAACATGAATGATATTCATGGTATATGAATGGGCCGTTTTCAGACATTTCTGTGCAGGGGTATCAAATGCTGGAGTAACAGCCTTCAATGGCGAGTCCATTTCCCAATACGCAAGGTGATTCTCAGTAAGATGACTGGCAACGCAAATCTCAGTGGATGGGGCTTAAAGCATTGCAAAATGTCCATGCATGTTTTTAATATCAAAATCTATACAACCGTTTTAAAACACGTATAACTTCAATGCCTTGACTCTGAAACCAGGCGTTTTCCTTAGACCCCATTCTTTCAACATTAGATCAATCAACTCTGCATACTGTTCTTCACAGTTATGTGCAAATATTTGTGCTCCCCATTTTTAATTGGGGCAAAACACTAAGGTGCAAATGTGTGTAGTGATTAAAACAAATGATTTTTTATACTTTATAAATAAATATATACAATCTTGATGTGGCAAAATGTTTTTAAATAAATTAAGGTCTATTTTCCCAGGAGCGATCTTTTTCTCAAAAATAAATGCGACATTCAATTGCAACAAGACTCCTTCAATGGATGACCCAAAACATAAGACATGAGGTTCTCTAAACCCATACTTTACTTAACTAAAAACTACTTTTAATGACAAATGTCGTGTGACCAACGTTTAACTGTGAACTTTGCTTATCCAGTTTCATCATGTTATAGCTGAACAACAAAACAAACTCCATTTTTTCGTCTGTTTGAAGAAAGAATTCATCTCTTTCGCAGTAGCATCACTTATGTCTGAAAACAAGACTAGATTAAGATGCTCTGGTCCTTGTAATGGAACAGCGAATGTAGCACGGACCATATGTAAAAATATACAAGGTTGGCTCTTGTCCTTATAATGGAACAGCGACTGTAACACTGACCCAAAGGATACAAATTTACAAATGGGGTTGGGTTTTTTTTCTTTTTTTTTTTTTTTTTTTTTTTTTTTTTTTTTTTTCTTGTTGTTGTTGTTGTTGTTTTGTTTTTTTTTGTTTTGTTCTTGGTTTTTTGTGTTGTTTTTTTTTTTTTTTTTTTGTTTTTGTTTTTGTTTTGTTTTTTTTTTTTTTACCCTTACACAGTTGTTTGCAAGCTTTGTCTCGCTCTAGATTCGGCTCAAAAACTTCTTCCCACCCAGCGATAAAAGTTGGCCCAATGTTGGACCACTGTAATGAAACATTGAGGCCAACCTTCATTGCTTGCTGTGTTGAAAAGAACAAATAGAATGTGACGGTAAGGATTTGAGATCAAAGCAGAAGACGTAGGAGTTTAACGAGATACTTGACCGGCACAGTTTCTTCATATCGGCCCCCGCAGCTGTGACTGCTTGCATAATGTCCTGCTGACATTTCGTTGCAACTGTTATACAGGAAGTAGCATTTGAGCTTCCGGCTGCAAAAGTTAAATGTTTGTAAAACACATTGGTTCACAAACATCACAAGATCCAATCAAAAAAAGTTCTCATTTCTATCAACACAATTTTACAACTTGGCTGCGATTTTTTAACGAAAGAGCCCGGATCTAGAAGGAGAGTGTACTTGTACCAGTCCAATGGTGCCATTTGACTCTCGTTTCAATCTTTTAACTTCAACATGCGTTCATCTTTCAAATTGAAAATGTAAACAAACTTTTGTAGAGGAGAAGAATCATATGCTGCCCATTTTTGCAGTGTACCATACGTATAATTTGTGTTATAGCTGCAAAGTAAGGGGATATAGAATGATTTTTAAAGTAATATGTGTTTGTGGTCAAGATCTACTTTAGATGTAAAAAGGAAATTTTTTCCACCGAAGTGAAATTTGTTATTTCAGCTTTTCGGGAATTGGACGTGAATATAATTAACATTGTACGAAAGTATATAGAATACGTAAATATCGCATATCATGCATGTTATGTGTCCATGCCCGTGTTGTCCGTCAAAGCTTCAGGGCTCAAAACCTGTGGAACTGTAAACCTGACACAGCACAAAATACGTATGGACATCTGCATTATACAAATTTACACTCCTTTAATATCGAGGCTCTTTATTGTGATAAGGAAGACCGGAATATCATGTCTTACCAGAAAAAGGATGAGCTATAGTGTGTTGATGATGCAAAAAGTACATAAAAATACAGGAATACAACCAATGGTAATAAATATTACTTGTGTTTATCCTTGTCTTGCCATTAATATTTCAATGATATTTTATTAATTTATGCCCATGAAGTTACAACTTCTGACTGAGTGTGCCAAAACTGCAACAAAACGTCATTTAAGTGGTCGTGGTCAGTAGCCGCAGAATGTTAGAAAATTCCACATTTATGATCCTCAGAGACAAAAATACATGCTGAGTAACCACTATTGTAGCAAAAATAACAAAAGTCGAATTTTAATCCAACAAGAACAAATTAAAACAGTTGGTATTTTAAGACAGCCCTTTAAGAGACACAGCTACTAGTAGGCAGGAGAAATCGAGATTACAATACCAGTTAACTAATGGTTCAGAAGGTAACGTACTGTTGGATGGTTTGGGGCAACAGACTGCAAACATGTCGGTGGGATGTACTTTACAGAAATGTGTTGTGGGACAATCTTGCCTAGAGCTGCTACGTCCGCAGTTTATGTTGGGCAACTTCATCCCATGCTTACAGGGATTGGTCTCTGAAACAAGCAAACACGAACAACTTCCCCTTCAAAATGTCGTCTGATTTACTTCTTTCTTGAATCGTAAATAAATGTCGTGTGATTTACCTCTTTCTTGAACCATAAATAAATGTCGTCTGCTTTACATCTTTCTTGAATCATAAATAAATGTTTCAACGCTTCACTCTTTCAGTGCTTATAACAGCAAAAGTTGTTCTGTTAAATTACTGGAACACCAGCATTTCAAGAGATGATAAGATCAGCTGTGGTCAACATCGCTGTTGATTTAGTATGCAACTTAACACTAAAAGAGTTAAATGAAGATGGAAAATTAACGAAAATTTGGTATTCATAATCGCCATTACCTTATACGGCGAACGCCTACAGCTTGCATGGCATAAAATTCAGGGGACTTGTGACATTTAAATGGAATAAGATCAGGTAACTAACAAAACTTTGATACATTAGTTATATGCAGAAACAACATCAAGAAATTATTATTTCTTGTTTGTAATTTTTGCATGTAGAATAACATAGAACATAGACTGCCGGAGTCGATTGGAATCACGATTCCTCGTGTACATTTCTGCAGACAACAGCGACCTGAATGCTATGTTTTGCCCCAATTCAAGATGGTATATTTACACCGAGGCTCTTTCGTTTTTGGACACACTTACCTTCCCTACAAGTCCGTGAACAGTCGTCGTATGTTTCAAACCTATTTTGGTTACCCCCACAGCCATTGTAGATAAATTCCCTGCACTGCAGATAATCAAGGTCGAAGTAATATCGTTTCTCTCTGGAATTACACGTTCCTGGATCCTTAGCCTGACGACATCGATTCGCCGCTGGTATGAGGATCAGAAAAAAGCAACCATTCCTTAGAATTATATTAAGCACTATAGCTTACTTTACTTTGTTCCAAAGACAAGCATCACAAACGCTACTGATGACAATACATTGAGTGCAATAGGAAGAACTTTGGAGTTTGGACATGAACCTTGCAGCACTAAAGTTTGATGTATCTGTTTCATCTGAATATTTTTCGACAAATTTCATACGAGCAAATCTAGGTAAGTTTCAACTGTTGTAAATAGGCTGTAAGTCTGATCAAGGAATTGAGCTTGATCCAGTTGATATTCTTCCGAGCAATTGGTCAAGCTGTTAGGAGTCCACCTGGACCTAGGGCTGTCTTTCAGCATGCAAATTAGTGAAACTTGTTATTTAAAAAAGCTCCTTTTCAGCGAAACATGCTCAAGCACATGTCCAAAGTCATCTCTACAAGAGTCAACATGCTACTGTTTCAATGTTTTATTTTAAGCCATTTTCATGACTATTTCCTTGTCTAGTTTTGTTAGTTTAATTGCAGTAAAACGGAACCACATAGATTGGAACATCTTCAAGAACGTGTCTCAAGTATGTTTTTAATGACTACAAGTCGGCTTACTCTATGCCCCTCAAGACAGCAAATCGCCCAACCATTGAAACAGGTCTTCCAAGAGCCCTTCCCATTGAAATATTTAAAGCCACAAATGTAATACCCACCCACCCCTCCCCAGTCCTCCATTTGCCCAGCATCGATTTTCACTGAAACAGAACACAAACAATCTGCGTGATGGCTGCCAACTTGAAGTTCCATCCTGCAATATCACAAAACATGGTCTTCACTCCAATTCATGCCAGGGGGCTAGGTTGTGGAACAGTGCCCCCCCCCCCCCCCCATGAAACGGATTACAAACCCTAACTGATTTAGACAGGTAATCAACAAATGAAAATGTCCATATTGAAAACACCCATCAAAATATCGGACACATTTTTAACACCTGAATAATTTAAAGTGTGTTAGTCATCAGTTGTATTAATAGCTTTATCCTGTATGTATGCATGGATGTCATTTTATGAGTGTTTATATTCGTATTCATATTCATAATATGTCGGTGACCATGTGAATTACCTGGGTTTTCACAGTATTTTTGGGAAATGAACGGGGAATGTTGTTTTCTTGAAGTAAGATAAGACCCAAAAATGCCAAGGATCTGGTACGTCTCTCTCTCTCTCTCTCTCTCTCTCTCTCTCTCTCTCTCTCTCTCTCTCTCTCTCTCTCTCTCTCTCTCTCTATATATATATATATATATATATATATATATATATATATATATATATCAACAGAGCTATATTTCATTAGTGTCGATTCAGATCCAGTGTTTCCACGTCAAACCTCTGCATAATTTTTCTTCATTTAAAATGTAAATTTAAACCTATGATCTGCAAATAATGACAAAATATCATTCAGGTTCCAAGTATGATATGAATCTTCGATTGGAGGTGACAGCACCATAATGATATTGGGTGGTCAAAATTTGCCACGAACTTAAATTGAGTTCAAAATATTCTTAACTCACCTGTGCTGGCCACTAAGACGGCTGCCACCAGCAATGGCAGGACTTTGTGGGCACCCATCACCGTATTCTGCCCGCAATGAAAATAAAACCAGACATTAAAATACAATATACACATCTGATGTTGCTATTAGATAAGCCATTTTGACAAACTACGGGACGCAACCCTCAAACGCTTGAATTAGATAATTAACAAGCAAATGCAGCAAAGTTGCATTGAGGCGGATGAACAAAATTCTTTTAATGTACGTACCACAAAAAGAAGTTAAAGTCTGTATTACAATGATGATACGGAGGGCTAAATGTTTTGTAAAGAATATTTAGTCCTCCTCAGAAAGACCATCGTTTGCCCTTAGGCTTTGGTAGGTCCAAGAAACACAGCTGCTAATGTAGATTTGTGTGGTGCATGTTAACTTTTAATCATCCTAAATGATCAGATCGGCTTAGGCCTACTTGTTTACTTTGAACAGACACTTCCGGCACGCAACCCTGTCCTTGCGCATGAAATCTGGGATTTTTCTGAAGAAAAAAACACAGACATCAACTGGCTCAAACTGTGATGGCGCTCAATCTGGTGGCCATGGGTCTATATCTGAAACATCGTTTTCGGTTCAGAGGTGTTTCACAGCACAGGTCAGCGTAACACATATGAAGACGTTTTAACCTGTGGTACCGTTGACAATGTTTTCTACCACATGGCTAACTAGACCCCAGGTTAGCGACTCATATCTCTGTCTGTTATGAGGAACAAGTTTAAAGTGGTGCTATTTTTTTTTTTTTTTTTTTTTTTGTGATTGTTTATTATAATGTTTATTTAAGTATGTTTAAGGAAAGGAGAAAAATGTTGATTGTCTATTTTATGAGTGCTAAAGAGTCTTTTGACTCATTGAAAGGTAAAACTTTCAAACTTTTGTTTTGTTTTTAAGGGGAAAAATGATGATTATCTACTTTGTGAGTATTAAAGAGGTTTTTTCCCCCCATTTAAAGATGAAACTCTCAGTCACATAGTCCTTTTCTTGTAATTTCGCTCGGACTTATCGGACTAATGTCTGCGACCACAGACTTGCAGTGAATGATGATTGACACCGAGGACAAGGATCTGTGCCAACCACCTCTGAATCGGAGAGTACTATAGATATTTAAAGGTAATTCAGGTGGGAAAATTTGTTAGAAGGTTTTCACATCCGCGGTATGCCAACATGCTGGACGCTTGTGTTAGCGCCCGATTCATCATCCTCAAAATTTCACACAAAGACGTAGTGGTATTTGAAAGAAAAAGTGCAGCCCCAGTCAATATACCATTGCCAACTGTCAAAAAATATACAAATAAAGGACACAACAATCAGCACAACTAGCCTTTTTTGGTCCGAAAACATGCTGGCCTCCTTTGCGTGTCAGCACACGAAATATACATCCACATTTATTCTGACTACTTAAATAGCATGTCATACTTCTTGACTCTGATCTTTAGTCTCTATAAACTATAAAGAGAAAGACGATCAGAGTTTTGCCAGGTTGATTTATTGACATCAAAATGTGCTCGAAATGTTAAAAAAAGTGCACAAAATTATTCCAAAAAGAACCCAATCTTCGTTTTCCTTTCAGGTGACTCATTACTTTGCAAGCAATACAACTTGGGAAAAAAGCGGCAAGTTAAAATTTAAGGCAAAGACAGAAAATAGATTTCCTGTTACGCGCTTTAACTTGCAAGAACTGCAAAAGAGTCAGGAGAAAGGACATCCTTACTGCGCAAATGAGAAATTCGTTCCTCAACTGTGACCGGCGGGTATGACCCCGCTGAGGTCAGATGTTCACAAAAGAATGAGGAAAGTGGGTCAATGTCAGTGGTCGGCTGCACCAAAAATGCTTTTCACATGCATTCGACCAGAAACACAGACATAAGGTTGGCGACATTTATGCAGTCTCGCTTTGCTGTATAATGCAGAGGAGCCCAGGTACGAAAGAAGGGAGAGCTTGGTAGATTGCACCTGTTCCTATGTAGGCCTATTTTGTGCTGTGTCATGTTTCCAGAAGGACAATATAGTTCCTTTTTTTTATATGCTACTTGCTGTATGCCGTCACTGACGTGATAGGTCACCATCACCTTGTGGCCATAGTTTTTCTGGCAACAAAAGTCCCTTCGTTAATTTACCAGCTGTGACAGGTCACTTGCTGAATGTGGCCATTTTTTGTGGCAGAAAGGGTAGCCACACACAGCAAGTACCTCTGCATTTGGAACTGTGAACTTAACGGACAAGGTCACAACTGAATGCGAGGTCTCATGCCTGTTCCGTTGGGAATATCGTGTAAGGAGCGTTCATAAATATTTTTTTTCTAATCATCAAGCAGTAATATGAGTGAGAAGAGGCAAATAGCTAAAATATATGTTAATTTCGAAAGTTCTCAAATTCGCTTTCAGTTGTACCGTGAAATTTATGATATGTAATATTTACGTCTCCCCATGAACCTTCCAACCATATTAAAATTTTGCTCATGTACACTCAGCCGAACGCATAAATCACAAATTGCACTTTGGTAGAAACAAGATTTTATTATTTAGTTCTTGAGTGTGAGATCTTGACCACAAATAAATATTCTTTTGAAAATCATTGTATATCCCCTTATTTTGTGGTCCCAACACAAATCATACACATGGTACGTTGAAAGGAGTATTGAGCCCTTCGCCTCCAAACCATCTTGCTAACATTTTCAATTCAAGAAATCAACACAAAGATACTAAAGAGCCCCTAGTCTATTACATTATTTGGAAACAAAGCACTCACTCATTCTAGATCTTGGCTCTTTGACACACCTGCATGCCTAGTTCGTCAATTTTGTTTGTGAAGTATTTAGTGTGACGCGTTTGTTCAGTCACATTTTACGTCGAATGGGATATTACTCCTGCAAGTCCTACTAATGATATTATATAGTTTACTATTTTTTTCTAATCCCATCGCTTATTTTTCATCAGACCTTATACAATCGCATGCTCAGACTAATAGTCTTTTTGTGGACGTGTACTTTTACAATATTCATCAAACGTGTCATGATTACCACAACACAGTTAGTCCTAATGTCTGACTTTTAGTATTGTGTTTTGGGACCTATACACTTTTTTTTTAAGGGCGGGGCAATAAAAAGGCTCCGTCGAGAGAAACACTACAGTGGCTGGAAATCAAGATGTCTATATCTGAGGCCATGTTGAGGGCGTCTTTTATTCTGCATGTCCTTATACTTTTGTCTTTGGGGCAGTGAAAATTGCACCGCTTTAATTAAAATACACAATTAATTTGGCAAAGTTTGCGATTGCCTTGGTTGATGTATTTGAATTCGTTCCAACCGGATCCAAGACAATTCACAATTCATCCTATCACTGACGTATACAATGTACTGCACCACCTTGTTAGCTTACATAGTTTGGGCCTTAAATTATTAACTCACGGTAATTGCTCCAAAAAGTTTACAAATAATTGTAACAAAACTTTATACAATAGAAATGGACATTATACTCATGAAATATTTATTCCATGTGCCCAACTACGGAGCTATTTTTTCCGACAGTTTTCCAATTACCCAAGCGGGCCATAATTCGCATAGTTACCAACAAGTCTATGTGATACGTTGAGCTCTATGGATATCTTCGATAGGAGCGCACCTTTGGTCCATTATCCTAGCACCTCCGAGAACTTTGAAAATCATATGGCCATCCGTAAAAAAACAACCAGAAAAATTTGATTTGCTTGTCATCAAATCAGTCTGTGTGTCTAAAACATTTTTAAAGATTGTCTATTCAGTATTGTTTTTACTTCTGCAGCAATAATTTGTTGAATTGTTCAAAAAAGACATAAACAATTGAGCTGTGTAACAAACTATAATCGGCCTAGTTCTGAAGTAATTTACGATATAAATTTTGTGTATTTGCCTAATTTTGCATAAATCATCTGTTACAACTTTGATTCACGGTTGTTGGATGCAGCTATCTCACGAACCTATCAATGGAAGTTAGACTGGCGACTCCATCTATGACAATTTAAGTTGAATATTCAAAGGGTTAAAAATACACTGTATCTAACATTTTGAAGTTTCTGGCCACATGGCCATCGGAAAAAATTTTTACTTTTTTGAGCTCTTTTCCTTTATCGTGGGTCATTACTACAACAAGGAGACAAATCATTTTTTTTTTTTTATGTATGGAATGCCACAACTCTTGGTTACCAATGGGCCTCGGAACAATATCCAATTGTGCAAAATACCGCTGTATACTCGTTTATTCAACATTATCACGCTGGAACTTTCACCTAAATTTGCGGATGTCATGACGCACCTATGAGACAACACAGTTTTTGTCTGCGATGTAAAAAGTTACCAACCGATTCATACGATGTTAAGTTCCACAAATAACCAAGCTCTAAACATTTTTTTACTTTATCTACATTATATCTGAAAAAATTGAAAGTCAAGTTCATATGGTGGTTCGACTTGCACTTTTTTAGTTTTTCCAGCTATTTTATCCTATGTTTCCTCAACAAGACAAATCTGATGAATGTAGATTACCATAAAAGTTGAGTTAATATTGCCGGATAAAAAGATGAGAGTGTTTAACGGGACGTTTTCCCGCGATCACGTGGAATCTGAGATATCTAGCGTCTAATGTATATATAGTGTGGTATCACGTATGGTGTTAAAAAATTATTAAATCAACCGACAATTAAGGGGCCCTCCATCATTGTCAACATTTTTACCTATGTCCAAAATGGCCATCGAGGGGAGGGGGTCAGAGCCACATGGTCATAACTGTCAACCCTAAAAATGTTGACTTTCTGCATCCAACATTTTTCCGTTCCCCTGTAAAATTTCAACCTGCCACCAGGTGTCACTTTGCTTTTAGTCTTTCTTCCCATCAACCCCTTGATGTAATCCTCATTTAGTCAGCTGGAACATATATGTGCAGATGCAACCATGGAGCTCAGTGACACCGAATTAGCACAGCTAAGTATTATCGACTAAAATCCCACATGCATGATAAAAAATCTTAAATCATTATATGATCATGTACGAAATGCATATACTTCTGTACGCTAGTATACATCAAGACAGGTTATTCAAAGAACATTTCAAGACATTCAACATCAATGTCCCTGATCAATCTTTTTATCTGCAAAAAATAGTTTGTAATATATATAGACTATAGTCACTACAATCAATAATTCTTCGAAGCAGGAGAGTTTGTAGAATACAGGTATCGTTTTTTAAATAATAAATGGATATCAAAGTAAAGTTCACTTTGTTTGTCCCCTTTATTTGCTAATATTTATACAAGAATAAATTCACTTTATTAAGCGTAGACAAGAAAAATTGTATGCACTCCTTGTTTAAGCATTTTTGGTAATATTATATGAGGTGGAGTGTCTGTATTTGCAAGAAGTCCAGAAAAAAAATGTTGATGGCCATAAACAGGGGGTGAGGGAAAAAATTTATAGCCATTTTGTACATAGATGAAATTTTTGACAATTATGGGCGGCCCCTTATTATTGATAGTCGCATATATATATATATATATATATATATATATATATATATATATATATATATATATATATATACATATACATATATATATATAATTATATATAGATATATATTTGTGTGTGTGTGTGTGTGTGTGTGTGAGTGTGTGCGTGTGTCGGTAAACAGCTAGAAGAATGTTTGTTTCTTTCTGCAACAGGTAAGTATAGCAATATCACAAGCGCATTGATGCCATTTGCACATGTGTTTTCAATACATATCCATAAGATAAACAACTCTGTGTGGTTGAGACCAAATCAGGATCATGCAATACGCGGACCTGCTATTACCTTATATTCTTTACAACTAAAGTTGTATGTCTTGACTGGTATTTATGATACCCATTTGAGCCATTTCCTCCCTGATTGTTAGCAATTTTCTAACTATTCTTTGGATAGGAAATAAATGAAACACGTGTCAATTTTATGAATACAAACATTAGACAAAACAATTAAGAAAAGGATGAAGTGAAAAAAACACTTGGTATTTGTGGGCGTTTGCAACGTGTGTCAATCCAGAATGCCAATATCTGAAATATCATATCGCTGATATTCATATGAGCGCAGGTGGTTGAACTATCACGAAAACTTTGATACAGAACCAATAGAAACAATTATGATTGATTTAGAGTAATATCGGCTGATACGATTGTTCAGACATGGGTCAAGATATCGTGAAATTAAGGTACTTACAAAAGAAAGCTGACTAAAGCCACTGCTACACGTTTTCATTCTTTGTTACAATAGAGTATGGCGTGAAATCAATGAAATAAAATAAGGTGAAATTAAATAGAATAAAATCAAACAATACAAAATAATATAAGAAAAACAAACCGAAAAAAAAGAAAATCAAATGGTTAGAAAATAAAGAAAAATAAATTAATTAAATAAATAAACGCTTTTAGATACCCTTAAAAACCAAAAATTCTATATGCCATTTCTGTATATTGTGAGCAATGGTTAAGTTATTTTATGGTGTCTATAAATTAGGTATCATCATAATTTTTATGCCTTCACACAGGAACTATGTCATAACACTTGACTACAATTAGGGTTCGAGGATATGACATGAAAAATAAGCTACCGGGAGCAGTTAATTTTGCTATAGGTTGGGAAATCATACTTTATAATAATTTTGATAGGCACAAAAGTGCATGGTGTCCAATATGTTGTGGAGATAGTATCATTTAATGATCAAATGTGATGGAAAGTGTTGAACAAGTTCATAAACAAGGTATAAGCCATTGTCCTTCAGGTATGCCACAAAGAGATATAATGTTCGGGTATTGTAAACACTGTCAGGACTATGGATATCTTGTCGAAAAAAATATGATAATTTTAATTACCTCGGCATGTGTTTAGTAAATATCGTATGACATCAAAAACAAATGTTAGATGCAATGAAATACTGACGATGAAAAAAAATTAACAAAATTATTTAAATCGGATTCCTAGGTACCGGTCCGGATTTTAACCCCTGACTCCCTCGTAAATCGCAAAGCGACAAAATGAAATATTGTCAAAGAATCAGACTTAGAGTCGCTCTATTCTGATCAAGTAAATGTACAGAAATATGAAAATAACGGCACAAAATCAAATGGTCAAGGAGGCCCATGCTATAATATTGTTGCATGATGTATTCGTATGAACCACCTAAGCGTATAACATAGAAATATAATAATCAAAACGTTTACATAATTTGACGAATCAGTTGTTATATAACATTATTTAACCAAGATACTATTAAGATGTCAATCTTATACGTACATACAATTTCGTGTTTGCACATTTTATATCCAGGCATATAAATATTTACTACATAGGGTGAGCGGTAATGCGTTTATTCAACTCTGAAAAAAGTAATGTTTGAGTTACCTTCGCTATCGTTGGTAGCCTTTAAATGTGTATATTTCGGGGCCAATATACTAGTTAAAATTAATGTGATATGCATTATTGCTATTCTGAGGAAAGCATTCTGTCTAATATTTACTATCAAAATGCGGCTAGCCTAGAAGGCAAATTTATTGTGGGTTTTACCAGCGAGTTACTTTTGACTTTCACTGGACTTTGCTGTATGCATAATGCTGATTTGAAGCTGCTCTTCCTGTGCAGTAACTTACCACGATTTTGTATCAGGACACTGATTCTGCAATAAGTTACTCTAACTTTGCAGGAAGTTACTCAGACTTTCACCATAAAAGTTACTCTGACTTTGAGGTTAGTTTCACTTAATTCGCATTGCTGCTCTGGCTTAGTGGAAAGTTACACTGACTTTCTTACATTAAGCTGACAGTTCATGGATTCATGATATTGGCACAAGGTATCTGTTAATAGAGTTGTCAGCACACAGCAGGACTTCAATTTCCATCCAATATTTTCACAATGGGGTGGGACTAAGTCAATTATGTATGGACATAAAACGAAAAAAACAAATTTGTCCCCGACAGTCCTTTGACGTTTTGACAGTTCCAGTTTGGAAGGGTACAATGTCATACCTCGGCACACACCTATCTGCAGGTTCTGACATTTTAAAACACATTGGTCAAGAAAAATGAACCAATGTGGTCAAATGATGAATAAGTTTTGACATTTTAGAAACAGTGATCTCAAACATGGTAAAAGAGCAAACGTGCTGTGTAACTCGAAACATTTGTCTCAGATTTTCTAAATTTGACCCTGTTGTATTATTGCTGTCGGTCGAGGCCACCTTTGACATGCTGTTATTTCAGATTTTGACATCTATATAGGGTACTACAGCAGAAGTTATAAAATCTGACACAAACTATTTAGTTGTATATATATATATGTGTGTGTGTGTGTGTGTGTGTGTGTGTGTGTGTGTGTGTGTGTGTGTGTGCGTGTGTGCGTGTTAATAATTATAATTTTAGTACAAGTTTCGCGTAAATAGAATCAATATGGCACTAACAATTATGCTGTTTGGTACAGATGTTACTTATTGTATCAATGTTAACTTAACGCTAAAGCTTTACATCGATACCACGGCGGCAACAAATCATTTCATATTTGCAATGTTACTCCCCAATAATGTAAAGTCCATTGTCCTTTGTAAATAAATCTAAATAGGGTGATCAGTAAATATGTACCAATCTCTATAAATCGCCATTAATCCGTTCCCGCTCATAGCGCCTATGGGCGCACGGATATATATTGCTGACGGTTTAAATGCTTTTTACTTAGATTTCTCGTTTATGAAAAACATTTTGGTGAGAATTGTAGGTGCGACGCATCATAAAGCATGCCCCCCCCCAGTCAACAGTTGCGCTTAATCCACACCGAGGAAAGCGATTGACTTGGTTTTCTTCTAAGCAGGAAATATTCAAATACGGCAGAATACAAGCATAACCATCAATAAAGAAGCCGCATTGATAACGGATATACTTTCACATGTATACATTTAAGCGAGTGTTAACATTTTCAACCCAAAATCCCCAGATAAAAACCGTAGTGTTTAGGGAATTTTACATTAGGTTAAACATATTAAAAAACAATCGGGAAACAGAGAAGTGCCCCATATTGATTCCTCTTGTGCATGAAAAGAAAGAGGGGATGCACAGTTCACAATAATGAAGGACAAGATACATTATGCAGGAATACATCACATAACAGATAGGGTGGCAATGCCGCACGTGGTTAAGAAGGACGTCACTCAACGCCGTGCAGATGGACATAAAGACTGAAGTACGTCTACCAATACATAGTGTACATTATACATACAATATAATAGGTCTGGTTACTTTGCTCCCATCAGATATATAATACAACATAAAACTTTCAGTTACTGCTTCAAGTCTGCCCGTAGCTTTAATGTAATTCTGGAGAGCTTCGAAAATACTTTTATTTTGCTCCATAGTGCATGTTTTAGAGCCAAATAATAGGGCATGGGTTGTTACATTTAAACAAAGGAGAAAACAACACTCAGTTATTACTTTTGCGAACACAAAGATTAACTGTAGTGCTCACTAAAATGATGAGCATGTCTAAGAATTTCTTGTCCTTAAGTCGTGACTCAAATGAGGTCAATAGCAGAATGACTTGTCCGGTGAGTCATATCTTCGATCCAAGTCTGGTGCTGGTTACCGCTGATGACCCGATTTTATATAAAGGTTTGTAAATCCTTGAACTTTCTTCTTTATTTCAAATTTCATGAATATGATTTGTTCCTTTCACGAATTAATTCGCTATAATGATTTAGAACGATGCAGTTTTTCAGTGAATGGTACGGAATAGGACTTTGCTCTTGGAATAGCAGACTTGATAGTGTTCAAACGGTACTTGGGCTTACAGATTTGGGTTTCTTAAGTTTCTCTTTATATAAGACATTGCAGATGGACTTAGAAGTCCGATTTCAATGTGAAATTTGATTTGTATACATTTTGTTTTAAATCGGAATGTGCTTTCATGACTAGTAAAAATGTGCCTGCTTTTATAATACAGTTTTATGAACAACTTGAAGTTGCGATTTCTATTTTGTTGGCTTCCTTCTGTGGAGCCTTAAAAATTATCGCCATATTCCTCTCAACGAGCATCCAGGGTGCTTAAAGATTACAATGTAATAAGCCTTCCCTACTTTAAATACTTTGTAACATACTTCTAGGGACTGAATTACATTTAGACACACCCAATTGATAAATTAACATCTCTGGATATATAAACGTGGGTATAACTCTTCTCGAGTTTAATCAAATTTCAAACTTTGACAGAAATAATATACTTAATTGAATGTTTGTTTGACAATTAGAAGACAAGTTTCAAATTAAAGTAAGATAAAATATCTTTGGGTCATGTCCTTTCCAAAAATATATAGGCCTACTGATATGGGTTTACATTAGAAAATGCCTGCCTTATAAATGAAGTAAAAACATTGGTCTAGTAATTTTTCATATTCTGTGTAAAAAACAAAAATTGTAATATTTTTCAATAAATTGGGACATCTAAACGGATGATTTCACAAGATAAGAAAGAAAGGTACCGACGAATCCCTTATGATATTTTTTTTTTTTTTTTTTTTTTTTTTTTGCATGCCTGATATTTCTACAACAATTAAATATTACTATCTAAGATATCAACCAAATTCCTGAGCTCTCCGCAACAGAAATGTTATAATGGACGGCGAAAATAGCCTCTCAATCTATTATCACCGTACGGTGAAAATAATCTACCAACCTATTATCACCGTACGGTGAAAGTAGCATCACTCTTATTATTATAACGACGCACTAGTATATTTATTATGTGGTGAAATAAGACAGGAACAAATATGCCCCTACTATTGAAAGATTTTAAATTTTTGTACATTTTTTGTTTTTCTGAGAAACACTGCATCCAGAGAGAACCACTATAGCAAGGACCCTCTATCAATGGATGGTTGCTAGAAGGTCCTTGGCTATTGTAATTATAAATCCTTGGAGTAAAGAGCTTTGCACATGGTGTTTTGTGTCTGTCCTGGCTTGCTAATGATCTTGATTGCACTCGTTGTTTCTTTACATTCCATCAACAAAATATCCTCTTACTCGTGCTCATGTCCATGCTAAAATACTTGCCGTTTTGGGTAAAATTACAGCAGAAAATATCACCAAATTTTATTCGGAGTGACTTTTTACACCGTACGGTGAGAATAGTGTTTTGTCTATTTTCACCGTACGGTGATGATAGAGTTTGGTCTATATTCATCGTATGGTGAGAATAGGGGCTGCACTATTTCTAACGTGCGGCGATGAAAAGAAGTCAACCAGGGAAGAATATTTTGGAAAAGCATTGTGTCATGATATTGCACACAAAGAGAATTGGAACAAACATTTGCTGAAATAATAAAAAGGCCCAACATCCCAGTTTGAGCATGGTTTATGAGATCTGTTGAGGTGTTATTTCAGCTTTTATTATCTAATAGTTTTTAAAGAGCCAGCACTGTATTTTTTTATGTGAAGAGGCAAAAATTTAGGTAACAAGACAAGTTAGGAACTTTTTTTAATATTGTCACGGATGGAAATTACGGAATTTAAGGTAACTTATAGATCTATCTTGTTATGACTTTGGTTAAGGATCGCATTAAAAATAAATCCACGAAGCAACAAAAATGAAAGACTGATGGGTGGGTAGAGTAAATTCATATACATTTATTTGAGATGTTAAAAAGCCAAACATTTAATGGCATTATGCTGTGACGGTGCCAAGGTAATTGCTTTACAGTAAACCCTCCGTAAGTGGGCACTTTGCTTTGGTCCCGTTTCCTATTGACTATACTATAAAGCTAGCTATCTCCCTAAAGTAAGCATTTCTCCAATCTTAATTTGCTTCAGTTCTATGTGACAAGCCATAACCATAAATTTGCGAAAAGGCTCTTAATTTTAATTTCCAGATGCTGAAAATAGAGCCGCCTCTATCCTCACCGTGAAAATATACCAAGCTGTACCATCATCCTCATGCGGTGAAAATAGACCAAACCCTATCCTCACCGTACGGTGAAAATAGACAAAAATCTGTCCTCACCGTACGGTGAAAATAGACAAAACTCCTTCCAAACGCTATTCTCACCGCATGGTGAAAATAGACCAAACGCTATTCTCACCGAACGGTGAAAATAGCATCGTCCAATTTTATTTTAAGAGACAGCAAATGGGACAAATTTGCGATAAACATTTACTCTAAGAATAGTGTGCAGCACATGCTTTTGTTTGAAAGTTTGTATGAACGTATGGATTGAGGGTCTACGAAGAACATAACTGTTCAGCCAGAACTGTGCTGATCCTGCTTTGTGAAAACATTACTGACATGTAACCACAAAAACAAGGTGCCCACGGCATCACGGCGGCTCGGACACATTAATTATGCTACATATTAGGTTAGGATAACATGAGGTAATCTGCTCCTAATGTGGGCTTAACGGTGTCTTTTTTGGCATATGATACAAATGCTAACGTTATATTCAAACCATTCAAATATGGCAAAACAAATTATTTTGTCTTACCTGTTGCTTCACTCAAAAACAGCTCGAGAATGATAACCCTCTGCTGCAGTGCTGGTGTTTTGCTTGACTCCTACCCCCTGTGTGAGTCGTGATCACCCTCTTTCGCTTTTTCGTGGAGACGGGACGATGACGTAGGTCCCCTCGTGTACCAAGAGGGGCCAGGTACGAACGGGGCAGATTAAAGCAATCGCTGGACCGAGAAATTATGGCAATCAGTCATGGGTGCTGCACTCGACCTGGTCCCTGGTGTGATGGTATACCTGAATGAAATCAAAGTGTTGGTCTACCCTCTGGTTGAGCTTGAGAAATTAGATTCCTATTCAGTGGGAATCCATTTATATATATTTTTTTTTTTTTTTTTTTTTTTTTTTTTACTTTTTTCAATTGAATCGGAAGTTTGGCTGTGCTTAAATTATCACTTTGTCTTTTTTTTAAACCATGAAAAAAATGAATAGAAAATTTCATAATACTATCATAAAGATCACAAAAACTCCCATTGCCATTGGCTATTCCATTACAATTTAGCCACCAAGAATGAACGTTCCATCAAATTGTATACCAACCACATCGGGAGAAATTACACTAAATGCCCGAAAAATAGCATTAAATGTTGTTTTATTTTTGCTGCAGCATTGCTTTGCTATTAGTTTAAGGAAAACCGCTTGAATTATTCAGGTTGTTGTTGCGCCTGTCCTGCGTGATATCGAAAGATAAATAGCCCAGAACCTGGAAGGTTGAAAGGTTGGGTCCCTGCCCAGGCAACAATGCGGGCTATCCGCAGCAGTGTATTCCCAATCAATACTTATCCTGTATGTGTCGTTGTAATGGGGGGGAAAGTGGTTTATCCGTTTATATCAGTGCGTTTCGGTCGTCGAAATGGACTGTACGCAGACAATAACTACACAGGTGGTAAGTGGAAAATCTGGGTCAATTGAATTTCTTACGATGTACATGCCATTCTGAGGGACACGACAATAAGAAAAAGCTAGTGCCATGAAGCATGCGCTTTCGTCAGGTAATGATTTGTTATGGTCTTTTGTTTTCCACCAGCAATTACATATCCTTTCAGAGACAGTGGTTTTTAAATTCCCTTTGTCATGGCAGGAGGGACTGTGTCATACAGTGGCTGAATCGACTTCTGCTTGAAATTGAATGGTCACCTTTGTTGTGGTCGATTTTTCTCGCTTATCCCTATCAAAGCTGAACTTCCATCACAAGATATCTTTATGTATTTACTTTGACAGAAAGAAAAAATGTTACTCTGCATAACCAATACATGAATAGTGTCTTTTTTTTAATTAGATCTACGTCTACGAACTCAGCTATTCAATAAGACGACCATAAAACTTGAAGAATTTGTGTGAAATTAATGAATGTTTGGTAGAAAAGTTATCTCTCTATTGCATAAATAAACTTTATGACAAACACTTTGGCAAATTTCGGGCAAAGTATTGCCCGCTAAACAGACTATTGTTTCGCGTGTCATACTGGACTCCACGGAGTGGGGCGACCACACAGTAACGATAGCGTAACTTAGTCTGTCTTAGCAGGCATGGCAAAGTGTACTGCTGCCATAAATGATAACTCAAAGCGTGTTGTAAATAAATGCGAAGCCGCACTATATGTGTACTTCCGCTCACTGTTGTCTGTCCAAAGTATGCGCCTCTCTTGTACATGCACAAACAAGTAAAAGCGCCAATAAATTTTAGTTCGTCAAAAGAACATACAACATATCTTTGTCCTACAGCTATCATGTATGGAATATTTGCCTCCGAAATAGACCCATGCTCTGTGTTATCGCTACTCCGTTGGGTGCAGTGGAGATAACACGGAACTTAGCTTGCTTTGGAGGCAAACGGAATACGCATAAGCTCACGATTCGCATCTGTGTCGCGTCGCTATGTTATTTCGTTAAAGTGTTTCAATGTTTCTTTTTGTTTGTGAAATTTAATGTTAAGGCATGCAAACTTACAGCATGCATTAAGAATTTTGCTTACAAGAGTAAGCCCTTTCAAGCATACCGACATTTTATATAACTTGGTGCATCAGGTAAGCGATGATGTGTATGGTGTAGGTTACCATGGAGCTAGAATACTAACTCCATGATGTTACCTGGCAGCACCCCTATACCTTCAAGTTGATTGATTGATTGATTGATTGATTGATTGATTGATTGATTGATTGATTGATTGATTGATTGATTGATTGATTGATTGATTGATTGATTGATTGATTTTATTTGGAAGTCAGCAGCTTATACAAAGTACATGTACAGGTAAAAATGAATAAAAGTAGAACAAATTGACAATGCACAATGTGTTGACCTCCCGGGATAACCACCAAAGTCAATACAAGACTTATTTCCAGGGGGGATCCCTGAGTTACTCATGCGTCATTATTTAAAACTAATGAGCTACCTTTGCAAAGTGAGTCTCTTTAGCAAGCAAATGGAAAACATGCAGAAGGCCAACTCGCAGGTCGAGCTCCAAGTGAAGTATGAAACAACACGCTTGTATGCCCTGGGCTTTCCAACCAACCCGCGAAACAGTTATTTGTCGTTTTTGTGTTGATACTGGGTACGTAACAGACCGAGCCATTTTCAAATTGAGAAAATAAACAAAATCAAAACTAGAAAACTAAGATTTACTTTAGCGCAAATCTGACTGTACTTTGATAATAAAGAAAATCTAAAAAGTTTTAAAACTTTGTTCCATGATAATCCAATGTATCTTTACCACAATCTTTTGAAGTGGAATTGCCCCTTCATCTTTAATAGGTTTAAAGTGGTGAATATTAAAATCTTCTAAGCGTGCCTAGTGAGCACAATTAGCAGGAATGTGTAATTTCAACTACTGCTGGTATATATATATATATATATATATATATATATATATATATATATACAGTGTGATGCATCTGATTAACAATATATACTTGTAGCATTTAAAATCAGGCTAATTAGAGGTATTTTGCACTTTAAAAATTGAATATCATAAAAATTCCAGACTCAGATATACACAATTCCAAAGTTTACTTATACAGTGAAACCTCTCTAACAGCACCCTTGTGACTGGCTTTAAAGTGCCCACTGTAGGAAGGTGCCAATTCCAGAGAGGGTCGGCCTTGCCAAGCATGGGTGATTATGTACATGTAGAAATAAACATTATATGTACATCCAAAAACAATATATACATAATATCATGATCCAAGGGGGAAATAACTACGGGTAAAACATAACTGTCTTTGTTCCAATATCACATGCATAAAAGAAAAAAAATGTGGAGGAGGAAAAAACCACAGATTTAAGAACTGATCACATACTATAGTGTACCTATGAAGAACAGGTTTCATCGCACGGGTTACCCACTGATGCAGTGGTCTCTTAGGATCAAGGGCTGCTTGAGATAGCTCCAGGAACAATGATTCTTGTGGGGCCTATAGCATTGTGATGGGGCCAGCTAGTCATTCAGGCCTTAGAGATCCGTGCAACATGATCAGTAAGAAATTATCCATATTTTGCTGAGAACCTGAGTCATTACACGGTTGTTGCTAGTTTTTTTCTTTTTCTCTCATTTGTTGCAAGGCCTAAGTCTTTTAAAGCAGACAGTCATAGTGAGTTGCCGAGTAGAGAGTTTCTGATGGTGCAAGTTTATTTATTTATTATGCGTGCAAAATGGTTGCATAACACGCTGAAGACAGATAACAGTAACAAGCTTATACATGTTTGTGATAGGGTGGGCAAATGAGTATTGTGCAAAGTCTGCAAGGTATTCAGAGAATCGAGTATAAATTAAATTTCCTCAGCTTTTGTTTGCATGCCAAAGGAGTTGCCCATGACACAAACCCTTATATCAAACTGTCAATGGCATCTCTATCCAGATTAGTTTTCAAGATATGGAAGATTTTATCAAAATTTAAATGCCAGTAATTTGCATAGTTTTGAGCATATTAAATTATTCTAAATCAAAAGACAAATTTCCATAATAGTTTGGATTTCTAGCTTTAGCCATCCATAAGAAAAGCTGCAGACAAGATGTACCAGCGAAAAGAAAGAACGAAAGAAAGAAAGAACGAAAGAAAGAAAGAAAGAAAGAAAGAAAGAAAGAAAGAAAGAAAGAAAGAAAGAAAGAAAGAAAGAAAGAAAGAAAGAAAGAAAGAAAGAAAGAAAGAAAAGAAAGAAAGAAAAGAAGATGAAATCATCGAGAACAATAATTTTGACATGTTTAACCTGTGGGTAAGCCTGAATTTTCTTATCAAATAGGTAATAAAGAGAACTGTAGGTAGCTTTGGTGTATTCTTTAGTTTTTGTGCCTGTTGTTTTCGCCTCTCAACAATTCTTCTAACATCCGCTCACATAGATGGTTTCTTGGTGATCTGACTTTGAGCCAAAGAAAGTTCGGTTTTATCAGGAAGCCGAACAGACAAAAGTTTGACGAATAGCTGGTGCGTTGTCTGATAACATGCCTGTTTCTTTTAGATTTTTATTGGTGGAAGCGAAAGAGCAAATATTCGTCGATTTATTATGCAACACCCAACAAAGCATGCATTGTTTTATATCTAACAGACAGTTTTTGTTACAAAATGGCAGATCCGTATTTGTTCCGGTCATTATTCTTATCGTCTGGCTACATAAATATGCTCAAGTTGTCTGATGCTGTCAGCTGTGTCAATGCCGTTCAGTAATCGAACCATGGCACCGTGTCCAATCCCGTGACGGCATGATATGAAAACACGAACAAGCACATAAATGCAATATTATTTGGAATCTTTGGTCCAGTGAGTTTGAACCTTTAGTCACACATGTGACTTAAACAGTGTACACAAAGCGCCTTTGTAAGCCCCGTCGGTGTCAAAAGACCTGTTCAGTGAAAAGAAGTTATGGCAATAGTAACTATTAAACTGACACATATGGGGACCGTTCTTTTGGCGCATGACATGTTTCAAGGTCACGAAAGCTAACAGTCAAAACATGAACTAAACAATGCACTGCTCTAAATTTAAACAGGACCAAACTAGCTGCATTTTATTCACACAGAAATTCAATGAATTTATTTACACCTCAAAAAGGGCAATAATATTCACGTTGAAATATGAATAGAAGTTCTTGAGGTTCATGTAGAGATATATATCTTTACAATAAATTACTGAAGATATAAGCAAAAAGAAGCGACTGTTGCCTGCTGTACATACAAGTTCCGTGTTCTCCTTACCAAGAAACAGAGAGCTAAGTCTGCATAGGAGGCTGCGTTGACTCAAGACCACTGATGCATAATTATCATGAAATACAGAAAAACCTCTCTTACCGAACACCTCCGTATACCAAACACCTCTCTACACTGAACACCATTTCTCGGTCCCAAATATATACTTTCAATGCTTTCAAACCTCCCTATACTGAACACTTCACTATACTGAACACTTTTTTTCCGGTCCCAAGGGTGTTAGGCATAGGGAGGTTTCACTGTATATATAGGAAGTGCGCCAGTGGGGAAATTTCGCTTTCATTGCATAAGGTGGCTGTCTAATGAGCCCGTTCAAGTAATCCCAACGGAGCTTCAGCATGTTGTTCATTTCAGCCTAGGGACCCCCTCGCCCCCTTGTGCTCCATGATACAAGGTGACAATTTCATTTCTTCCCAGTCACTTGAAATGAATGATTTGGGGCACCTGCTTTTCAACATAATGTTATCCTAAAGATTAAAATTAAATAAAAGGCTGAATGTATTTTGTAAATTTTGTTTTCAGCTTTAGGCGCCATGATACCATTTTCTCCCCATGACCACCTCGAACTCAAAGTTTATTTCCACAGTTTTCAAATAAAATGTAGACCAAAGCACCTGAAATATACTGAGAAAACGTACAGTTAAAATCACCATCATGACAATGTAGCATTTCAGTTTGGAGTGTTCTTCTTTCTTATCTTCAAATCTGGTGATTTCCATTTAAGTTGTCTTCAAACTTACCTTTTTATGTACTCATTTCCAACATGTTATTTGATCTCTGTAGATCAATGGCCAAGATACTGTTCAGACACTTATTTTGTACAATCCTTCACATATTAATCATCATATGAATAATAGTATAATCATATTAATAACAGTATGACAACATATTAATCACCGAACATTGGTACCGTTCATCTTTAACACATTATAAAATCTGTTACCAAGTATGACTTCCTGTAGCAAAAGAAGGCTTCGTCACACACATGGCCCCAGTGTAGAAAATCGTAAAACCCTGTTTGACACATTGTACAATACCTGAACGATAGGTGGGATATCTAAGCATAAAAGACATTACAAGGTTTTCGATATCCAGGCTATCAAAAATTATTCTTACCGCTTGATGAACTAACCCTTTCCTGGTTAGAACAAGACCGAGCCAACTGCTTTCTTTGACGCGAATTGGGCGCAATGCACCCCCACCTCACCCCCGCCACGGCAAACTGTCGACCTGGGGCTTATTGTCCCGGCCGATGTCTGCTACAATTATGAATCAAAATATTTACCATTTGCGAGAGACGCATTAAAAGTGAAAAAACATAGAAGCAGACGACATTTTAAATTCCACATGGCGGAATGTAGCTGAGTCTGTGGGCAAAACAATGTACCCCTTATGTAATCCAGTGGGTGCAATATGTTTAAGTTTTAATGTTCCGACACTGAAAGAGATCATAAATTCCTTTGTACTCCCCACCATCAAACTATGAAAGCATTGTATATTTCATTGTATTATGGACCTATAACCTTAGTATGTACACGATGGGTACAACGCCTATGCATTGAGTTGTATCCAGACAGAGAACACACATGATGTGATACTTATTGACATACAACAGAGTATGATCACACATGTGGAGAGGGAGGGTTTCTTAGGAGAGATTCAGAATGGTTTCAGACCATGTAGGAGGGTTGTCGATCATGTGTTTACATTATCACAGGTGCTAGAGATAGCAAGGAAAAGGAAAAGAAAGGTGTACATGGCCTTCCTTGATGTGCGGAAAGCTTACGACAGGGTTTGGAGAAATGCACTGTGGGCTAATATGGAAGGGCTAGCTTTGGAGGTGGCTTTCTGAAAGTTTTAAAGGCTTTGTATGCAGATATACATTATAGTCTCAGTATAGGAGATGTGGAAACTCACGGGGCAAGGTTAGACATCGGGCTAAAACAAGGTTGTGTGTTGTCACCGATTTTGTTTGCCATATACATGAGAGAACTGGGAACTGAGCTGATAGAGAGCAATAAAGGAGTATCAATAGGAGGAGAAAAGATACCAGGGTTGTTCTTCGCTGATGACATTGTGTTAATGGCAGATACAGGTAGAGAGTTACAAGAACTTTTGAGGATAGCAGGAGACTATGGAGAAAAGTGGAGATTAGAGTTTAGTGAGAAGAAAAGTCAGGTCATGGTCTTGGGGCAGAAGAGAAGGCAGGAGGAGAAATGGATGGTAGGAAAGTTTAGGATACCAGAGGGTCAAGAGAAAGTCATCAGAATTGGAGAGGGTGAGGAGTACGAATATTTAGGGGTGATCATTAAGGTCACAGGACAGGGAATGTTTAAGTACCATGTTGAGAAAATCAGACAGAAGGTGAATAGAGCAAAAGGTATGATAAAGGTCACAGCAGGGAACAGCTTCAATAGATCATTCACAGGAAGGATGCTGTGGGAACGTGTAGCCATACCTGGGATGTTGTATGGGGTAGATGTAATAGCCTTTAGTGAGAATGATATTGAATGGATGGAGAAGGCACAGAGGGAGATGGGGAAATGGGTGCTTGGGGCACCACCGTGTGTAGCAACAGAGGCAGTGTTGGGAGAGTTGGGATGGTTACCAATAAGAGATAGAATAGCTAAGGCTAGGCTAGGCTACTGGGGATATTTGCAACAGGTGAATGAAGAAAGATGGTGTAGGAAGGCGTACATTGAGGCTGTCAGTGAAAAGACAAAATGGGTTCAAGAAATAGACAAGTTAGCTGAGAAATATGAGCTGAAAGGGCCAGATGAAATTGAAGTGGCGTGGAAATCCTATATAGGAAAGGTGATCCAAGAGAAACATGCGGAGCAGTGGAAAAGATAGGTTGAGGAAAAAAGCACATTGAAAGCGTATAGAGCTGTAGACAAGCCAGTGAAGACTAAATGTTGGGATGGTAGCAAGGGTTCTAGACTGTTGTTTCAGGGCAGAGCAGGAGTGATCAATCTGGAGAAGAAGAAACAGAAGTGGACAAATGGGAGTGATGGGAAGTGCAGGGTGTGTAGGGAGGATGTGGATGAGACCATTGATCATATGATGACATGGTGTACAGGTTATAGAGTGCTTAGAGACCAGCTGTTTGTACAATGGAGAACAAGACATGGGCAGTGTAAAAGCTTAGAGCAAGTAAGGGACATGGCAGAGAATGATAGGTTAGCATGGATACTAGGATTGAAGGGCGATTTTCCAGGAAGTAAAGTTGGTTTAGAGTCAGTGAAAGGCTTCTTGGTGCAGTGCTGGGAGAGTAGGAATAATATCTTAGGATTAATCACGGAAGAAAATAGAGGACAAACTTAGCAAGGGAAGGGAGAAGGTAGCCCTTATTAGGGCTCCCATGACCCTGCCAGGTGGCATCATCAGTAGGGGCTGTGGGCATGCCGAGCGCAAAGTTGCGACAGTGGGATAGGGCTTGCTTGCTTCTTTTTTTTTTTTCTTCCAGAAGGCCATCTGACTAGCTACTAAGCTAGTCAGGACCGCGGCAGATAAGCGGAGTGCCACAGAATATTATTACATATCAACATGGCAACAAACAGACAAAGATAAAAAGGAAATAATAAACATTACCTAGAACAAGGGCACCTAGGTATTGACATTACTGCAGCAACTTGGGCAATGAACACAGTGAGGCAGCCAGGTCAATATACCGATTCTTGTTTTCTTGTCACTATTGCTGTGTGTTTTTCCATGTTATGTTGTGCCTCATCAGGCAGCTACACATGCATGAGTTCACGTATGCCTAAATACAGACAACGTCCGTAGAGGGAAAAAGGTGCATGAATGTTAATATATGTTTACTTGCATAATGGTAAATACTGAAAATTGTATACTCGATGTGACAAAGTTTATCTTAAAGGTTGGTAGAATGGGTTTAGCCCCAGAAAATTTTGTGATTGTGTATGTATTACTCTTTTTGGGCAAAATCCGAAAATGATAAATGTATCAATGTGTGAATTTGTTGTCACTCTGCACTGTGAGAGATTAGGAATCCTAGGTCAACACGGATCCATGAACACCATGTTCGAAACAAATTTCAGCTATTTCTACCGTTTATGTCAGTTTCTAAATTTTGCTTATATTAATTAGTATATCTTTCTACCAAAATTAGGAGAATCTTATTTCAAATAATTTGGGTCGTTTTGTTTGCCTGCGAAGGGCCAAGGAGTCTGTTTGTACTCCTTGCTGAGACACACTGTGCAAAGACTGTGCAACTTGGAGGAGGGGGGGGGAGTGTCAAGATTATAACTAGAAAAGATGATTTTCTTCAAAAACCAATTTATATGACTTGGACATATAAATATTTTGAAATGCTCTTAATATTTTCTTTTATATCTATGTTACAAAAATGCAATTTTGATTGAGAGACAAGAGGCAAACCAAGCACAAGATGAAATGGTATTGGGGTTGCCGTAGACATTTTTCTGTTTTCTGGATATAATTGTGAATGAGATTCCTGCCAAGAAAATATTCCTAGTATAGGAAATCAAACAAGCCACCAACAAGCAATTTCAACAACTATGCAGCTAGAGGTCAGACGAAGCTGTCAACTATTTAATAAACTAGTTTTTTTTTATTATATTACATATAATAGACATAAAAACTCTGGTAAACATATTAGTATTAGGACAGCTTCACTGCCACTAAAACCAGGAAAGCTTGAAGAGCCGATCTTCAGACACTGGTTGGGTGCCTTGCCTGCCAGGTTGAAGCAGTACTTGCACTTAAGTGACCCCCACCCCCTCACCACCACCCCCCCCACACACACACCTGCTTTGCCACACCATCTCCAGGGCCACACAAAGAAACTGCACAAACCTGTTGATCTGGCTGTACTTGTTGCAGTTGCACCCCATCCCCATCTAGTTTTGAAAATATTCACAATTTTAAGATATGATGCAACAGCTTCTGTTCTGTATTCACTAAATGTGCAATGTTGCATTGTGTGTAAAACTTGCAAAGGCATCTCTATCTATCAAAGTCTTGAAGATATTCAAGAATTAACTTCTGAATTGCCCTTAATTAGTATGAATTAAAATGCAGTAAGTTTTCTTAATGATCACTAGATGCACAAAGGTCTATAACAGGTGTAAAACTTGGTTTTACATCTATATCTGTCATGGTCTAGCAGATATTCTAGATATAAAAAAATGAAATGCCCATGATTAGCATTAATTAAAATACAGCAACTTACATACCGTATCCATAAGATGTAAAATGGTCAACAACATATGAGTGACACTTGAAATCACATCTCTAGCCAAAATAGTTTTGAAGATATTCACGATTTAAAATTTCAATGCCCTTAATTTGCAAAATTGCAAGAATAATTGACACAGAAAAAAAAAATAATACAAGACTACGGTGAATTGAAATTTTAACAAATTACGTCATTATGACCCCAATTATTGATTTTCTCATCTGCTAATATTTGGGCCATCCAAGTAAAAAATTGACATAGAAAGTAACACCACAGCATAAACTAGCGTGTAGTTTGGATTGCGGTTATGGGTACGAAAATCGAACAAATAAAAGCAAGTCAGTTATTGAAAACAATGATTTTCTATGGTGCAAGTTGCCAGCATTTGTTGATGAGGGAAGATTTATTGTACTTTGAAGATATATATCACATGAACGAGTATAAATGTTATCCTTCATAGAGGAGGTGTTGTATTTTATAAAACGAATAGTATGAAATTGACACAGTTTTTTGTTGACTTTCTTCTGGGGATGGCACAACGAAGGAAACTATGTCTTGTGACATAACGAAGAACGTCTCAGTTTCTAGTGATCCAACTATGTGCACTTTGTGAGTTACGTAACAAATGTATTCTCAAAAGGTTGTAGTAGTTATTGTGAATGCATGTAAAAAAATCCAAGGTGTTTGGTTTCTTTGATCTTTGATCATTTGAGTGAAGGTTCGGTATACAACATTGCAAAACATACGATGCAAGTAACTTTTCTTAAGCTTAAAGATGTGACCAGGTGAACAACTTCAGTCAAGCAGACAGCAATTGATATGTGGAGAGCAAGTTGGATTGAAATAACTATTAGTCCTTTCTAGGACAGAAACTGGAGAAACCTGTTTCTTTTAGTGGAGTACTTACAATTTTGGTACCCACATCTTTTACATGCATTGACATATACCTATTTAAACTGTTTCATTTGTTTCGTTCATTTCGATCCTGTGATAGAATAGGCATTGACCAGGCTCCTCATGATAGATAAGAACAGGTAAAATAGACGCCAACTCTCGTCTTCTGAATTTTTTAAATCGTTGTGTGTAGTTGGAAATAGGTTAGGTAGGTTAAAATTACTGGGAGATCAATAGGGTTGCCAACGTTCAGGAAACAAAATACATAATTTATGAGGAAGTCAATCGGTGACTAGAGCCCGCGAATGGAATAGGTACAGGAAAGTGTATCGTCTGCTGAATGGACTTTAAATGATGCAGCCTATTGCAATCTGAAATTTTTAAAAAATGACTCACATGAGGTTGTTAAATTTGTAACAAAGTGTTCATTTAATGTATATGGATCGCTGCTTGAGACTTTTTACGGAAATAATGATAGATGTTGGACTTTTTGGAAAATAACAGCGTTGACGTAGATGAACCGAAAATAACGGAAGTCTCGTACAAAAGTCGTAACTTGGTAACATCAAATGTCTGAGGAGACCTGGGATCTTGGCATTCCGTTGTTTAGTATGCGCTTATATTACGTCCATGGATGTCGATTAGTCAATGCTGTTTGGGATCTACACATGGCTGAACAGCGGTGAAAGATGTGTCAGGAGATATTTCTGTTCTGAAAAGGCAGTTTTCTTGCCTTGACAGGACCGACTGGTACCGTCTTGGTGCGAAGTATCCGATGATCTTGTTTTTGACTCATACAAAGTCCCCCCCCCCCTTTTCAGGATTCCTCTTTTCTTCCGAATACATACTTGTCTGAGCTGAAGGATTTTTTTCATGATACTTATTTTCTTTGGTGTAAACGTATTTATTGAAAAGCAATTGGGGAAAGGGCTAAGCCATATATTAATCCCTCTTGTACATGAAAAAAGGAGGAGGAGAAGACGCAAGACACCAGGACAAAGGTAAAGACGCCACTGGAAACAATGCAATCTTCAAAGACAGGTAGGGTGGCAACGCCACAGAAGTTTGAGGATTTATAACAACACATGACACCACAGACAGAATAAAGTCGAAGTACACCTTCACTAAATCTTACAAACAAAGTCTGTATCTTATATCCTACGTGACTGCTCGTAATTTGCCTGTTGCTTTAATGTAACTTTGTACTGCATTCAATATCATTCCATTTTGTTGGGCGGTACATGTTTCAGAGCCATGTTGCTACTGAAAACGACACGAAGGGAGCAATTTTGCTGTGCAACGTATTGCGTTCCGTTCAGAAAAGAGAGCATTCACAAAAATAGTGGAAAATATGATCATTTCAGTTGCCACGGGTATACTTAGGAAATTCTCTAGTGCCAATCTTACACAGATCAGAGTTTGCTGCATTCCATGCGCAGGCGCGCATAGGATGCAGCAAGCCCTCTCTCGCCTCTACGAAATAATTTATTGACACTTTTAATACCCGGTTTAACTTTTTCTTGAATTCGACATGATCTTCAAAATTTCGAATGTTGTGCGGTAATTTATTCCACGGTCGCACTGTAGATGGAAAAAATGAAGAGTCTAATAAAGTCATTCGCAATAAGTTCGTTCTAGATCTAACGTTATATCTGTTTTTGCGTCAACAGAATCAGGAAGGAGGTAGCTTAAATATCGTGGGGCTTTACCATGAGTGATTTTGAAATAGAGGATTAAATTACTTTTTATTCGATGTGCTGAAAATTTTTTAAAAGCAGTTTCTTCACATAGCACATTATGATTCGTCCCTGAGGTAGCTCCTGTAATAATTCTGCCTGCAGCTACCTGGACATTTTCCAATTGCTGAGACTCCTGTAAATTACAGTTGTCCCAGACAGCAGATCCATATTCGGGGGGGGGGGGGGTCTAATAAAAGAAAGATATAGAATTTCCAAAGATTTCCTATTAAGCCGAAACTGCAAATATTTCTGAATATTTGCCATGTTCATACCTTTAGTTGTTAGTTCATTGATATGATTAGAGCACGTAAGATCAGAACAAATCGTCAGGCCTAAATGTTTATGATCAGGTTTGTTGAGTAATGTTTCATTCATGAATATTAAATCAGGGTACTGTAAGGAGTTTCGTGTCTTAGAGATTACCATACTGATAGATTTTGCTGGGTTAAAAGACACGGGCCAAGACAGATCCTTGTAAGACACCTGCTTTGACTCACCCCCAATGTGATTTTGCTCCCTGGACAATGATCCACTGTATACGCTCATCTGAATAATCCCTAAACCACTGCAACAGGGGTCCACGAATTCCCTATTTTTGTAATTTGTGCAAGAGGCCGGTGTGATAGACACGGTAAAATGCTTTAGTTATAAAAAATACTCGAACGTGTTTTTGAATGTCAACTTCTTCACAAAAACGGTGGCATAAGAGAAAAGTTGATTGACCGCGCAGTCACCCGAGATGAAACCAAATTGTTATTCTGATAAGGCTTAGTTATCTCGAAAGAAATTATAAATATATTAAAATACTACTTTCTCAAAGATTTTACTTACAGTACGTAATAATGAGATAGACCTATAACTATTGCAGCTGTTCGGAGACCCCTTCTTAAAGGTTGGCACTACATTAGCAATTCTCCATTTGATAGGAAATCTACATTTATGGAAATAAATATTAAACAACTTTGTCAGGGAGTCTGAAATAGGAGGAGCTGCTTCCCTGAGTAAACGTGCATTAATACTATCTGAGCCATTTGCCTTAGAAATTTATAGGCTTTTTAACACCCAGAAAACATCATCACTACTGATTGAATTGACTCCAAAGTATTCATATTGTCATATTCCTGTGCCGGAGGAGAAAAATTGGGTCATCAGCCTTAGTTGATCAGTGAAGAAGTCGTTTATAATATGAGATTTTGCTTCATTATCAGTACAGCGTGTATGTTCTGTTTCCATGTATTAATGCTGGAATATAAGACGCTTCGTTTTTACCTAAAAGAATTTGATTATCTGCCACCAGCTTGTTTTCGTTTGTCGCGTATTATTAATTGAATTTCCTAGTCGATTATAGTGATTTACTTCGGCATGTCTTAAATCTCCCATATATTTATTTCTTAATTGTTTGAAATATGGCCAAAGCGCCGGTTTATGTTTGGCTCCAGGATAAATGGGTTCCACTTTCCGCTTGGCAATGCGGAGAGCGGAAGTATACCAAAGAGCATCACCAGGTGTCATTGTTATTGAATGACTCGGAACACAGCCGCTTGTTTAAAGGTATTGGACCACTCCTCACAAATCAAATAAACAGCATCCGAGTCAAAGCAGGCTTCCCAATCACTTAATGACAGCTCTTCTCTTAACGAATCAAAATTGGCTTTGTCAATTTTCCACACTTCCCTGGTGATAGGCTGGCGCCTTCTTGAAAATGTAAAAACACTGGACGTGTTACAGGACAATACATGATCACGAACACACATCTGAAAGATTCACGTCACATTTTACAACACAGATAGTAAAGTCACCATTACGGTTTCGTGGCTCCTTACCATGGAAAAATAAACGTAACTCTTGCCATGGAAATAGTTTTGTTCCTTGTATGTGCCTAATAACAGCATGGTAAATTTCAAGATTAGTAAATATGTTGCAGTTTTCTAGTCCGTGTAACAAGGTTTTAACTGTTAAAGTCATGAGGTATTACTGTATCATATGGAGAATTTCGTTGTACAGTATATCGTGGATACTCCAAAAAATAATGAAAAATATCTTCGTTTCCTGTGCCACAGCAACATTGTGGTATTGAAACAACACATATTTTAAACAAATCTGCATTGAGGGAACTGGATCCCATGCGTCACTGCTCAAGCACTATATTTTCTCTCCTTTTTCCAACATAATATAAATCATTGCCTTTTGGTATGTCCTCATTCAGTTTAATTTTTCCTTATTGTACAGGCTCACATCTTGTAACTTCAATCGGTAAACTGTTCTACAGCTTTATGGTTGACGTAAAAAAAAAGAGTTACTAAACAGATCTGTACGGGTTTAAAATGGGTGAATTAAGAATGCGTCGGACGTTGTATCTTTTTCTACTCTGTGTTGTTTCCGGAAGCAAACTATACAGATACATTAGAGTGATCATATTGATAACCGTGTACATTAATACTAATTTCTGTTTGTCCCTTCAAACATGCATTGTTTCCCATCCTGTCTCCTTGTAAATTTGACTGTAACTAGTAAAACGCCTTGTCCCTATTACTGCACGGTCCGCTGCCAGTGCACATTTTCCAGTTCGGTTTCGTTGGCTCGAGAACAATTAGTGAATACTACGTTTACGTACTCCAAGACTGGGCGTATGAACGAAAAGTACAAAATCTAGAGAGAACGTCTGTTTAGTTTATGCTGCCGACTACGTAAAATTCCAACCATTTCCATACCTTTAGAACAAATAGAATTAATATGTGAAGACCAAGACTAGTTTGCTTGTAGTAGGAAGCCGAGATGTTTGTGTTCTTTGACTTTTTCAATAGTTGTTCCCTCACGATGGGTCACACTAAGGCATTTTTCTGGTCATTATAATTTCCTTTGTTTTGCTCGCATTGAATTTCAGAAGCCAGTGACGGGACCATCTAGAAGAAGATTGCAAATCTTCGTTTATTCCATTGGAAGTTGATACAGGATCCTCAAGTGAGACGTAGAGTACAGTGTCATCAGCAAATATCAGAGATCACAGTTGGCCAAGGGAACAAATACTTATAGTAATACGGACATAATTTGGCATGTTTGTAATAATTTGGTCCAAATATGTAGCAGAATGTTCCATAATTCTCTCCGGCTCATTCACATGAAGAGTATTTAAATTTCCAGAACAAAAATGCTGCAATTTAGTGCCATGATTTGTAGCAGGGTCCGCATTCAAATCTCTCAGAATTATGATTTTATCAACATTAGATGCTTCGACATTATCTACAATGTCTTGCAACTTGTCCCAACATTTACACAGGATCTGAAAGGTCGATACCAAACTGCCAACAAAAATCTGTTATTGTGAAGACGAATTTTTAACTCACATGAGTTCTAAGTCTGCCAACGATATACAAGTGCCAAAGATATACTTTATGTATGTATGTATGTATGTATGTATGTATGTATGTATGTATGTATGTATGTATGTATGTATGTATGTATGTATGTATATTGCCAAAGATATACAATTGTCCAGCCTTTGTCCCCGTGTTGACAATAGCACAGTACAGGAATGCATTGAAGTTATCAATATCGAGCTTGCTGCATTATGTACAGAGAAAGGCTTGAAATATATAATCAATGACAGCAAGTTCCGTCTTGCTGATGCATCTATAAATGAGGGTGCCCTACATGACGATGGCTTGCATCTTTCACTGTATGGCTCAAAGAAGCTGATTGAGAACTTTGGACTGCCAAACCTGGTAGTTCAGTCTAACAAATCACGCCGAAATGGTAATAACGCAAAGAGACCCAAGAACCATAGGTTTAATAAAGCCCATGAAAATCAGCAACGAGCGCATTACAAGGCAGATTCGCGGGAAGCTGAGAGACGCACTCAGGGTGAGAGACAACGCTCTGAAGACCTCAGAGGTGGCGTTTCCGCAACCAACATCCAACCAAATGCAGCAGATGTGGCGAGAAAAATCACACTTCCAATTCTTGCAGACATGAATCCAAAATCCGATGCAGGTCGTGTTTCAAACTCGGTCACAAGAAGAAGCACTGCTGGTATGCACAGGACTTCTCTGGCTCTGAGAGACTCTACCATTAGATGTATGGCCAAGAATGTTGTGCCGGGAAAGCCAGGGTCAACCCGAAACGTCGATCACGTCACCGCCGAGGAGGAAAGTGCCACAAAAAGAACTGTCAAACTCTAAATGAATTAAGTATTGCATTCTACAATGTGCAAAATCTGGGTGGTGCCAAACGAGCAGAACTTTGTCAATTACTCACAATCGAACAATTTTCAATTTATGTCATGGTAGAAACATTCCATCAGTCGGATCAAAATGATATTTTTGCCTCCATTCACCATGAGTATAAATGGATAGGCAAAGCTAGACCACAAAACCACCGCTAAAAGTGCGAGGAAGGCATAGGACTTCTCATAAAAAATGGCATTGATTTATTAGACGACAATGTATCAAATACAAGGGAAGACAGTTATGAACGTATATGGGTTAAAGTGAAAATAGCATCAAAAGTTGTCATGATTGGTATAGTTTATTTTCCAATTGATAATACTAATACTGAAGAGTGTGCTGATTAAATGAACTAGTTGACTGAAAATCTAAGCACTTTTAAAAATAAAGATATTGAATGTATTCTCATTGATGATTTGAATGGAAAACTACAAAATTTCAAATGTAATGGAAAGCTAAGTTTTAATGGTGACCTTTTAGAGTCAATGATTGAAACTACAGAGGTACATGTTTTAAATAACTTTCCCCTATGCTCTGGTAGGTATACATGGCATCGCGATTGAAAAAAGCAACCATTGACTATGCTTTGGTAACCGACTTACTGTATAAATATGTCAGTGATATAATCGTGGATGAACAGGGCGATTTTTGCAATGGTCGTGACCACAACACAATTCGTGTAAAGTTTGATTTCATCACTAATGTGACTCTCTCACACAAGCAAACAGAGACACAGCGTTTCAAGTGGAATGTTGACAAGGTCCAAAGCTGGGGCGAATTACAAAGTATGTTGTCATTACGTCTCGCTGATTTCAATTGTGACTCTTACGTGTTTGGTAAGGAACGCGGTGCAGGTCCATATACATTTTGCAGGACCTGCGAGATAAATCAAAGGACACGCGAGGCGCAGCAGGTTCAGCAAAACGCCTATGGACCAGCACCAAGTTCCTTACCTATCTTAATGAACATTTCTATTGTTTGATCTAAATTAACATCCGACTTATTATCGTATTTGCATTGTGCATACAAACATTTTCATGGAAATTTACAAAGGAACTATTTTTTATTGCCAATTCACTTGTATGTGGCAATGCGTAATATCGCCCTGTTTACAAGCACCACTGAATCCATCCACCAGCAATGTGTGATGCATTCAACATGTTGAACACAAGCAGAACCATCAATTCTACCTGTCAGCCGTGCTAGACTAGTGTCTAGGAGATCAGGCAGGCAGGTCAAGAAAAACGGAAGCGGTTCGAATCCCCTTCTTGCCTTCGTAAATTTCAAATTTCAAATGGATAAAAGTGTAAGGAACATTGCAAGATTTCAGGCCGTCATTTCTGGTCAAACCGTAAGTCATTAGTTTGTATTGGAGGTCCATATTCGTGGAAGTTAAGGTATAAAAAAAACTTCAGTTGGAGGTCCTTCCTGGAAGTTAAGGTATGGTCGTTCATACGGTAACGTTCATTCAAGCTGTGTTTTGGTCTGTTTGGCAACACATTGTACTTGAAGTCGGAGAACTGACTGTGGGCAAAAGAGAAGTTAAGATTTGTAAAAGGCAGTTTGGAACAAAGAAATCCGGTCATTAATACACGACCGCGTGTTGCGAACAGGCTGTATAGGCATTGGACGAAAAGTACAATGAGCGACCCAGACACTCTAAGCGACTTGTGGCAAGGAAACAAAAGAAGTTACTGGAAAAACTAAAAAATGGTAAAGCATGTGGGATCGATGACATTCCAAATGAATTCTTAAAATATGGCGGGCCAAGCCTACTTAATTCTATAGTAAAAATGTTTAATTTCTACAAGTTCTTAGAATCCTTTCCAAATGATTGGTATAGGGGTCTGGTAAAACCAATATTTAAAGACGGCAACTGTGAAAATCTAAACAATTATCGTGGTATACCGTTAACCTCCAATGTCTGAAAATTGTTTGCATTGGTAATGGATAAACAATTTATGCCATTCTTTGAGGGGCATGGTATACTGGGGGAATATAATGGAGCTTACCGTAAAGGACGACGGCTGGAAGATCAATACTTTACATTAAAAGATCTGTGTTATCTAAGGAAAGACAAGAAAGAAAAGACTTGACTATCATTTTTTGACATATCCAAAGCGTTTGATACGATTAGTAGAGACCGACTGTTTTCTTCATTATGGGACAGTGAAATACAAAGAAAAGCATGAAGGCTCCTAAACTGTCTGTATTAAAATGTGGAAAACAAAGTTCTCTTTGGGCCTTACGAAAGTGATTGGTTCCATGTAATTAATGGGGTCAAACAAGGATGTATTATGTCTCCTATTTTATTTTCTGTTGCCATGGAAGACTTGGTCACTATGTTAAAGGAGAAAACACTAGGCATAAATTTTAAAAAGGAGCTTATTCCGGCCTTATTGTACGCAGACGATATTGTTTTGCTTGCCAGCTCTGAGTTACAACTTAAACAGATGTTATAGGTCTTGGACCAGTAACCTAGGCCTAATGCATTTACATGTTAAAATAGCGACTTTCGCTGGCTTATTTCTCCTATTTGGAACGTAAAACTGCAACTTCCTTGGCATTCTGCTTCAAGTTTATACCGGTAGCAGTAAGTTAAAACCAAGAAAATGGGGGGTCATGTGATTAGATTTTTTTACAGGTGCATTTGTGTACCTTACCTCCATGATTGACCGTTCCGCGCCAAATATGTCTCCAAAAATACACAAAGTTATCACATGATTTAAAATATTTCTAGAGTAGCAGTGTCTTTCTAAAACTCACAGCTGATAAGTATTTTCCTATCTAAAATGATGATGGGACTTAATTTGGGATGCTCTGCTCCTGTGATATTAACATCCAATAGACAAAGCAACAGTATTCAGTACTCGATCAAAAGTTGTAGATTAGTTGACCCGACCTTGAGGGGTTACTGGTCCAAGACCTAAATGTCGCCTGTTCTTTTGCTACAAAATGGGGCATGAAATTTAATGGCTCTAAATCAAAAGTAATGGTTATCGACAAAAGGGTCAATCATAGTAAAACTGGATGTTAGGGGATATTCCTTTGAAAGAATGTACAACTTACAGATATTTAGGAACTGTTTTTCCCAATCTATGTCAGACTCTAAGCATGTCTCTGTACAAGTAAAACCAAAAGCGTCGTGTCTTATTGGGTATATGTGTAGTATCCTTGCCTCGCACGAAAATGTGAACAGGGTTATGTTTGGAGACAGTCTTTGGAAAAACCTGTTGTCCCCATCACTCTCCCATCGTTCTGCAGTGTGGTTGTGCAACACAAAGGAATGTGCTAACCACATAAGGTCAATACAGTATTCAGCTGCACGTGCTATTTTACGAGTAAAAGCTAAGCCCTCAATTGCAGCCACCATTTGGAGAGCTAGGCTGGCTACCTATCAGTACCATCATGGACAGACAAAGAGTGAAATATTTCAATCGTTTAAAGTGTGACTTCAGAGACGAGGTTTTGTGTACAAAGGTTTTTCTGGAAATGGAAAGCAATTTTTTGGGCCACAAGGTAGCATCCTGGCCATACTTAAAATGTATAGACAATATATTTACTGATGTAGGCTTGGATGGCGCTATTCACAAACAAAAGCACAATTTGTATGATGTGTACAAGAGATTAAGTTTAAGTGATTTAAATAATGCCTTTTTCAATGAAATAAACACCAAGAGTAGCTTATCCTCATATAAACATGTCAAATGTCATTCCGGAAAAGAGAACTACCTATTTAATGTCAATAATTTTGAAGGAGCCAGGCTTAAATTTAAAGCCCGTACGAACTGCCTTGGTCTTCAAGTAGATTTGGCCAAATGGGGCCTCTCAGATGATAAGTGCAACTCTGTAATGGTGGTAAAGAGGATTTATCTCACTTTATATTCCCTTGCCCATTCCTTAATAATATTCGTGCAAAATATATGTATTCTCCGGAGACACAACTAATAGCAAATGATAATGTATCAGCGTGGCATTCCTTTATGGCCTCTTCTATTTTTTCAAAGCTATGAATGTTAATGGGAGGGGAATTTTCGGACGATAATGCATTGAATATTTTTGACGACATATGTAAAGGCTGCCTCCGAGAGGCGTGGCAGGTGCGAAGGGAATTTTATCAGCAGCGTTGATGTGCTGGCTACAGCTGTATATATGTATATAGTCTGGCAAGAACACACCACTTTATGTAATGTATTTTTTTTAGTGAAAATTTAGTTCTATACCCTGAAATGAATGTTTTATGTTTACCAAATTGAATGTAATTTTATATTGTATATACATTTTATCACTGGCTATATGTTTTAGCTCTGGACGCACTGCGACTTACCCCGCATCGTAGTGCACCCGTTGCAAAGGGGTAGGTTCCAAATAAAATATTGAATTTGAATTGCCAACTCCAGATCCAGACGACGCTTTGCTTATAACGTGAACGTGAAACGTGGAGAGGTACTCCGTTCCAACAACAGTGGTTCTATCTCGTCTCATTATTTGATGGAAATCTTAAATTTCCATGTCTCCATCGGAGTGTCCATGGGTAAGAAAAGTTTCTGAGAGTGCAGTAATATTGAATGAGTTGGCCAATGACGTTTTAATACATCGCAGCTTATCTTGGGATAGGCTACGAATATTTGCTTGACAAATACAAAAACGTACAAAACCGTCGTCAGGACCTGGATTGGTATGTACATCACCACTCAAATATAGAAGAACAGCAGTCATACAGAAAACATATTCGATGAGACAGTTTACCTGATTATCTAAAATGTATAGCCTGGCCAAAGTTAAGGTATCTATTATATCCATGACAATTGTTAGATATTTCGCATATAAACTTTTAACGTTATACAGTTGTTGCAACTTTTCAAGGAGACAGGACTGGATACTGTAAGGCTCAAATAAAATGAATACAAACTCCCTGCATCTGTAAGATACTGTATATAGCTTGATACTGTGGTATGGGAAGGCTGTGGAGTGACACACATCAAGAGGGTATGCTACTTTTGTAATCACGGAGCTGCAAATTTGTACTTCGTGAGGAACACACATGAAAGATGACACGTAATGACACAAAGCATTAAGACAATAAATGGTAAAACAATCAAAAGGACAAACAAAATTGAGTGTTGCAATCAAATGAAACGAAATAAAGTACCCTAGGTTGATAATGGTTGACACCTCGTCACCACGAAAAAAGCTTGCCATACTTATTTTCTTTCGTTGTAAGGATATGTTTGTTTTTATTCTGAGGCGTGGACCCAACCCAAGGGAATAAACACTGACATGAAACAGGTGTATGTAGCTTGGAGTCTTTGTGTCAATATTTATCATTTGAAAAAGAATGGTGACAAAGGCACTGAAAGACTTGGCCCTTGAAGAAACTTTAAAGACAATGCCTTTTATGGCCCGTGGCGGCAGAACTGATCCCTAAACCACGAATCGCTGATACCCTTTTGTAGTATTTAGTCTACACACTTATAAACTACCACAAAATCATTATTTTTTCCCCAGCGGTTTCCTAAAAATAACCTTCAATGTACATTTAAAGGTTCCTTCCATTAACTGTAATGTTTACCCAACCATTATGTAAAAATTGTGACTTAAATGGCTGAGATGGACTGTCTTGCTTAACATGGAGTGTGATATGTATATTACTTTTTCACTAGTTGGGATTGATAACATCATTTTGAGGGTGTTGTTGAGAGCCATTCTGTTTCAAATAGTGGTCGGTGCAGTCAAATTAATGCGGAAATGCGCATTGACCCTTCTCCCTAGATCTTATCCGGAGATGGTTGTATTTGTTGTTAATCAGTTCGGTGCTAAGTGGCCAATGTAAAGCAAGGAGAGCTCTTTACCTGAAGCATGCTATTAAAATTCTTATCGTGGAATTGTTTAGCTAAAAAGCGACTTCTCATATATCTGTGTCAGTAGTAAAACTAAAGAAAAAAAAAACAATCTAAGAAATGCGTTGAAGTTGTTTTCGATTGTAAATAAACCAATAAATACACACACCCACAGAGGATATTTTTACAAGTATATCAGCAGTAAGACATATGCCAAAAGCGTAAAACTGGGTTGAATGTCTCGAATAATGTTTAATCAATATTTGCAAGTTTAATTTCACATTCAGCGTGTAATTCTGCTTCAGCAGCAGTATATCTGTTGTTCACTTGTTGCCACTACCTGTCGGACTTGCTTCCGAATGTTTGTATTATGTACATCTGGGGTTTTAACATTAATGTGCAGCAAAGCATCTTTGCTACATAGCAAAAAAACCCTAAAAGGTCATTGTCATACCTTGTCTTCACCCGGCCAGTCCAGCCACATACAACTTTCCTATTTTAAAGAGTTTAACTCCTACCCTTTAGCAGTTCAAACGATCATAAAAAAGTTTTCTTTGGTGCAACAGGGAGAGTTGTCAGTAGACATTATATATATATATATATATATATATATATATATATATATATATATATATATGTATATATATATATATATATATATATATATATATATATATATATATATATATATATATAGTCATGAAATTTTGACAATAGTGACTGACACGTGATTACGTATTCCAAAATACCATCGTAAAAGCAATGAATAACCTCATTTTTGAATGTTAGTCTGTATAACACATAATTAGATCGTAAAACGGTTTAATTCCGGCTGCGCAGCGTAAAATTCACGGCCCAAACAATCAACTGTCGGGTTCATTTTGACCACAGGTACGTTTGTCAAAAAAGGCTTGCATAACAGGGCATCCACAAAGGGACGAAAGTGGATACTTTACTGTTTCTCATGGCAGCAGGTCGAATGCCAAACTTTGTTTGCAACATGAAGAAAGCCAGGATAGAATTTGTTCTCTCACGGTAATGAGATATCCTGCAAAGCGAGAGATCTTTTGTAATCAGCCCAAACTAGTACTCTGTCCATGTAGGAGGCTGAATCACGAAGGTAGATGATGTAATTTGTTCGCCGTTAGCCCCGTGTCTTGGTATGTATGTATGTATGTGTGAATGTGTGTATGTATGTATGTATGGATGTATGTATGTATGTATGTATGTATGTATGTATGTATGTATGTATGTGTGTGTATATATATGCATGCATGTGTGTACATGTATGTATCTATGTGTATGGGGTGGGTGTTGGGTAATCCCATATGTCCGCATGTGTGTATGTCTATCTGGTCGGTAATTATACACACACACACACATACATATATATACATATATATATATATATATATATATACATATATATACATATATATATATATATATATATATATATATATATATATATATATATATATATATATATATATATCAGTAGAAATGTCAACTGACTGTAATAGTAGTAACACTATGCATGGCTGACATGACTTACCAAAGGAGTACCCTTGCGGGGCAGAATGTGTACATACACATACATATTAAACGTGAAAATCCAGACATGGCATATTAACTGCATGCATGAAGATTTTAAAAAGAAAGAAAAAGGAAAAGAAAGAAAGAAAGAAAGAAAGAAAGAAAGAAAGAAAGAAAGAAAGAAAGAAAGAAAGAAAGAAAGAAAGAAAGAAAGAAAGAAAGAAAGAAAGAAAGAAAAGCTGGCTGAAATTGCATCATAGCTACGGGCTGTTGTATTATCTGGCGCCAAAACGTCAAGTCTCCGTCCCCAGGTTTCGACGTTTTGATTTTGGTTTACTAATGCTGCTCTAAAGCTACGTTAAAATAGATGCAACGATTCTGCTTTCCTCACTTCGATCGAAGGAGACTTTGGATTTCTATTGGTTTAAACATATTCTATTGAACACAATTGGCCAACAGGCTCGCAAGCCTATATTAAGGCCTCTTGAACAAGTATGTCAATACAACATTGAAATGGCGGACACTATTGCACAGATACATAGATTCTTTTATGCAAATGATCGTCCATTTTTTTACCCTAAAAGCAACAATACGCTGGTTATTAATCAAAGTTATGCTTTTCCTGTGAATTTTCTAAACGAATTGATAACGGAGATATCCCTGAAGCATGCGAAGACTGACGAGAGAAACTAAATGTTAGAGTGATATTCAAACGTTGCATAACCTCACTATTGAGTCATTAACCACTAATAGTTTACAATCTGTGAAAAATACCTGTATATCTAATTTGGTGCACTTATTTGCCAAAGGGCTATGTCACAGTACAGGAATGAATTTATTTGTGTATTTTATCAATAAGATAAAAATAATTTTTGTCAATGGCCTTTTTCAAGAGGAATTTAAAAAATTACTCGCTATTTTTTAGTTCAACTGGTGCTACTCTGAAGATCCCCTTTGTAACGATACAGCATAGGAACACCCATTAGTGACTATTTCCAATAAGCTCCTTGAATTTAGATCCGCTTGTTTATGATAGACCAAAACAGGTCATGACACCACTGTTCTATTTTTAAGATCTAAGTTCCAGACCACATAAACAAGCTTTATACTCCAATTTATTACAATTTTAATGAGGATGTGGCAATTTTTCTAAAATCATGTCAGTATTAAATATTGTACATTCGTCCTATCAGTGCTGTCAAAACAATGTTAAGGTAATGGTAATGTTCTGCACAAAAACGATTTAATTCATCAGTACACAGCGGCATTTCTTAATGTTGATCTATTGGTCTTATTTCTAGTCATTTTTGTGCAGCACGTCTAATTGATTCAAAGCTAAACTGCAGCCGTGCGCAAGTCTTCAAACAATACGTCGTATTATTACTGATGTGGGCAACAAACTGCTGAATTATATTCAAACAAAATGAAATATTATTATTTGCTAAATTTTCTTTAATTCAAAAAACTTACAACAGAACTGGAGTTGAGTTGAATTTTTACAGAAGAGCTCACAATGAAACAAATGGAATCGCAATTGCACTTGCGCCAACTTGAGAAACCCTTTCTGAATATGCTTACACAATTGTGTCCAGTAAATTTACAAATCCTCTGATGTAACAGGGATTCAGTATAAAACAACTAATTTACAATATGTGTATAATTACATCAATGATCACCGCGATTTTACATAAATTTGATTCAAATATTTCAGCTTTGGCCATGATGACATCTGAATATGCCACGGCGACGTCATGGTTATGCCGTTAAATAAAAGGCGCCTCAGATTTTTTTTTTTTTTTCAAAATCGTGCACCGTTTTCTTGTCAGAAGTTGTGGAAGGTAGACTGCTTTGATGAGTCGCCTTTCAAATTAACATATAGCTCGCTTTTTAGTTTACAGTATACTTGAAGTTGCTCTTAAGATATCAAAATTTGCAAAAACATATGATCCTAACCCAATTCTTAGTATCGTCACTTCTAGACACCTAATGAACAGAGACCTGTCAATATTGTGGCGAAAATGTACGAGTAAAATACAATCAAATTAATCTTACCTTACTAAAAAGTACTTGTTAGCATCTAAACTTTGTAACGTAAATGTTAAGTACTTTTGTCATTTGTTGCACATCCAATGTACATGTGTCTTAACCACACCGGCGCAATATCCTTAAATGCTGCAATATTCTCATTTAAATACATTGAATTGGGGGGGATTTTTAAAAAAAATCTGATATTTGTGGATGGACCTCGTATCGACAGTCAATATAGGGCTAACATAGCATGGGTGATGTAGCCAGTTTATCAACCGTGCCAGATCAGCAACGGTGGCACCGCTTTCAAAAGGACCACGGGCAATAAAAATTACTGTGCTTCGCAGTATGCAACAGGGCAAGTTGTGTGCCTATAAGTTATTGCCAAATTTGTACAGAGTTGCATTGAATTATCCTTTTTTATTCAAATGTATGGGATAAAAGCCAAAAACGCACCGTTGACTGAGCGGCAACACGCCCGCCAGTCAACTCCCTGACCCAAGTTTGATTCTGGGCGCGGGGAGCCAGTAGAAAGTTTAAGCCAATCTGACTGGCCCACAGTGGTTTTCTCCGAGCAGTGCGGTTTCTTCCGTCTCACAATAGGAAAAGGTCAGCATTAGCTCTAAGATGTGTATCCGCCCAAAATACACAACTGAATACACAAACATTTGGAGGGCTGGAGCTGTGTATTCCTATTAGTTTGTATGTTAAAGCAACCTCAAATAAACCAGTCATTTTTGCAGCTGTGGTTATATGATTTTTGTGAGGCATTTTGTGATGCATCTATATTTACTGTCTGAAATTTGGTATTTCTATGTGCAGCAGTTTTCAAGTTATTAAGTTGCAAATTACAATCTAAGGTAATTGGAATACACAACCCTAGCCCTCCACTGACTGCAGTGACCCCTTTTAGGCAGTTCTTGAACCTTCTGTTCTTTCACTTGCCTATTAAGCACAAAGTATGTGCCAGCATCTGTGCCATGAAATGATTCATATGGACTTTTTACACAAATATATCATCTGAAACATAAAAACAATAATGAAAACAACAACAACAATAATTTCACATGATTTCGGTTTGTACCATATACATGTATGCACCGGTCTGTAAATGTCATTCAAATGGATCTCCAGAATAGTAGAATATTAGGTGTCACATTTTATCAAACGAGAAATAATGTTGATCAGAGAGACTTACAGTGAGGTCCGAATTTTTCCCATTTAGCGAAAATAACATAATGCATACAGGGGTCCAAAGCATAAAATGTGACGTCTAATGTGTGTGTGTGTGTGTGTGTGTGTGTGTGTGTCAAAATGCGGCGGTGCAACTATAAATAGAAGTTGATGATGTACCACCAAACCATACAGTGCGAGTGCCAACCCCAAGTTTTGGCAACTGTCTTGCCATTTAAAACAATTTTACATGATAGATAAATCGAGGTTTACACGAAACTCACCATCATATGCCTACCTGGGAGTTTTGTGCTAACTGGGAGTCCATGTCGTAACAACTAACTCAAAGCGTACCAAAAACAAGCATACTTTTCGCACCTGAAACCATCGCTTATTCCAAATCTTGATTCTATCCGTGTCCTGACTTGACATCACATCATACCTTCCCCGTTCAAATCAACCAAAAGCGCCCGGATGTAGGCTGTCGTCTGTTTCAATGTTATTACCTAAATTTCTTGTAACAGAAACATTTTAGCACGTGTATCAGGCCTATTACGCTGTCACGCTCCAGGTCAATAGCTTTCCTTAGCACGAGTTGAGTGCAATTCATCCAACGAAAGTGAAGAAAAGCTATTGACTGTTTTTATTCTGACCCGGAGATGATTAACTCCATGGAAACAACTAAAGTGCACTTGTAACGTGCCAAATATGTGGGACGGATTGCCACATGTATTCACTTCCAGCTCTGTTGAAGCTGTAGTTCTTTTGAGGTTTTCATCGGGCGAACCATGCCCTTGAGGCACTGACCTTTAACCCCTATTTCTGGATTTAGACCAAAATCTTGCGCAGAGCAATTTACACGTGAAACTCGAAGTATTTTTTTTTCCGACAACTTGGCATTACATTGGCCACATTGGGTGTTTGGTAATCGACAAAATATAGTATTCTATATCATTGATTCTTACAGAGGAAGTCATTTAACGCAGGGACGCGTATGTCTATATCCACCTCACTGTTTAACTTTAGACATTGCTTTGACTTTTTCTTTCGTCCACCAACTTTGGTCATAATATATCACTTCTTTGTACTTTAATGAACACAAACAATCACACATTCCTTGTACCAGTGTATTTCTCTTGCAGCATTCTCTGTACCAATGTTACCAACATATTTTTGTCACAAAATTCTTCACCATAGGATTGGCCATCTGCAGCATATTTCTAAAATGTTATCGCCTATTGTATCTGCTACGCAATGTTTCATACAATCACTTACACCCTGGATCATGGCTTCCTTTGGTCAGTCGGTCGCCTTTTCGAAAAGACAGGCCTTTTTCAACTTTAAAATCCCTCCACCACTGAAAAACAAAGCGATATACAGAACAGCTGCCCTTTTAATGTGGTGTAGATTTGTACAAATATGCGTTGCAAACTCATTAAGTCTTACTATTATATTTTAAATGGGACTGGCTGTATGCCCAAAAACTGTGAGAATGTACATGGGTGTCAAATCCTATTGGCACACGAATGTATAATAGGTCTCTTATTATACGTCCATGATTGGCACAGCAGTTGGTCGGGAAGATATTGTGACTAAATCTTGTCGGTGTAGCATCTGGGCAAAGTAAGCGCGATCAAATCCCATTGACACAACAAGTGGGCGAGCAAGCAAGGCTGAGCCGTATTGACACAACAGCTGGGCAAATTAAGCATGGTTGAACCCTGTTTGCAGAACAGCTGTATGGCACTGAACCATATTGCCAAAACAGCTGGGCAAATGGGTAGTGTTACCAAAATCATACTAGAAAAAAAAAGCTGGGCAAATGTAGCACAGTCAAATCCTACCCCCCCCCCCACACACACACACAACAACAACAACTGGGCATATAAAACATGTCAAACTTTATTGGCACACTAGCTGGGCAAACATAGCACTACAGCACCTCTTTGTCACAACGCTGGGCAAATAAAGCATAGATGAACCTTCTTGGCACGACAGCTGACCATAGCAAAGCCGAATACCATTAGCATAACAGCTGGGCAAATGAGCAACTGTAGAACCTTATTTGCTGAACATCTGGACAAATAAGCATGACCGAACCCTATCTGCACAACAGCTTAGCGAATAGACACGGCTATCATAAAATTATGAAACTGGACAAGGTCTAAACCTTTTCCTGATAAGAGTAAGAGCGTACCAATAGCTTTGCTTGGCACACCTTGCAAAGCTTTTGACCTGGGGCGTGTAATCATAATAGGTCTTTAATCTCCAATCCTTTGAAAAAAATGTTTTATATTTATATTAAATTTTAAGTAAAAGCATCAAAGACGATAATTTACATTTCGGTATTTTGGTGTGATTTGAGCGGGAAAGTGACCTACTATACCAAATTTCCACCCGGAACCAGAAGCGTGCATGACCCTGAGCTCTTCCGGGAAGCTCTCGGGTTTGGCTGAGCACATGAACATCAACCAGGCCTCTATGGTAGAGGAGTACATTTCGTATGCAACTCAATATCTTTTGTGTAGAATTGTTTAAATGTAGAGGCAGTTGCAAAGACTGGGAATACCTGAGTCACTTGGTGGTAAACGTCCATCATAACAGGATGAAAATTCCAAGTTACTTAGATTGAATTCAAAAAATATATTAATTGCAGGTTAATCAATTGTTGTTAAAATGTTCTCCTTTCAATGGTACATTGAGAAGATCTAAGAAGTTTTATTCTTTCGAGGGAACTCTCACTGCCTTGAACGTATGGATTACAGAAATTACGAAAACAGGGCGTTAATGTAAGAATATCAGGCTAGGCGAGGACTCGCTCTTTTTAAGATTCATTCATCACGATAACATAATCACATGTGTTAACGTACTTACAAACATATGGACCAAAAAACAAACGAACATGAAGGTTGTTTAAAAAGTTCCCACATGTACATACCGGTAGGTGCATGTATGTGAATGTCCACCGAAAAAGAAATCAGAACTATGTGCAAGAACATAATGGAAACTCACTTTGGATCATTGAAATTAACGAAATTAGATAAATTATGAGTTCACGTATCGGCAAGGCTCATTATTACCGTTTCATTCGTACCCTGCCTCTTGCCAGTGATGGGTGCAGACAATGATAAGTTAATAATTTACCGTTACAAAAATGTTACCACAGGCCACAGCCGAGCAGGGTACAACCCGCCAATCGTCTACCACACATCACACAGCACATTACAATGTACAATGCGAAAAGATTTGGGCCCTGAAATGGCATTATTCGAGAAAAAGGTCCACAGGAAGATGACTTTATAAATAAATAACACAATCTTAATTGATGTAAATCTGCCAGATCGGCAATTTCAAAGGTCTTCCTCTTCATTTTTTTCCTAGGGTATTGTCCTAAATTGATGCACATCTACAAGACCGGCAATTTCAGAGGTCGTCATCTATCCGTTTTCTTGTATATTGTCCTTTTTTCCAATATTTTAAATAGAAATTTCAGGGAACCAATAGTGAACAGTTTTCCGTAGCGCACTCTGCGCGCTAAGTGTCCAGGGTGCGCCGATGGAAAACTGTTGACTAAGTACCAAAAAAAAAAAAAAAAAACTTTAAGGGTTCTATCAATCTCCCTTGAAATCTTTGAAATTGAATAAGAAAAAAATTTATACAAATCTTTATCAAGTCTGTCATTTTTGCGATTTCATTCCATCAGTATCATGACAAATGTTTATTTTATAACTCAATATTTAATTTGGAATGACTAACGCAACATAGTTCCACGAGAAATGTGGGGTGATTGTTTACACTTGAGTACTTTGCGAGTCTGTTCGAGTTATAAAATAAACAGCCATGTCCCAAAGTTGTGTACATTAAGTCTAGAAGCAACAGCGAATAATTTGGCACTTATAATAAATTATTTCTTCGATTGGCGCCAGAGGGCGACATGTGACATTCCGGCACAATGGCTTGATGTTGACATCAGTGCAGTGCTATTGCAACGGCATCTGATTTTGTGTTTTCCCAGCACAAGTACCCATGCATTCTTGCAAAGTTAAAAATGAATTCTCGTTCCCAGAGCAACCTCCGTAATTGAAGGGTACACATTCTTGCAGTTGGCCATCGTAGTAATATCGGCGGAACTTCCCGCGACAATTTCCAGGATTACCAGGCAGCGAGCAAACATTTCGGGTCACCGGGCGTATCGGCACGACATTTTCGGCTTCCTCTGAGCAGAGAGAAGTTACATTCATAATTAATTGGTCCATGGCAAAATGTACAAAGACTCAGCTGTAATTTTCAGTCAACATTTGTGTTAAGATAGATAATAATAAAACCAAGCTGCACCGTCACCCCCCATCCCCCCCTCATGAAATATATCAAAATTTACTATACTTACATATGGTTTGACCACATAAAGCACATGGAAGCTGTGTTTGGCGTTTGATCACGGTACGGATATATCGTATTGACAGTACAATGCTATAATCATATATATATATATATCAGAATCTCGAATTTAGACTACCCGCGTAAAGGTACCATTTCCATATTAAGACCACCCATTTACAGACCCATTTTTGTTTATGTTTAATGAAATTATATCCTTATTAAGACAACTCCCCTATTAAGACCACATTTTCAGTCCCTTAAGGGAGATTCCACTGTATACTTCACCACCCCCATCCATAAAAGAAAAAAAGACCGATTATCTTATTGACATTTGACATTTGACATTTGACATTTGACATTACGGGAAACCAGTAAAATACAGATTTTTCCAGAATTCTCATACGTAGATATTTAACCTACAACAAATGTGTAAGCTTATGCAGTTAAATGCCATACACGGATAATCATGCGCAGTCTCTTAAAGGACTGCCCCCTTGTGACGAACAGTCATTGTATTCAACATGACCAATGTAATACTCTGGGGAAGTGACGCGTATTTAATGGTAAGTATAATATTCTGGGGTTTAAAAAAGTCATTCTGGCTGTATGACAAGCCCATCTCGATTACACTTCTGGACAGAAAAAAAAAGTTATTTATCTACCAACAGACATCCTTTAAACTACAAGCTGTTAACAAATCTATGCCGCAAACATGAACCAAAAGCACTGCATGCATGCGAACATCAAGTTTTGTGGCCTTTATTTGAAGGTTACCAAATTGTGTACGGTATTTTGCTAAACTGGCTGATGTAAAAGACTACGCGACAATATTAACGTTTTAAAACTATCAGCCAAAACAATTAAAATTTTGCGTCAGAGGTAACACGTAACATACTTTGTCTCTTACCTTTAAGACGTGCTAATTCGTTAGTTCTTTATGCGATACCCTGAAGCAAAACAAAAAATATATACCTTGCCGGAGATCTTCAGACAAATTTGTTTCATCAACAACAGCATCAAAAAATACAAATTAAGACAAGAAATGCCGGTATGGCCTATCATGTGTTTTGAGGAGTAGCCATTTTGGAGGTATCTACAATCACCTCTGTCCACGAATTCATTTGGTCTCCTTTTTTTTTTTTTTTTTTTTTTTTTTTTTAATAATAATAATTAAAAAGAAGGTCGGTGCTAATAATACGCTGTTTATCAATCAATAAATGTTCTCAGAAAACATCTGGTACCCCCCTGTGGCCATAATGAATAGCAACTAACATCGGTCTATTAAACAGCCCTACACATACACACACGTTTTTCCCATCAAGTATGAAATGAAAATCGTAGATATACAAATTCTTCATCAACATTTGCAGAAGTGGCACGCAAAGTGCAACAGCAAAGAAGGAACTAAAGCACCCAAGGGGCAATAATTATTACCCACGATGCAAAATCTAGACAAAACTACTTGGCAAGCAATCGCAACGGGGATAAAGGATATTCGGCATGTTAGCAGTGACTTTCACGAAGAACTGAATATAACTTTGGATTTGAATATCAAGTGTGGTAAACCATACACATTTTTTGAAAGCTAACAAACTGAAAATGTTGTTCATTTCAGGTTCATTACGTCATTTTGGTTGCAATGCTTGTTTAACACTCACATCATCATAATTTACCACAAATTTCGCTTCAACTTATTCAAGTTTGAACATATTGACCTCAAATCTGTAGCAAACTGATGTTTATGTAGTGTATTAAAAAATCGTGTCTCCAATTTTCGAACTTTTGTCCCGTTTTCTGACCAGAGTTGGCCAAAGGTAGCTTGCCTTAAGTGTGTCATCTTTTCAACTTCAAACAGCTCTATATAAGGAACAACACAAACATTTCAAAATTTGAGACACGGTTCTTGGATTTATAGCGTATTCTACAGGTTACCACTAATTTGATATCAAACTTTTAAAAGATAGGAGTTATAGACAAATTTGTGTCAAAGAATGATAGTCATTTTTGTACACTTTAATAATTGCTGTGTAAACATTCTAGCTACTAAACACCACTACAGCGCCACAGAATGATTCCTTAAGTTGTATTCTTTCCACAAATGTATACTTCACCAGGCTTCTTGAGTTGTTTAGAGCGGTATGTAATAAAAAGTGCCCATCATCACTAAACCCACTGCTAATTTGCCGTTTTCCCTCAAAACTAGATTTTGGAAAAGGTAGACACCCATCCTCATGCAGCCACTATTGTGTACTTATAAAATTCACAGCTAATTCTTTTTTGCCAAAATACATAAAGCCGCATCTATGTGACTTCAATCTAACTATTAGTCTGCAGAGCATCACATTTATAGTTGAGACATGATCGACCGTCACTGTTTGTATCAAGTCATTTTATCTTGATACATGCTGGACTCCCGGGAGAGCAAGATTTTGAGTCCTGAAATGGAATCCAGGCTCGTTTTTATAGTGTCAAAGAAAAACATTGGTTTAAGATTCCGCGTGTGGCGTGATTTCATCATGACAGCGATCAAACAGCACAACCTTTCATGGTTGAATGATGTACCATAAAATTTAATTGTTAAGAGACAGAAATTATTCAAGACGGTTATTATTCCTATAATTGCTCCTGGGGTTAGCCTTAACCTTATCAATTGTATTGGTGGTGATAGGCTAGGTGAAATATTCGTCTCTGACAGTAATGATTCATCTTATTGTCAGAATATTCAAATATGTGAAGCTTTTTAATAGCTCATTAGAGAACCAGACTTTTTAAGGACTTAAGTTTCCCTATTTCAATGGTCAATGGTTCTGACTGGATTTATTTTGTATTGTGCATTCCTTTAGAGCACCTGAATACTGAGATTATCATGTTGGTCTAATTTTTATCGGTTAATTCTACATATCAGAGCGGTGTTCGCAATATGCTTTTACATGGTGTTGATGACGGTTTTGGTAACAGTTGTACTGTCGTGTTTGTCATATATATAATTTAAGTTTGTCTCCATGTTCTGAAAAGCCCAACTCAATTTGTCATTTCGATGTACAATAGGGTCATCTAGACGAAATAAATATGTTAAAACTAAACTTTTCAGTGTTAAGCACTTGTAACTCGAGGATACATTATATCGAAAAAGAGACAATTTTTATATTTATGCACATTTCCCCTATTTTTATTGAATAATAAATGAAAAGATTGTAAAGACTTTTGAGTAAAAGATTATGCTTATTTCCCCCATTTTTATTGAATAATAAATGAAAAGATTGCAAAGATTGTAAAGTTAAGGTGACACGTTGGCGTTATTGTCGCATAAACATCACATAAGTCACATCGTTGGCATCGCAAAATATGACATTCCGAATTTGTTAGGGTTCAGCCAATATGTACTTTGTATAGTTTTCGTGAGTTTTTTTTTTTCTATTGAAGTTGTGAAAGTAACTCATTAGCAAGACGATTAGGCATTCGTCTTCACCACTTATTGTCATTGTCATTTGGTTGATTTTGAAACAAATTCAAGGATAAAATGGCTGCTGAAAATACAATGTCCTCCCAAAAATTTAAGTTCAAAATAATAGGACGATCCATTTAGTGTCAGGTCTTATTTGACACAGATATGGTCTTAAAGGAAAATACGAAATCAAGAGTTTAGAATATACGGTGAAACATAGATTAAGGTTAGCTGGAAAAGCAGTTATGCTTCACACCTTACCATTCATTGGTAAAAATCAATTTAGACAAAACATTTGTAGGAGAGAATTGATACACCAAGCAACCAACTTGGTTCAATGCGCCAACAGTTGTTAAGTGCTTAATTATGTCTGTTTTTGAACAGAGAGTTATTGTTATTCCGAACATTCTATCTTCATTGCCTATCGATGCACTTTGTTTTTGTGTCGACTTAAACTCAAACACCATTCGAGCCAGAAACTTTTAAATATGGTATGAATGTAGTTTTGCATATCGTTCAGAATAGTCAACTGATTGAAAATTATGCAAATTAGGGCCGTTAGAAAATTTCAGTTCTTCCTGGCTTCCAAAGTATTCAACATACAAGCTAAAATGTTGGTTCTGTCGGGACACTTGTTGGAGCTGGGCATCTATTGGACACATTACAACAGTTGTAGAATTTAAATCTAGGCTAATTATGGACTTCAAAGTTGATTACTTTCGACACTAATATAGATAGAGATGCCATTGCAACTTCAATTTAGAGGTTTGTGATGTAGGGCATCCAATGAACCACAAAAAAATTGTAGAATTTCAATATATGCTAATTAGAGTACTTCAAAAATTAAAATGTTGAATATCTTCAAAACTATTATAGGTATAGGTGCCATTCTAACTTCAATATATAGGTTTATACCGTATGCACATCCAACGAAACACATACAAAAGTTGTCAAATTTAGGTTTTTGCTAATTAAGGGCAATTGAAAAAGTTTAAATGTTGAATATCTTCAAGGCTATTATGGGTAGCGGTGCTATTCTCAACTTAATTCACGGGTTTGTGCTGAAAGGGCATCCAGGCACACAAATTTGATTTGATTTTTTTTTCTAATTTGTCCTTGTATATACATTCGTAGCGTTGCCAACAGTATTAACTATTCAGCAATAATGACGCTACTTGAAGCAACCAACTTGGTTCGATATTGGCTGATATCTAACAATCAATCTAAAGCGTGCAATACCATTAATCTCTGCCTTGTCATGTGAATCTTTAAATGGTCATGGACTGGAAAATCAGATATTCACTGCATGTGAATTTTGGGCGACAAGGGTTTTGTTTAAAAAAAAAAAAAAGGTATACGTACGAGCACATCTCGTCATGCACTGCACCCTCGATTTGTAATTGTTGCTGTTTCCGCCACACCCACCGTAGATGAATATCACACATTTACCACCTTTTGCGTCATAATACCATCGTTGAAATGTGGCCCTGCATGCACCGCGATCTGGACGGTTGTTGCACGGACCAATAGGGAAAAGCGGATTGGCTTGACGTTTGGTCCGAGTCACTGTTTAAAACAATGGAAAATCATAACTACTAAACCATTTGGACACTGCCGTTTTAAAAATTGTACCTCAGGCTTAAACGTGCTTGGTGGACTTTTACTGTAACACGTCTTTATGAATAGTACAAATATCAATTCTACCCGCTGATCCAGCCCCATCACCATAATGCTTTTCCCTGCTTACTCATGGGGAGGGGGGTGGGTCAGACGGAATTTATTTCACAGTGTCGTAAGGATGAACATTAGTTACTGACTTTACGTGCTATTATGAAGCAATTGAGCCACGGTTTCCCTGTGAATTACACAAGAAGTGTCTAACCTGCTCGTATATCTCGAAAGTCTAAATCTTGCAGCCAAAATCAACTCCGAGTTATCGTTAAGCATGCGCAGCACGCTCCAAGTTCAATGTAGTTGACACAGGACTTCGTTCCTGGTGTCCAACACCACTCACTGCATGCCTGAATACGTTGATCCTGGAATTATGAGAAAGGGACTCTGTGACTGTGTCACATTTTGAGAGTCTTGCCTTTCAATAGTTCGTAAAGTGTTATACAAGTGACAGTCAACTTCTTTACTCCTGACGATAAAAGAAAAAAGTAGATTGGTGCCATTTAAAATCTACAGAAAGGAATCGGGATCGCGAAACTGGACCCAGTTTGTCATGAGCTGACGGAAATGATGTTCCGGGTACAACGAGTCAGGCCTATAACGTAATTGCCTACAGGTAAGCCTTTGAAGAGTTGATCTATCTGGCCTACTGTGAAACTACTTTGAAGTGGAACAATGTTTGAGATTTAGACCCAGGACCACTGGATGGAGTAACTAGATCACCATTTGAGAGAGTTGATGAGGTTTTTCTTTAGAAGAACCTTGTATCTTGACATCCAATGCAGTGGCTGCCATATTGCCTTGTCAGACAAATTTAGTGTGTTGTACCCTGCTTTCAGTTGAAACCTCCAAAGACTCTTATCCGCTGTGCCAAATCAGCCACGTCAAAGTACAACCAGCAGCACAGCATGGACTCCTCCGACTAAGTGAATAGAATTTTTAGGGACTGTACACAGCAAAAGGGACTAGAATCCAAATAATTTACGTGGATATATGAAATATTGACACTCAACTTCAAGTGCCTTTGATTTCCAATGCCATGATATCTACTGGAATGTAGGAAATACTGACACTCAAGTGATTTTATTTTTTTCTATGTTACATCCAATCAAATAATGGTATATGAGAAAAAATAACAATTAAGTTATTTTATTTTCAATCATCTACAAATTATTTCTGGAGTTCTTCGTGTTTATAATGTGGTGCTTTAGATCTCTTTTTGATGTTTGTGGTGCTTCAAACTCCATTTAGTCTTGTGTATGCATAAGGCCCTAAAAGTGCCCCAGAATGCACCATTTTAACCTTGATTTTGTCTGTCACACCCACCCCGGCTGGGTGGCTCCGCCCCCTCGCTATCTCCCTAATAGGATCTGTAGGTTGGAGTCTCTGAATAGGCGTAGCCCTATGCCCTTCTTATCATCCGGAAATATTTACAAGAGACGTCAACATGCACCACACAAGTGCACGGCACCATCTACTTCATCTACTTTATTTCGACCTGCCACAGCCTAAAGGCAAGGAGCAATCTTTCAGAGGAGGACTAAATGTTCCTTGCAAAATTTATGTCCCCCTTATCTGTCAGAGTCCCAAATTTCCTTACATGAACCCCAGAGTTACTATCATTTCAGCAGCCCCTACAAAATTCCACAAAAAAATGTCACGTGCAAAAACATTAACAGTGTCGGTGACATCATTTACACATGAATCGCTTCAATATTGTTCTTCTCTGCATTTACTCATATATGTTTGTACATAATTATGCACATCCAAATCAATCCGGGCCGATTTTCTGCCAGTTCCGATCAATTTGAATCCGCGTTTATTCAGTTTCGCGGATATTCGATTTAAACGTAGAGCCTATTTTTATTCGACAAAGGCGATTGGGAAAAAGGGCATAGCCCTTCATAAACCCCTTTTGCACATGAATTAATGAGAGAGAAGAAGACGATATACAACAAAAAGACACTGGTACCCTGAGTGGACATCACTGCACGAAGACAGATAAATCGGCAAAGCCACGCAATGAGAATTGTTGATAAGACACGACATCACTGACAGAATAAAAGAGTAATGCAATATGCTATAGTGAATACGTGCTTCGTTACTCGCATATGGATACTTTTACAAATCATGTGACTGCCCCAGGCCTGCCTGTTGATTGGATATATGAATGTACAGCTTTAAAAATTATTTCGTTTTCTTTAAAAATACAATTTTTTAACCAAAAAGTAATGTTTGGACTGTAAATGGCGCCAAAGGGAAAACAATATTTTGCAGTCTATCTCGATCTGTCATAAAATTTGCACATTCGAGAAAATAATGAGAAGCGTCCTCATTTGCACAACCACAGGCACACCTAAGGTAGTCAAAAACACCATTTTAAAACAAGCATGCTTTAAGCATGCTACCTTCCATACACAAACGCGAGTGTAAAACAGCTACTGGCCTGGTCCAAACGTAAAATAATGAATTCACTTTCAATTTATTACGGTTGAATTTATTTTTAAAATCATTTAGAAACTCAGCATCACGAGTGGCAGGCGGTAAGTCGTTCCAAAGACGAATAACTGATGGCAAGAAGGATTCATTAAATAGATTGGTCCGGGCTCAAATTTTAGATAAGTTACAACCAATTGAAACATTGTACCGGTTCCGCTGACGAACAGATCTTAGCAGTAAATCTCTCAAATACTGAGGTGCCATTTAAAATTTCCTAGAAAATAATTAATCTATTCTTCTTTCCTCTTTCTAATAATCTTCAATTCCATATTCCTGATATATTAGATCAACGATTGGGTACAACTGTGGCTCCTGTAATTACTCTTGCAGGGGCCAAATTGTTAACATTTATTGGATGTACACCCATCCCACACAACAAAACCGTATTCCCGAGTTGGACGAATAAAAAAAGAAGTACAGAATATCTGAAGATCGCTTCGTTAACCGAACTGTAAATACTTTATAATATTGACCATATTTATAACTGCAGTAACCAAATTATCAATATGACTTGACCAACTTAAATCTGAACGTAAAACCTGTCCAAGGTGCCTGTGTTGCTGTTCGTTCTGTAAGGGTTCTTTCATACGAAAACAAATCTTGGTGGTTTGTTAAAATTCGTTTCCCTGACACGATCATGGTACTAGTTTAAGCTGGATTAAATGACACTAACCATTTGTGTGCCCAATTTCCCACTTTTTGTAGATCGGAATCTAATGCCTTCGCTGCAAGGACTGGGTTCTCCACGGATATATAAAGAACTGTATCGTTCGCAAATAATCGAATTGATGAGTTCACAATATTAACTATGTCGTTGATATAAATCATAAACACAAGAGGACAAAGTATTGATCCATGAGGCACGCCTGCTGTGACTCGGCTCCAAGGGCCAGAACACCCTCAGCAACGACATGCTTTGTCTATTGTAAAGATAATCGACAAACCAGTTCAATAAAGGACCATCAATACCTGCTTTGTGTAATTTGAACAGTAATCCTGGATGATAAACACGGTCAAAAGCCTTAGAGATGTGACAAAATATAATTCTTACTTCCTTTAATTTGTAAGACAACCGCCTCGCAAAAATAATGGTACAAGTGAATCAACTGATTGACCTTGTTTTCTCCCGGAAGAAAACCTGACTGATATTTGGATGAAACAGCATTCTCCTGAAAAAAAGTTGAAAACATATCTAAAAACTACTTTTTGAAGACTTTTTCTGTATTGAGCAAAGAAATAGGTTTATAACTGTTGCAAGAACCAGGACATTTTTTTTTTTTTTTTTTTTGAAAAATTGGCACAGCATTTGCTTTTTGTCCATTTTGAAGGAAATGTGCGACAATCAAATGAAAAATTAAATGAATTAGTTAGCGGCTTAGAAATAACAGGTGCACCTCCCTTCAGTAAACGTGTATTTATTCCGTCAGGGCCATTAGCCTTCTAATGTCAAGGCTCTCCAGGATATTTTTACTTCAATTTCACTAACAGAGATAGATTGTAACAAATTAAAGTCTCTCTACTCAGTACGAGGTACACAAAAATTGGAATCATCGACTGAAGGCCGGGAAAACAAAGAATTCGGGTTTTTTTTCGGAATTTAGACTTGCAACTGGTGTCGATGTAAAGAAGAACGCCAACATTTCTCGAGATAGTGTACTCAGTATCTTGGGTTTACGGTGCATTATTGTTCAAAAGATATCCTTTCGAGATTCGATAAAAACGTATGTCGGCAGCTATTAGTGGAACTATAACATTCGTCTAGCTGCCGCTTTTCGAGGTACATTGTTGCCGGAAATGAGCCGCGCTTTCAACCAGTGTGCTCGAAATTGCCATTCCGGTGAAACTCTCTTTATGTGCGTGTTTGCTAAGCATCTAATGTATTTTTCGTGTTAAAGATATAAGAATTGAACTTCAGTTGACTTGTACCTATACTATAGCAATACACTCAACATATGCTTTCGTGGTATATGCATGAAAGCATCTGTCCTGTAAATTGATCGCTGCTAGTACCACTCAAATGAAGTTCAATTCCTTCATCCACGTTTGATTTCAAGGCTGGTTATATTCACTGACTCTGCACTTTTTTTTTATTTTCAGCATCAACGACATAGATTTCTATGCACAAAATAGATCTTGGTAAGAAAATGTCATCTTTATGGCGTAAAGTTTTGGCGAACATTTTTTTTTTTAAATGAGAGCACTTTTGGGAATTTCAAAGTAAAATTCATAGACTATGGCAAAAACATTTTTTCATAGAAAACTCATAAACATTTCAGCATTGTGATGTCAGTTTCATGTAAATCATGTCAACAAAGCTATATTATACAGCAGTGGTTATTTCACGTTGTCACATAGTCAAACTTAGCCAGTATGCTCTGAGAGCATCCTTCCTGATCAGGAAACGCAGCTGTGAAGTGGAGTCGCTTCACTTATGAGCTCCTCCGCCTCACGACCACATCTCGTGATCAATATTGAATGCTCATAAAAGGCATGCCCATAAGTTGACTTTTGCTTTTTACCAAAGGTCTCAATTTCGCGAAGGTCATTCTGACGCTTTGTTATTCTAACCTTAATATATTCTTTGAGCTGAGAAAAATAGAACAACGATTTCTGTCCTTGAGGTCTTTGAACATATGCCAACCCGAAAAACATCGCCTTCTGTCCGACACTCAGCAACGGATTTATTGCTCTCATTGAGCGCAGCTGCGGTGAAAGTCTGTATTTAAAGTTATTTTATGAGTTGGTGACTCTTTCAAGATTACCGTAATCTTATTGGTTACGACGGTGCACGTGGCAAAGCTGAAAATAGTTTAATGACTTGAGATGGAGTGCCCAAGTCAGCGGAATCGTAATAGTGATTTGTGGGCGTGGCCAAGTCATGCCATCTGGCGATAAACTTGGAACTAGACATTACGATTCCAATGACTTGGCCACGCCCACAAATCACTATTACGATTCCGCTGACTTGGGCACTCCATCTCAAGTCATTAAACTATTTTCAGCTTTGCCACGTGCAAAAATATTAAAACTGGACGTTGTCTTTTTTTACTTTATAATGTAATTTCTAAAATAAAGCAGTATTAGATATTTGCGTCCTTTCGATGTAACTCATAAAATAAAACAATTATGGACTTTTGCTTCATTCACTGGTTAGTTTTATGGACCTGAAAGAAGAATACTGACCTCGGCCTTCGGCCTCGGTCAGTATTCTTCTTTCAGGTCCATAAAACTAACCAGTGATCTCAGCAAAAGTCCATAATTGTATATTATTGGAGTCTACGAAGATGAAAAGTCTGCGGAACTACAATCACCGTGAAGGCCGATTATATCACAGCTTTCGGCAAAACGTTTGCCCGTGGATACTTCAGTAAATCTTAGTTTTCTGCAAGGAAGCTATGTTATATTTCCATTCTCATGCAGCTTGCATTTTGTCCAAAAAAAAAAAAAAAAGAAAGAAAAGAAAAGAAAAAGAAAAAAAAAAGAAAAAAAGAAAAAAAAAGAAAATCCTTGAAGAAGCTGCTCCTGGGACCAGCATACGAAGTTGTATTCATGAATATCTGATGGTGCCTTACAATATTCGGTCGAAATTTGTCAACTAACTACAGCAGTATTAAATTTAATGTTGGGACGAGTTGCAGCAGTATTCTCGTATGTTATAATTTCAAACTTATTCATACTGTTTTTGGACAGAAGCGTGAGATCTATACAGTACACATCCATGTGACATGGGGGACCACCAACGGACGGAGTTGTGAGGAAGAAGGGAGTCCCCACACTCGACCAATGATACACAGCGGACTAACCCACGCAAGCTTCGTGAACGAAAACCATCGCAATATAATAATAGGGAAAGTGTAAATAAACAATTGTCCAGTAGTTATAGCTGCATTATCCAAAAAGCCTAGAAAATACAAACTGGAAGATAAAGTTGTCCATGTCCTCTTAGTTCCAATGTCGAAGGTCATGATTACATTTCATTCATGTTTAAAGGAGCAGTTCAACCTCATGATTTTTCACTCATTATTAGTCATGAAAAATCAGGCGCCTTTGGTTCAGAATAGTGCATCAAGCATCTTTGCTGTCTTCAACTTCTTTTGGCCCTGTGTAATATCAATGTTTGCAGGTGATAATAATGACACTTGTTCCTATTTAGCTGCTGTGCCGCGTCCCAGCACCGTTGGTAAATGGTCCAATCGTGTTTCTGAAATTATGAAGTTTCGCGGTTGAGTCTAGTTTGAAACCTGATATCTCGAAGCGTGGCAGTTGTATTCTCACGCCACACGATGTGTCCTGCCCGCCCCTTCCCCGAGTCGAGCAGACTTACTGAAATAAACCGATTAAAACTATGTTTGTTCGTTACCTTTCTATATATTTCAAAAAATAGTACTTCTGCTATAATTAACGGATAAAAGTAAAACTAGCCAAGTCGGAAATTTATTAAGTCAGACCTCATTTCAAGGCGGATCATTCACCGTGCAAACACTAGGAGTGATGCGCTCAAGAATTGTGCAAGTTCGCCTTCTTATATTCCCGACTTGGTGCCAACACAGACTTTTTGTTTTCCCTCAGATCATTTATAGTTTGTTTGTTTGTTTGTTTGTTTGTTTGTTTGTTTGTTTGTTTGTTTGTTTGTTTGTCCTCAGTTTTTCTTGGACACTATTGTTCTGAAAAGTTCCAAACTTGGCATGGTGAATGACTTAATGATGAAATGAATCCTCTGGTTTGGAGCAGTCAACATGTTAACAATTATGCAAATTCGGGCCATTTAAAATTTTAAATGTTTGAAATTTTCGAAACCATTAAAGTAGAGATACCATTCCAACTTTAATCCTCAGGTTGTGTTGTAGACGCATTCAAGAACCACAACCAAACGTTGAAAATTTTTAATATTTGCTAATTACGGACAGTTGACAAGTTTAAATTTTGAATATCTTCAAAACTATAAAAGATATTGGTACGAAAATAACTTAAACTCACAAGTTTGTACTATAGGTGCAACCAATGGGCCATAAACAGAAGTTTTGGAATCTTAATTTATGCTAATTAGGGACGCTTGAAAAGTTTAAATGCTGAATTTCATTGAAACCAATAAAGGTAGACATACCATTCAAACTTTAATTCATATGTGTCTGTTACATGCTTATCCAATGAACCACAAACAAAAGGTGTAGATTTTTTATTTATGTAAATTAGGGTCACATGAAAAAGTTAACACGTTGAATACTTTCCAAACTATTAAAGATATAGGTACCATTCCAACCTTAATTCACGGGTTTGTACTAAAGGCGCATATAATGGACATTAACAAAAGTTGCAGAATTTTAAGGGTCCTATTGATTGAATAGGTGCCACAAATTAGAAAGTTGATGTTTTGGGTCGTTAGAAATGATATCTGAAAACCAAAATGTTAAATTTCATTTTTGAATAGTGCTTTTTTAAGCTTCAAAAGTGCATCACATTTGCGACAGGAAAACGCGCAAATTTTCTCCGATCATGGCCCGATGTGGGAAAGTGTTACTGACATCACAAACGCAACACGCTGGCCATGGTGAATGTGTTCTAAGCCAGAGTACCTTCAGTTTGCCAAGAGTTATGGCAGATACAACAGAGCATAGTGATTCCGGAGAGTGTGAATTGAATTTCTTATATACGTGGTCTGATTACCATGAAGAAGAATTAATAGGAAAAGCTGAAGCAGCAGAGGAAAAGATCGCCTTATGGAACCGTAAATTACTGCCCTCCAAGGGTCGCGAGGTTACTGCCGGGTAGGAGTTACAATGATATTGAAAGCTATATTCATAAATGCAGCCTTACTCACATGAGGGGACGCCCAGAACCCTACGGTCACCAGTACTTGAGGGAGTGCAGCCGCGGTACAGCCAGACGATCCCAACTTGCCGTCTGGGCAATAACTCGTTGCAAAAGAGATATTTCCTGTCAAAACTTATAAAATTCCATTTAACAAGAACAAGCATGACTGCAATAAATTGGAATTTGCGTCAGGATGGGCCATGTCTTGTAGTGTTTCAAATTCTAGCATTCACGGAAACAGCTACGGCCTAAGCCTACGGTATATAAAAGTTCAAACAAACAGTTAATTTTCCCTTCCCATATGTGTGGTATATGGATGAATAAACATCAGTTTGCATTTATGAATATAGCTTTCAATATCAGTATAACTCCTACCCGGCAGTAACCTCACGACCGTTGGAGGGCAGTAATTTACGTTTCCGTATACATTGTCACCAATGCACGTGTTTATGATATCCTTCAGGTCGTATTCATTATGTAACAATGGTAAATATTTTCCTGTGACTGACTTATTTTCTGGTTCCATGTGAACGACAAAGGTAAACTGAGAAAAGTCACCGTGACATTCGATTGATAATTATGTGATACATTGTAACAGTCGTAGAGTTACTAGAGCTATACTCTGCTGTTATGCAAGCTTTTAAATCAGAATCATAATGAAGATTAATTTGTAAATACTGTAAAAAACAAACAAACAAACAAACAAACAAAACCAAAAAAAACAAAAAACAAAAAAAAAACAATGAATCACTGTTTCTGGTTTTATGAGTGATGTCTAATTTGGCCAGTTCCATGAATCCTTCCATTGGCCAGTGACTGGACCGTAGTTGGCAACAGCAACAGCTTTTTCTTGCCAAACCTATCCTAAACACAGTCATATTTGACAAATCGAAGTCCCTTTCCACAAAGTGCTCGCTACATTGGTTAGATCGATTCCCAGGGCCTTGCCACTTGTTCCTGTAAATCGTGACTGTGCGGGTACACACTTTCCGTAGTTTCAGGTCTTTGGGGAATGTAAACAAGCTGTAGAACAAGTATTGCTACAAATAACAGCAACACACCAACCCATCCTGGGCGGGAACAGGGACGAAAATGAATATTTCTACATGTATTTTTAATCCTGTTGGTTTGAACATATTTTATTTAAAAAAAACACACAATTGGGGAGAAGGACAAGGCCCTATATTTATCCCTCTGGTCAGAAGAAGACAATTCTGTTGATATAGGGTGAATAAAATATGTTTAAACCAAGTGACACTTGACAGCCATGGCTCGCTAGCATTGTCGGAGTCTTCCATGTCAGTCAGAGGTGTTGCGTTTGTGACGTCACAAGCCTTTTGCGCCTTGTGGAATGAACGGAAATCGACGATTGAAGGCGCAATGAGTTTTTAAAATAAAAATGTGAATAAAAGTTATTTTCACATCCATTTTTTTAAATCGCACTGTATGGTGAGAACAACCCATGGGTCACCAATGTATCAAATTTTACCATGGTCAATCAAGAGGACCTTTTTAATTTATGCAAATAAGGAGAATGAGCGAAAATTAAATCTCTTCTGCCGAAATTCTCAATATTGATCTTAGTGAAGTACAAAAATGGGAAAAAGCAGTGGCTGGTCACCTTTAACAGTACCAAAATCAAAACAATGCTTGTAAGTAGATAACGAAATCCCTCATATTCTCCTATCCAATTCCAGGGAAACACTCTTGATAATGTAACACAACAAAAATATCTTAGCTTAACACTCAGTTCAGATTTATCATGGTCCAGTCATATTAATTGTATAGTTTCCAAAGCTAAAAGACTCGTTGGTGTAATGAAAATGTTGCAATATTAATTAAGCAGGCGTTCTCTTGAAATAGTATATTTTATGTATATCCGACCAATTTTAGAGTATGGAGATGTGGTGGGGGGGATGCACAGAGTCAGACGTAGAACTGTTAGAGAGTGTTTAACTGGTTGTAGCCCGTACAGTGACGGGAGCAATATGTTGTACAAGCTATTCTGAACTTTACGGTAAAACTGGATGGGAGTCTCTTCCGATACGCAGAGAAAAACATAGATTAAAACTATTTTACATAATGGCCCATGGGTATGCACCCGCGTGCTAATGTAACCTAATTCCTGGAAATGTATCATCTAGAAACCAATACAATGTCAGGTCCAAATACAAACTGACTGAACACAAATGCAGAATCAATTTGTACGGAAAGTCTTTCCGTCCTTCTACTATTCGACATTGGAATATGCTCTCACCTGCCGTTCGTAATTCAAAAGATGCAGATTCAGTTCAACGTAAATTGAATAGAGACAAACCGAAAACTAACGACTTATTTTACATTGGTATTAGAACTCTAAATATTTTACATGCTAGGATCAGGATGGGTTGCAGTCAGTTGAACCAAGTTATGTGTAAAAAAAGTACTATTAGGTTTCCCCTGCCTGCACATGTGGTGCGCCTGCTGAAACGTCTTTTCATTATTTTTTGGAATGCCCATTATATCATACAAAGAAATAGATTACAATTAATAAACATACCACTGGCACCTTTCACTCTAAATACCTTATTGTATGAAGGTAATAATTGTTCGAAAGCAAACAACAAAATTTTCTTTGAAGCAACTCAAAATTTTATTTCTCTGTCAGGAAGATGCAAACCACCTTAAATTAACAACACCATATATAGTCCCGATCAACTGAACGAAGTTTTAAGTTTCAATATTGCTATGCCATCATAGGTTATTGCAGCTATATTTCTGACTAAGCAACTGGAAGTCCGTCTATTTGTCCTGAACATGTCACCCGCCTAATCTTCTTAATGTTAGGTCCGTGTTACTGTGTTGTCCTGTGATTTGTGCTTCTTTCTTTTACTTTTTTTTTTACATGCTTACTGTTATTGCACATAATATGATAACACTTAATTACCGAGTGACTGAGTTAATACGTTGCATCTACTATTGTTCCTGATTGTAACAGAAGTTTAATTGTGTTTCAACAGCAATAATTGTAAACATTTACATTTTGTTCCACGAGAGGAATTTATATAGGCATGGTGCCTGTTTCCCAATCGTTTTTTAAATAAATATGTTTAAACCAACTGTTCCTGATTGTCATAGAAGTTTAATTGTGTTTCAACAGCAATAATTGTAAACATTTACATTTTGTTCCACGAGAGGAATTTATATAGGCATGGTGCCTGTTTCCCAATCGTTTTTTAAATAAATATGTTTAAACCAACTTCAAAACTATTCCAGATAGAGGTGATTTTTCAATTTCAATTGCTAATTTTATAACACAGTTGCATCGAATGAAATATGAACCAAAGATGTAGCATTGGAGCATATGCAAATTAGGACAATACACAAACTTAAGTCGAGAATAATTTCAAACTATAACAGATAAAGGCGCCATTCCAACTATTAACTTATAGGTTTATGGCGCAGCTTGCTTATGTCTCTTTTGAACAGTTCAGTTAAGATTATTGTTGCAGGAATTAAATGCTGAACTGGTAATTTTTAAAAGTTTTCTAGGCACACGGACTGATTTACTGACAAGCAAATCAATTTTTCCTACTTTTACTGTTGTATTCGCACGTGAATTTAACCATTTTATTTAGATGCGCCATCATATAACGGAACAAATTTGCATGGCTGTTCTGACAGAAACAGATTTCATAATGCATTGTATTTGTGTCTTTTTGTCCAGAACCACGTCCTGGTAATTATTACCCTATTCCGCAATCCGAACTCTTTACTCTCCATAAGCTAACCTGTCACTGTTTAACTCATATACATATGGAAGTACTATTGTCCATATTGCGCACGTTCTTCTGTAGAATTTTGACATAGGCTGTATAAGCCCAAATGAATTAAAGGGTCTTCAGTGGGTAACTACTCAGAACATGTTTCGGAGCTTATACCCGTACATGTCTCTCTGAGTAGCCGCTCTTTGTCTAAGCACGTGGGAAGAAAACACCGTTGGTCTGCAGAGTGAGCGTTGTTTCAGATGATAGAAGGCTGAATTAAGAGTAAAAAGTCAGAGCGCCTGAAGTTCCAATAAGGTATTTACTCTACCGTTCTTCCGAAAGAGCGAAACAACAAGATGGTACCAATGATATGTAGCTGCTTTCCCCGATTCTGAGGAACATTGTATAAGTATTGGGCATGGAAGTTGCCATCCTGCAGAGAGCATGTCACGGAATGCACACTACTCAAAATTACGTGTAAAGTTCGCCTGGATAATTGACATAGACTTGAGCCCAGATCAAATAGATAGTTAAATGAGACATTCCGTCAATTTTTTTCGCCATTAAAACCAATTTATTTTATTGTTATTTTATTTTATTTTATTTTTCTTCTTTGTTTGCTTTTGTGTGTGAACTCAAGTACTGCCAGGATTGATTGATATCATGGGCACACAAATGGACCTGTAGAATCTTTTTTACCCTTAATTTCTACAATGTCCATCTCTGTTATGAAAAATATTGGAAAATATCAATTATATCAATGTCTTACAGTTAGCTATGTTTCATGCATAATAGCATGCGCAATTTGAGTGGAGTCACATTAGTTTTATTTGGCTTCATGACACCACTGATTTTGCGTACAATCTATCGTCAAACAGGAGGATTTGCATCATATGAAGCAAAATGCAAAAACTTCTGTTACACTTTTCAAAAAGGGTAGCATTACTTTTATCTATTTTTAAACGGTCCTGTTATTTTCAATGACATAGAACGTCAGGTCTGTGTGTACTGCTAACTGAATTTTATGAAGCCTGCTTACCGGACGCTTCGACAACGTCAGAGTTAAAGATAAACATCGTGCAGATGAACAGCCACAGCCACAGCTGCATTCCTACCATTGCGTCACTTTCTGAAACAAAATATAACAGCGATAAGACACCACCATCATGGGGTCATTTCTAGTCTGCTGAAGCGAGGCAGTTTATCTTTGAACAGCCATAGCAAGGACAATCCATATGATGGTGGCATTAAACCTCATTCTCCTGAAACGAACCAGTTTGTCTCACGAAAAGCTGTATGGCACTATCATTATGACGTCATAAACCTTAGGCACTCATGAAGCAAAAATTGTCTCACGGACATCCATAAGATTATTCCGGTGCCCTTGGTCAATTGAATGACGTCATGGTTTGTCGAGGATCCATGATGATATCATTCTTACTAGAGAGTTTTCATTTTTCTCATGTTTATAGATCTCTAAAGTATTGAGTGTTATCGTATGACGGATATATTAAGTAATATTGAACGAAGGCTATAATAATTAAGGTACTATCACTCTCTGTTTAAGCATGTTGCAATGCTTATATCAAATGTCAAATATACAGATCAGAAGTTCGATCTTACATCCACAAAGATACAAAATGCAAAATGAAACATATTTGGTATAGTGTCAAAGTGTCATAATTTTTGTCTTTCCTTAGATGTTAGCATGATATGTTGTATATATTATATCTTAAGACTTGGAAATTTTAGTCCTAGTGCAACTAAAATATATAATTGAAAACGTTTCAAGCTGCGTGCCGGTTAATGGACTGTGATGAACTTTGAATCCTAATAACACACATCGGCAACCCACAAAAAACCTTTAACTTCTTCTGGGTATATTTTAGGATCTGACTGTCCGATTTTAATCAACTAAATTTGATCATATCATTCATATTCTGAAAGAAAACTGTATCAGCATATTATTAGTTGATTCAAATCGAAAATGTTGGTTTTCAAAATGGAAAAGACAGCAATTTTATAGCAACATCAATGCACTAGCCAAATTTGTCCGGTGTTGGCACAGTTAAATATAAACGCTAGTAACCAGCGTTTATTAAGATGCATTTCGATGGGTTAAAATACAAAAACTTTCACACTTGATGAACACAACTTTTCACACGTTGTTTTTAGCAGAGCTGATCAAAATATATCAGATTCTCTATTTTTAAAATCCATATTTCATTTCCTCTCATGAAAACCTTCATATAATAAAACACATGTAAATTTTGCGCACACACTTTTGTTTGGGTTGTGTGCACATTAGTTCTGGTGAGAAATATGTAACATTTGCATTCACATGCCATTACTGTACAGCCGAGTTTCTGTTTAAAATTTTATTTTTGCATTTCGTTGACCCCAGGTGAATTCCATGCCATTGCTTTTCCATGCAATACCATGCACGCAAAATTAGGAGAAACTAATAATACGCAGCCGTATGAGTAAATGGCTGAAAGGCACAAAGTCCATTTTATAGGTCTGACTTCCAGTTTACTGGACTTCAAAATGAGATAAAAATGAGTTGGGTTATTTTTTTACATGATCGTTACATCTTCCGCGAAACTAAGGGTGAATGGTGCGGCTTACTTTGAAAAAAATATTATCGTATACTCCAGTACCATAGTTGGCGCAGGCGTAATAATGATAATGATAATGATAATGATAATGATAATGATAATGATAATAATAATGATAATAATAATAATAATAATAATAATAATAATAATAATAATAATAATAATAATAATAATAATAATAAAAATAATAATAATAATAATAATAATAATAATAATAATAATAATAATAATAATAATAATAATAATAATAATTTATCAGGAAAACTTCCCCTTTACAGCGGGGGCACCAACGGAACCGGGGAAAGTCCATGATGCGCCCAAGATATATACAAATAATCAGGCATCCTTATTATCAATCAAATAATCTTCGTATGTTGAAATAAGTACAGTAACTATAATAGTACAAGTAATAATTTATGTCCTCCGCACCAAAACTAGAGATAAACCACTCATTGGGACAAAACTCTAGAAAGCGTAAGGACATGTACATTATACACGTTTCATATACAATGCAGAACATATGGCCTCCAGCGTCATTATTAAGAAAAAGAAATCGGGTATATATACATTGGAGCAGGTCTATTTACAAGAGGTACGTGTAGAACAATGATACAATCTATCTGTCATTCCGAGAAGTCATTAAGTGACTGTCTCCTGTAATGCCAAGCCTCAACCAAAATTTTTTACATGTTTGGTCAAATAATTCACCAATGTCCTGTCCAAGATCATATGCGTGCTCGCCAAGGAACCAACATGCTTTATTTTTCAGCGAGGAGGCGGAAAAACGCTGCCATGCCTGTTTACAATTCTCATTCAGAGAGTTGACTTCCAAATTTCTATATGCCTGTAACCTGATATCATTTAGTGCTGGGCACACAAATAGAAAATATGATAAATCTTCTCTACTATCTTTACATAAAGGGCATCTTCCGCCTGATAAACCCCATCTTTCCAGATCTTCCCCGACACCCAGACAGCCAGTGCGGGCCAAAAATTTTAATCGTGCACCGGCAAAGTTATTTACATTAAAAAGATAAGTATATACATTATATATATATTGATGACAGAGTCATCTCCTTGCTACACCACCCAAAGCAAGCCAACTAACATGTCGTGTCAACGAGCTACTTTTAGAAATTTGTTTCGATTGAGTCTCCTCAGACAACGGACAGATATATTATCATTGCAGTCTTTTAATATCGATTGCATTAGAATTGAATGGCTATAGCCATGCGTTTTGCGTTTTTCTTTTCATGGGTTGTTAAATTCGTAGATTTTCCATATAGTTTATATACTCCTAACCCTGTGTTTCCTGACGACGGCCATGAAGTGTCTTTGCTAAATGAGTCTTGCATAGTGGCATTTCTTACTGAATTGGCTCCGTGCATTTGATGCAATATTAAATATTCTAAATTATTTACATGCCAATTTGCAAAAAAAATGTGTAGGAATGCTGCATTAAAATGCATTTTGTGATTTATTATTTATGAAAAAATTAAGGTTCATAGAATGCAATCTTAGGCAAGCTGAAAATATAGAAATCTTCGTTTGTCGCCCAAAAGCGTTTCAATAAATCAAGGGCAAAAACAACGTACCGTAGAATCTCTAATTAAGACCACCTCCATAAAGAAACCAGTTCTATATTAAGACCACCACACCAATTTACAGAGCCGTTTTTGTTTATTACTAATTTTATTATATCCCCATTAAGACCACTCTCCTATTAAGACCACTCCCCTATCAAGACCACATTTTTTCAATCCCTTAGGTGATCTTAACTGGGAGATTCCAGTGTAGGTAAAATAAATGCACAATAACGACATATTTCACATGAGAAGGTAGCAACATTAAACCTCTTCCATGTCGACATTTGTTTTATGATTTATGCTTCATACACATTGATAGCCTTTTCAATTTCCGATGGGAAATTAAACAGGTGTCATTGTGATATATTTTCATGATGCAAAGTCACATACTCAATTTCCCATGACGTCACAACGTTACGCCATCAACGTTTGTAAACAGTGTGTCATTTACCATGTTCATATTATCAAAAGCTTAATACTAGAATTCCCCGAGTCACTGGCATTATGAACACATTTTATAACAGATATCTCAATTTTAGTAGATAAATCGACACGACAGAAAAAGAGTCGATCACTTTAGGTGTGGACTTAGATAAATGTTCGCCATTTGCCACTGGTTGGCAACTTTGGTCGGTCAACAACCACCATACACGTATGTATGTATGTATGTATGTATGTATGTATGTATGTATGTATGTATGTATGTATGTATGCATGCATGCATGCATGCATGCATGTATGTATGTATGTATGTATGTATGTATGTGTGTGTGTGTGTATGTATGTATGTATGTATGTATGTATGTATGTATGTTATACCTATCCGAGATCAGGAAAGAAACTTTGTATTTTGCACTCCTACAATAACATATATGAACAAAAAGTACAAACGTGATTTTTTAAATTATGAAATTATTGCAAAATCACATAGAATTTTTTTGTCTAAAATTTTAACCTGGTTGAATGAAAAGAAACTGATTGAAGAAAGACCATGATCCTTCTGCCATAAAAATCATTATAGAAAGGAACGTGCAAGCTGGGGGGCAATGATCGAAATGATGAGATGCTACCATACGTCACGGAAAATAAGCACAATTCTGTCAATCTCGCTATGAAGATTTCGAAATTCAGATACAAGTGTAATGCATGTTGCTTTGTTTTGGTCTTTGCGTTGCGGAAATTTGTAAATAATTCTCTCTTCGTAAAGTGTATTATCGAACAATAAAGTCCAAAGTCAATTCCATGTTTGTAACAGTGCGAAATGTATCGAATGTGAATGTGATTGATTTAATCATTTTTGCGATGTGCCGTCAAACCTGCAACAGGTCATAAATGCTATAAACAATGACTTAAACAAAAAATGGGCATTATTTTTATTAAAAGCCATTAAGGATCAAATCCCATGATTTAAACATGAAAATCATTTTAATTAAAATGTATGTGTTAATTTTTTCAAACATATAATATAAACTTTATGATCACCATTAACCTTGTTCTGCCTTGAAACCATGTCCCAGGCAGTAATTTTCCTCGATGAGCAAATTTGCAGTTCTTGGCCTGCCCATAGCTAAATGCCAAATATGGAAGAATTGTAAGACAGTAAATAGTAGTGAGAACATCACGTGTCACTATCGTAGTCGAAAATCAGTGCAAGTCTAAAACTGTCCAAATCTTGACAAGTCCATCAAAATGAACATCCCCAGACACAACTGCAAGACTTGAATAGTCATCAAGCGGTACATTATTCATTTAACGTATAAAGAGGATAAGATGCCATCTTGACAACGTAGAAACAAAGACTGTCATGAAAATTAGAAGTAGACAATAGTTTTGAACAATGTTAGAAGCTCCGAAAATCCGCGTACTTACAACACAGTTAAATTAGTCAAAAACGTATCACCATTAACGGACACGCCTGTGATTCGTATGTTTTGTTCAACTGTTACAGCAATATGAGGAGTGGTAAAACATTTCCACCATCCCTTACTTTGCGTATATATATATATATATATATATATATATATATATATATATATATATATATATATATATATATATATATATATATATATATATATATATATACATATATATACACATATATATATACATATATATGGTGTCTGGACTGCAGGTCCACCTGATATCATGCTCGATTTTGAAGATTATGCATGGTCAACTTTCATAGGTACGACATTGAGCTATTGCAAACCATTGATAATGTTGATATTACATCTGAATTACAGCGCGGTACGCCTTTCAAAATTATTTTAATTGATGTAAACATCGATATTTTAACAACATAGACTAGATTGAATAATATACTGTAAAATTTTCAGCGCAAATTATGACTGATAACTGTGCTGCCAGTGATTGACGTCAGTTATTTTGCTGCATTTGTCATCAAAACAAATAGCATACTTGACAATATATACCTTCAAATTCCACAACACATTTTATGGCGTGAATTTACGCTCCACCATTAACTGTATGGCAATGTACGGATAGCGCCGAGTCGACTTTTTAGGCCACATTGATTTATTTTATGACTTTTGCAATATATGACGATACCAGAATTTAAAAGTGTACTATCATCATTATTGTATTTTTGTTGTCCTTGTATCAATTCTTAACTTCAGGAACGACTGAATCGTTCTTAGCCAATATAATAATCGTCTTGGACTGGGTAAATAAATTCTGTCCGCTCTGTAGATATTATTCTGGCGTATATATCAGTCGTAAAATCCGTGATATGTTTTGAACGAGCACAACGAAAACGAACTGTCACTTTGACATAATCATATGTGACCGAACCATAATTATCAGCACCATACATTAATTTCTAAACCAGCCACAACAGCAACCACATGTAAATTCACAAAAATTACATGAAAAGTGTATTTTTGCACGCTTTTCTGTTCTGGGTGTTATAACGCATTATCATAAGCTGTCAGTTGCTAGATGTCACATATTTAGCCAGAGGCAATTCAACTATGGAATTCTTTTGCATTCAAAGTCAATCGTGGATGCAGTGTTTTCGTATACTTACAGCTTGGTGTTGTCAATCTTTTCCTAACCTAAAGAAACCGTCTTTCAGCTTGGTCGTACCCGTCTGAAGTTTCATCTTGTGTGTGAGCTCTTTAAAAGTGTATCCCGGAATGAAGTTTACGATAATATCAACTGGTGTTACGTAGTTGGCCGTGTCAACTAACTTCCCATCACCGGTAAATATTATATGTCAAAAGCACATTAATTGTGAAAACTATACTGCTCCAAAAATAAAACACTTTAGTTTTAAACTAATGTGAAACATAGAGTCGATTACTGACAACTTGTATGGAAAATAATACCAGAAATATGGGTAATAATGTCAAATTGTCATTTTATTGTCTAAGTCCCTCCACTAGATTTACATTTCATGGAGAGTTATTTATTTCACGGCATGTATCATAAAACGAGTAGCAATTTAATTTTCCGGACTGTGTGCATCATTATTTTTTCCGGATTGATAGTTCAGCAGAATTACTAACCATTGTAGTGCAGTGACCCTTTAAATCATTCCAGCCACATTAAAATCATTGAGTAGAACCCAAAATACGACGAGCCGGGTTGCACTATAATATATCCCTACACAAAACTGACAAACAATTGACATTTTCGATGTTGAATTATACAATGTATCATGCGCAAATTTGTCACATTTTAAAGCAAAACGACAAAATATGTTACATACACCAGTCACATGAAAAATGTTTTGTTGATGCACTTAAATTAATTTACAGGCACTCGACAAAACAAACAGTGTCTCGGTGTGTTGCTTTATTTTACCGGCAAAACAGGACAATCATTACGATACAGTACAACACAACGGACGAATCTGGACGCAGTAAGATATCACTAATTGAACGCTCTACGGCCAACAAAGTATATAAGAATAAGACGCGCAAGTGCAACAGGACAGTATGCGGAAGTCGAGTCCGGCTTGTTCCAAACATAAAATATAAACTTGTCTTGTGCTGGGATCCGGTATGATGAAGATAGACTCGTGGGGGGGGGGGGGGGAATTTCTATAAAACTATCTACAGCCAAAATATTTCGGAGTTTTTTTTACATTAAAACATTTTTCTGAATCAATAAGTATTGTTTTGAGCGTACATTTTGTACACTTATAACATTTTTCTGTAAATCTATTCTGATTTTATTGCTTTTTTTTTGGCTGTTGAATAAAAACAAGACATATCTTTATAATATGCTGCTCCACACAAGCAGAACTTCCCTTCCTTTACCCCTAACTGAAACAAATGCCGTTCAAGTGACTGCAGCCCATGCGTGGTCTGACGTATAAAATAGATGTGTATCGTTTACCAAGCAACAAAGGTAGGTTTCTAGGTTACAATTTTGTAAGGTTTGTCCAAATGTTAAATAATGAACACCTCATTATTATAAATTTTCCATATTAATATTATTTTTTTCCTCTATGTTCACGCTCCCATCCCGTTTCCAAATAAATTTGGATTTCCGGTGTTTCTCTCATGATACCCATCTCTACCGGAGTTGCAGCCAATCAAACCCTTTAGAACATTGTTTCTTTCGTGTGTGGGCGATTATCCCCGACAAATTGGCTTTATTCTATGAACTGAAGAAATTGTATATACAATAAAACCTGTCCTTGTGGACACCTCTATATAACATTGTTTCTTTCGTGTGTGGGCGATTATCCCCGACAAACTGGCTTTATTGTATGAACTGAAGAAATTGTATATAGGCCTACAGTAAAACCTGTCCTTGTGGACACCTCTATACTGCGGACACCTGCATAATGTGGACAGTCATGTCCAGAACAGAAGAGTCAATTTTCTTGTAAAAACACATGTCTATTGTGGACACCTGTCAACTGTGGACACTTTTGTCAGTCCCAGAGGTGTCCACAATAGAGAGATTTCACTGTAATTTCAAGTGTGGCTCTGTCGACCCGACTGAAGACTACGGGGATGATTACCATGGCATCTTTTTCTTTGAGCTGCAGCAGACAACCATGTCGAGGCAAAGAGGAAGTCACGGTCTATAAAGTTTATGATAATAAGGCATGCAGTATTATGGCCCATCTATAACTGGTACATTGACCGAACGGCAACTGTGGATAGAAGTTATGGGGATCTTAACCCGGATATATGACGTCCTTGTGAATGAAATTTTTCAGTGCCATGAATTTTCATAGATCCAGGACCTGGAAGATTGTTTTGAATCAAGGTATGCAAGGTGATTAAAATATCTGGGCACCAACCCCCTTCAACATACCTTTACATTATTCTTAACCGCAAGCAAGAAATAAAAATATATTAAAATAGACCCGTATTCCGGAGGCGTTAGCAGTCTACAATAAAATGGCCTGAAGCTGTGAGGCTTTTTATCATTATCTGTCCAGAAATTAGACCTAAGTATTGACCACCCATCAATTTTGGTACCTAATTTCGTTACACATAAAAATACACCATTTCAAATTGTAAAATATACAAAAATCGCAGCTTTGTTATTTGCAACACTATTTCAGGCCCGTCAATAATCCAATAATTGCGAATGTCAAAATTTTTTTAAAACATTTGAAAGTTACTCTGATCTGTCCAAATATTTCTGTAATTATACAATGTAGCATGCTTACTGTAATAAATTTATACAATTCATCGGCTGACTGTAAAAGCTTAGATAACGGAGTTTTTGGTGAAATTCTGTAATATCTGGAGTAAAACACTAATATCCAGATTTTTTTTTTCAAATAGTAGGCAGAGAACTACTGCTTTGTGGAAGGTTACTGTTTGCCGCCCGCCTGATTTGCGATACTGGGTTATGAATTTACCAACTATACGTTTGCAAAACCTTATAACTGCATTTAATTACGAAAATGTGAATGTATTGCCTGCGCTGGACATGATAAAGGCATATTTCAAGGCAATTTTCTACACAGTGTTAGGTCTATATATTAACAATGAGTGCAAACTGGGTCATGGATAGTAAAAGTGCAATTCAAAAGCTCTCTGTTCCATGGGTAAAAGGGAAGCGTTGAAAGTTGAGTCTAAGGATAGAATTAGGTACGTGTGGTAGTAAAAGTGCACAACTTTGATCGGAGACATTCATTTTAGCGAGAAAAAAATGTGCCACATAAAGAAAACCAACTTTGAATGTAACAGTTTAGAAAATGCATAACACCACCCGTCATTAACCACTCATTGTGTAAGCTGACGATAGCATCATGCACTTACGTCTCCAAATTGTCAAGTTGCATAATGTGAAGTGCACGTGAAGCACCTATGATATTCCGTGGTCCACCCAGGGAGGAGATAACATGTTAGCTTAAAACCATAAATCCAATTTGAGTCATTTTAAACAGATCAAAAATCAACTGAAAACAGAAGAAAAATATGTCAGCGTTCCTTTATGGTCACAGTGTCATCCAGAGGAAATCACTCATTTGTTCAAATTTCCTTCTGTAACTTGATTAAGCGTGCAATATGCAAAAAGGCACGATTGTATTTGATAGTTTAGTTGGGATGTCGCGCTTATTTGAAGTATTTAAGAGAAAATGTCGGAGGTAATTAATCTTTGTAGACACTAAGAGTTCCTAAAACAAAACACTTCTGAGAAAATATAGGACATGATATCATCTTTACATCGAGACACAAAGTTTGTATGTTGAGAAAAATATGAAATTTCATGTATAATTTCCGCTCCATGCTCTTGCAAATGTTCAAATAACTTTTCACACACCCAATCAAACCTTTAAAACGTTTGAACATGATAACTTAGGTAAACTATCCACATAGGAAACCTATCAAGGATTTCCTTTATAGGTATTTCAACGATAATTTCATGTGCTATTAAAACGAATCATTTTCCTCACACTTTCTGTGTGTGAACTTCCAGATATGCGTGTTAATGTTAATTTTAAATTGGGTCAAGTGATTCCCGGACAGTATGCTGATAGCTATGTGTTAGAATATTTGATGAACTGGTGTGTATAAAATTTCACTGAACAGTAACAATCATCCAATCTCGTCATTCAGAACCATGCTAATTATATGAACATAATTAGCTAATCCGGTAAGCGGGATCGTTTCTAAATCTGTCGTGAATCAAATTATTTTTGATGACTACCGATTAGACCCATAATTATAGGTAAATATCTGTGTGCGAGGTTTACGACTTTTTGGATTCTGATTTTAGTGCAGGTAACGTTTTATATATGATATTTGACAACTTGTCAGTCAAAGCAGGCACAGTAAGGTTTGTCCAGTCCAAAAAGTAAATCATATAAATTGCTTTTAGTTGGACGAATAGACAAGTTTAAACACTGTGAGCAAAAGGGCAAGGCAGGCACTTACAACCTAGGAGCGTACCACCGCCACGGTAAGTTCTATAATTGAGACTGAACAGTGAATTTTATATTCAACATTCGAATGTATGTTTACTACTCAGCGGGAACCATCACATAACTTGTTAAGTCTAATTTTGATTCTATGTGTTGAAGTCTGCCAACTGTATGCCCTTTAAATATGTTTTATATACTGCTGAAACACTAGGCAAGAGATAACAGACGGAATTCACAACAATTCTGAATTTCTTGTAGCGATGTGTTCAGGACAGTTTGCAGCGATAGGGGAGAGAATTGGTCGTTACAATGTTATCAAAACTCTTGTTTTTATATAATAGCATGACGGATCTGCAATTTTTTATTCTTTTTTTCTCCAGTATCAACCAAGTTGTTTCTTTTGTCAGGTTGTATGCAACGTTACAAAAACTTTCGTTTGAAAATAACAATATCCATTAGAGTGAAATCAGTTGTGTCATGTTTTATACATGTACGACTTCACACATCTTTCAGCCTGTTCTGACCCGATAATCTATTTAAGCGTTCATTTTTCCGTGACTTCAAGACTTCAACCTATATTTTCGTGTTGTAAATTGTCAAACCGCAACCATCACTATAATTTATATACAGAAAGATTACTCAGTGTCACTAATTACCGTTACATGGTTCCATGTGAGGTATCTGTCTACTAAGAACAATGTTTGTTTTCACGTTTACAGACCTTAAAAGACCGCAAATATTTGATAATGCCATTGCCTCTATCATAAAAGTTTATAGCTTTGAATCAAGCTCTGTTTTGCATTTATTACAAGCAATTACATATATTTAAGAACTTTATCTAGTTACATTCTTGACCAAAAAAAAGAAGAAGAAAAGAAAAAGATCCAATGGCAAATTTTAAGCTTTTACACGTGGCTCGAGGGTTGTACAAAATTTTATGATCTGATCTCACACGGAGTTTTCGTTGTGCCAACATTCATTACATGCACGTAATTAGTAGAGGTGTTTGAATGTAAAGTAAGGGGTGTTGTCCATTGAAAAGGATGTAGTAAATGTGAACTTGTCCAAAGCTTAAAGAAGCTTCATTTTTAGGACATTGGCGGCCACTTCCAAGGCACCATGTGCCTGAACAGTCTGTTGATCTATAGTCTTCTTTTATCGATGGTAATGATGCTGGTGGGCAACACGGATGCAAGAGGTAGGTAGTACGGTAACAGTTATATATGACGACACCGGGATATCTTTATTATGTCCTTTGAAAAATATGCAAAATAATGCCAAATAATTGTTGTGTCGTTTTAAAAAGAACAGATTTATAATTGCATATGTTTACACTTTAAAAGTTGCTTTCTTGGACTAACAAAGTTGAAAACGGTTTGGTGATGCCAGATGAATGCTTCTTTCGACAAAGTTACGCTGGATAAAAACCAATACATGATAATTTTTGGTGGATTATTACTTTTAATTGAATTGAGGAAAAAAGTATGCTTCTGTATATATTTCATCTAAAGTGAAACTCCCTGTTGCAAATCTACTAATATCCTTCGTGGTAGCATAACAGATTTTCAGTTTTAACTTCTACTCAATGAAATTGAACTGATATGACGGAAAGTTAAATGACTAAAGTAAAAATAAATGAAAATACAAAGTCAAAGTTGTGGTGTTCACGAATCTTATGAAATGAGACGCTTTGCTTGACTGTATCGAATAGACATGCAACAAACCAAGTGCATCATGTGTTCTCTTTCATACACCTGTCACTTTTGAACTTTTAGTTTTTTTGAAGCATGGCAAGCAAAATGGTGAAAAAGTGTTCTTTGCATTTCAATGTCAAAGTAAATCCCTTTTCCCGATGTTCAAACGTTAATGTATCAAGAAATACAAATGCAACGTGGTATATTAGACGTTGCACCTGCCACCAATCTTTAATTGTCAAATCACCTTAGTATCTGACAGGGACTTGTCTATAACACGTCTCTGGTATCTGACTATTAAAATCCAGAACCAAGCGATTCACTGATCCTCTCATCCCATCTAGTAATCTCACGTCGCATAACCAACTTCTCGCTGTCAGATAGTCAGCATCTTTGTAAATTTTCTAATCCAAAATTAAATATAATGTTGTCTTCTTTGAGTCGATAATATCCCATCTTAATTTTCATATGGCTCACGTTTTCCAAATTTACGCCATACACAACTTCGTTTTTGTTACTTGTGGATAATTTCTCATCAACATAGCGTTAAAATCATTCCATCCCCGAATTATGGGTGTGTTGACAGCGAAGATATGCATTGTTTTGGGGGGGGGGGGTGTTTTTGTTTGTTTTGTTATGTTTTTGTTTGTTTGTTTGTTTGTTTGTTTGTTTGTTTGTTTGTTTGGGGTTTTTTGGGGGTTGGGGTTTTGTTTTGTTTGGGTTTTTTTTGGTTTTTTTGGGGGGTGGGGGGTTGTTTTATTTTGTTTTGTTTTTTGTTGTTGTTTTTGTTTTTGTTTTTTGGGGGGAGGGCTGTGTTTTTTGTGGTTTTTTTGTGAGGTTTTTTTTTGTTTGTTTTTTGTTTTGTTTTGTTTTCTTGGCTCTCCGTCTCCGGCAGAAACAACAGTGAAACACTGAGCATTTTGTGTCACATTTTAGCAACCGGAGTAAATGCTCAAAGAATCTCCGCTCCACCTTTAGAGTGGAATCAGTCATCATATTTTCGAGGTTGTTCAGCTCTCTATTACCAGGGACGTGTCATATAACACGTCCCTGCTATTACCAAAATAAAGCGACTATATTTCTGACTCCCCATTACTGCCGACGCCATACCATTGCCTTGGGTATAGGTTCTTCGCTTTTTAAACTTTAGACAAATGTCTATTCTCATTTGGACCAATATCACTCATTCAAGCCTCTGTAAGTCAGCTTTTCACAATTTCTGAATTATGGAAGATTGTGTTTTGCACTCTGCCTTGTGTACAAATTACTGTGTGTCTTTAACATGTAGGGCTTCTGGATGAGTCATCTCGATGTACTCTTCAGTTGATCCAGAAAAATAAATATGTTAATAATATATCATGCAAATGCACACTTCATATAAAACCTTTGTTGATAACTGTTACAACGAACAATTCGATGATGAAAGTTGTATCACAAAATTTTACATCGTTTTAGTCTACAGTAAATTTTTATCATCGGTCAACAGCTTTCCTTCTTTCTGACAAACTTGTCGCAACATGATTTCCATGAGTGAAAACAAAGTTGTTTATATGTGGTGAGTATATCTGTTACCTTGCAAACCACGGAAAAGACATACTGGGGCGAGAGATTATAAGCAAAACGAAGGCGGTTGACTCACGGACGCTCATATGTTGCAGCATTGCCTTGTTATCGCCTTAATCTCGTAACGATGTTTAAACAAATTAAACAAATTTCTGTTCAGACCAAAAGACAAACGTGTTTGGTCCCTGATTTGATTGTCATCTAAATTTCGGTCTTTACAAAAAAAGCCGTTTGGCTTTCAATTTCTTGGAAGACGGGGTAATTGGCCAAAATACATATGGCTTCGGAAGCAACTAAAGTATCAGAATCTTGAAATTAGAATATATTCACTAATATCTCATGAGACCTGTCGAATCTTTAATTCAATACAACGGTTGTATACCAGTAAATGTGGTTTCGCTTTCTCACATTTCATAACTTCCATTTTTCAGGAAGTCACAAGCATTGCACAAAATCAGTTAAAAAATCTGCCACTTTATTTACTAATTTATTTATGTATTTTTCGTTTCTATTTTTCAGTAATACGGAGCAAGCGACAAGTGAATAATCTCCTACCGCCCGGACCTTGCAACAACTGGCCAGCACGTGGCCTGTGCCGTGGAAATTTCATGCGATTCTACTTTGACGGCAAAGAGGGAGAATGTCGACCCTTTTCCTACGGAGGCTGTGGCGGAAATGCTAATAACTATAACAGTATTTTTGACTGCCAGGCTACCTGCGGAAGTACGTCTATGTTTACTTGCAGTCGCATACTTCAATATTATCTCAGTTATTTACATCGATTGATATAAATCCCAATTCTCAATAGAATTTATGTATTCATTTTTACCAAAAAATAGTATATATATATATATATATATATATATATATATATATATATATATATATATATATATATATACATATATATATATATATATATATATATATATACATACATACATACATACATACATACATATGATGATGGTGAGTTTGCATGTTCCTCTCATGTCTAAATTCTTAGTTCAAATGAAGTGGTAAACATCAAAAGCCTTAAAGAGTGCGCACTCATACAAACCAGTAGAAAGGGTCGCGCATCCAGACCATTTCTTGCATAAAAATGCCATACCATGGAGAGAGCACGATGGCTCAGGAGATCACTATTGTTTCTGTAAAATTACGATTGCAATTTCTTAATGATAAAAAACTGACCAGCATATCGATCGGGGGAGCGGAGCATTTAAAATTTCCAAACATTAACCTTTGAATCTGTCATCAACTAAATTATTATCATATCAATAAGTGTAAAGATTGTGGATAATGATATTTGCTTAACTTATGCTGCAATTTGAAAAATGACAATGTGCTATTACTTTTGTAGGATACATAATCCCCGGTTAACTTATCCGAAGTGAGGAAACAAGGGAGCCTTCGTGTCAACTGAATGCTTCCGAGCATTAGAAGGATATCAAATTGATCGTGGTGATGACCTAATGGACAGTTTAAAAAGAAATGCGTCTGTCAAACATATTTAATTTGGCGGTATATATTTATACGTGGCAAATAATGGTACATGGGCTGGAAATGAAGGAGATAAGGAAAACTTAACATGGCGTCAATATAACTGCTGAAACATGATCTGTGTTTAACATTATGATCTAGCCAATCTACAAACACATATATGTTTTTTATTTTACATTGATATGTATTTATCCTGATTGGTTAAATTGTATGGTTTAACATTTTGGAACAAGACGCTGTCCCTAAACTTTGGTACTTGGGATAACTTTAATTCTAATTAAATATTTTCCTTTGTCGCTACACTTTGAAAGGAACTGTTCAACAGTAAAGGATCAAATTACCTCAAACAGTATAAAAATATCCAACTTAAATCTATCTATCTAGTTATATATATTTTTATTTGGCACATTTTCAGCATATTTGTACCAACATAAGATTTCAGCGATAAAAATATGTAATTACCCCCAACCCCTGTTTAATTAAATGATTACTTTATAATACCGTCGATGATTCTTCAAAGTTAGTAGTTCCAAACGAAAATCATTTGAATTTATACTTTTATAAAGGGGTCATTAGCAGACGAAGACATATATATATGCATGTAGTCATAAAGTTTTGTATATTTGTATAGTTTTTATACACACAGGAGCGTGTTTATACCTCAATAACATTAAAATGTTTAAATCTATTTTTTAATCTGTAATTATCATTCAATTTCAGCTTCCCTCATTTAATGCTGTATCGGATGGATACTCGAACTAGACTATGAAATGAAAGATGTGTGACTATAAATATTATAGTTTCCAATATTTTAGGTTATGTACACCCATTTGCATTGCATGTCACATATGTCAGGCTGTTTTCAGTTGCACAGGAATATGTGCAAAATGTAATCGATGGTCACGTAAACTTAAACGTTATCCTATGCTATTGTATACATTGAGGAAGCATGTTGCATGATCTAGACAGCCGTAAATCTAGTGTATGGAATCCACGATATCATCTTTTCGGATGAATGTATTGGGGGCTATTGTTAATTCATTTTTGATACGCAATTAATAAAACTTTGTAAATATTAAACTTGATAAATGATTTTATTTTGTATTTTTGCTTCCAACTTATTGGAGTGCTGACATGATGAAAAAATGATGATGATAACTATGACGACGATGATGACGATTATCATTATTATCATTATCACTATTATTATTATTATCATTATTATTATTATTATTATTATTATTATTATTATTACTGTTATTATCATCATCATCATCATTATTATTATCATCATCATCATCATTATTATTACTGTTCCTCTTTAACACGGACCACAATGGACAGGTGTAGGTTGATTATGTGTCCATGATAGCTTAAAATAATGTTAACATAGAATATAATCATACAGAAGTCAAATCATGTTCATTCCTAACTTCACACATTAGAGAATAATAATATTGCTAAATTTTGCGCAACAATGAATAAGTAAGACTACTCACCAAAACGGTGCGAAGGGAGCATTAAACCCCATTGGCACGCAAGCCATTTTTGATCCGCTGAGTAATAAAACTTTGTAAATATTGAACTTAATCAATGATTTTATTTTGTATTTTTGCTTCCAACTTATTGGGGTGTTGACATGATGAAACAATGATGATGATAACTATGACGACAATGATGACGATTATCATTATTGTCATTATCACTATTATTATTACTATTTTCGTTATTATTACTATTATTATTATCATTATTTTTACTATTATTATCATCATTATCATTATTATTACTGTTCCTCTTTAACACAGACCACAATGGACAGGCTTTATGTGTCCGTGATAGCTTAAAATAATGTTAACATAGAATATAATCATACAGAAGTCAAATCATGTTCATTCCTATCTTCAAACATTAGAGAATAATAATATTGATAAATTTTGCGCAAAAATTAATAAGTAAGACTACTCACCAATACTGTGCGAAGGGAGCATTAAAGCCCGAAAGGTTTGCGTTGTAAGTGCGGCCAACGAGCCACAAACAACAGTTGTAAAATTTGAATTTATGCTACATGAAACGTTTGATCGTTGAATATTTTCAAAATTATGATAGATAGAGATGTGTCATTTTAACTTCAATTCTTAGGTTTGTGTTGTAGGATCATCCAGTGAACCACGAGCAAAGATGTAAACTTTGGATTTATACCTATCAGGGGGACTTGAATTTTTTTTTAATGTTGAATATCTATCTTCAACACTATCAGTCGTAGATGTGCCACTCCGACTTCATATCCAAAATTTGTCCAGTGCTTTGAAGCAAATTTGTTTTTTGTAGTTATCTAAGCAGCCTTTTTGTCGGGATCACATTTCCAGCAGTAACTTTTTTTTTAATATTTTCAAACTCACATTTATTTATCTTTGAACAGGATTCTTGATCAGAACCAAAGGTACAGTGTGAAATACACTGTAACCAGTTCTATCAAGATAACCTCTGTCAGTTACATTAACTGATGGATATTTTGAAGTACAATTTAACTTTACCCAATTATGGGGGTTAAATAAATTATCATTATGAATAGGGCATGATTGCATCCTGTCCAAACGAACTGAAAAGCTGCCTAAAGACCGCGTGTGCTGAGTGGGTCTTCACAAAACCCTGGGTTTTGCTCCGTTGTTTCAAAATTCACCAAACCCATGGAGTTGTGCTGAAACCCTGAGACTTACCTAGGGTTGGTTGAATTAGAGACCTTTGATTCACTAAACCCAGGGTTTTGAAACAAACTTGTAGATGTGTGATTTGCTCAATTATTTACATTCTGTATAAAACACGGCTTTTGTAACGGAACCCAGAGTTTCGTAACAAAACTCTGGACTTTGTATCATGAAACACATGGTTTTATACATAAAACATTCAGTTTTGCTAATAGTTCTAAATTCGCCTAAAGGTGGTGCTGCCCATCCTGTTCATGGTTGACCACCCACATCTTGTGATCATTTTCCATGACCCTCACTTTTTCTCCATAGATTAACATGAGGAATTAGCAGATATAAATTTAACCCCTCTATATGTTGCCAAATAGCATTAAACTTTCATTTCATCACACCTGGGTGTACTTGAAAGATAATAATATGTACTTCAGGTAGATTAGAAAATAATAATTCTAAAAATCGTCCTCATATGCAGGGTGAAACTTTCAGATTCACTGTAATGTAATGGGCTTTGCTGACCCATGTGACCTCAAACGGCATGGGTTGCTAGGTGTCACAAACAAGCATCATGGGAACAAAAGGCTGTGTGTCAACAAATTAAACCAACCCAGATCACCCCCTATTATTGGACAACACAAGTTGTATAACCGTCTGGTTTGTCATTCATTTTACGCTCAAAGCATGTCTTGCAAAATTGTTCAATCGCACAAAAATAATAAAAATTTTGTGACAAATTTTCTAGAATTTGAGCAAACGAATCTTTTTTTTAATTTACACACATGCAAAATCGTGGTCTAACTTAGGGAGCGTCTGATTTGTTGGAAAACATTCGGAATTTTAGTAAGTTTTTGGCCGTCAAGTGAGGAAAAGTCGGCCTTCATGCATCTTGCACATTTTAAATTTTGTTCTTGCAAATTTTTCTAGCCAGATATAAAAGAAGTCGACGCTCCCTAAGTTACATATCAGAGTATCTTTTCCCCAAATTTGAAAGTTGTAAGTTCAATATATTTTTCCTGAGCCTGTCGCAAATTATAATTTAGATCTCCTGACAAATGCGTCACTCGCGGCCCGTAAACGCAGTGTAGAGTTTTTATTTTTTACATTAATAAAAACTAGCGCTCTGTAAAAAATAAAAATGTATAGTTTGACGGAGGTAAATAACTAAAAGCGACATGACAGGTGACTGAAGTCAGCAATGTTCCGGGCGTGCATCATTAGTCCAGATACTTTAAGAAAATTGTTCGTCCACTGTTTTAAACAGTTATCAACATAATTAACTGTTCATTAACTCACAAAGCATGTTTTTCAAATTATTAGCACATAAAGGTTGTTCCCTTGCTCAAATTCAGCAATTCTCTTGCAAAAATATACATGTATCCACTGGAGCACTGACCGTATACCCGGGTACCCGCCCGAAAGCTCCCCAGAATCGGGTACCCGGGTACAAGCGTTGTACTCGGGTACCCGTAAAGTGTCAGACTCCAAACAGCATTCCTCTTTTTCGATATTTCAAAGAGCTCGGATTGATATTATTATAGTTTTTCACACCCATTGTGGTAGCTTTTCAAACAATTTCCCCACGAAAAAGCCAAGTCAGGTCAGTTGACAGTTTACAAATATATGGTCGGGTACTCATGTACGAGCTTGTACCCGAGGCTGGGTATCCAGGTACAAAAATTGGTACTAAGGCAATGCACTAGTATCTGCTTTTTTTTTAAAAAGCACTGACAAACTTCAATCTACTCGAATTGAAGTAACGTTTTCTATCTGACTAGACTTAAATAAACCTTAAAACTTATCGTCTATTCAAACTGACAACTTGCAGCCTTTTACCTGTTGATCCTCTATAAAGCGGGGGGGAGGGTTTTTTTTATCATAGAGTAAAACTTAGATCGCTTTCACTCGGTTTATTATATGCAAACATTTAGAAAAAAATTGATAACGTGCACTGTTTGTATTACATATACTTTTCGTCAGTGGGATGCCGAGACTTGTGTTAAACGTGCTGGCATTTTTTTCACTGCATTATATTTGTGACTGACTCTTCATTTTGTGTCGTTTCAGCTTCAATTTACGTGCGTGTTTCATTAGCATTTGTTAATGTATATGTTTCAGATTTTATTCATGTATATTACGGAAAGTTTAAATGCCCCTGGGCTAAAACATTAATATTTGGTGAGCCCGTCTGTGACCCCTTGGGGGCTTCGTTAAAATTAAAGTATGAAAATGAAAGATTTTTCAAACATGAGCACTAATGGGAAGATGAAACATTGATTAACGTTTTCCCGTTGAAATTGCCCGAAAGCACCTGAATGCAAAATTGTCGTCTGCTTTAATGTTAGTAGTATAGAGTTTTGCTGATTATTGTAGATAAGAACCGCAATTATGGCACGCTCGAGATTTTTTTTTTTTTTTACGCGAGTCGAAGCTATTGACTCAGCCTTATTCTGACCGGGACAGGGTTAAAATGAATTTGCCTTAATTTGCTACTTGGTGCATGCAATAATACGAGACCTATTGGTAGGCTTTGTTCTGATGGGTCTACGAAAAAATATTTAAAATAACGACAAAAAAAAGTAACATGCACGTCGTGTTGTCTTTTCTCTTTCACGTACTGATATTTAGTCTCTTCTGTCCCTTTTGGTCGCCTGACAAAGACAATATCGGGATTGAAGGATCAACACACCCCTCTCCCGTTCAATGATCTTTCAATCAATATTATAGGAGCATTTCATATTATAAAACCTTTAACGTTTTGATTGTAAAAAGAGGGTTATCAACAAAGGAAAGACACTTTTGTTGGGAATGTATGTCCTGCATTAAAGTTTTTTTTTTTAGAAAATGCGATGCCCGAGAGTCAAATCGGATGATGGAAAAAATATTAAAAGGAAGCTCGTTGATTTCCAGCTGATTAAGGTAGCGATCTAGTGAACAACATAAAAATCAACGATGTTTCACTTTTTACATTTTCTGGTCTGTTAACAAGTTTACTTTAAGTTCCGCATTGTTTCGTTGCTAAATAGTTTTTACATTGACATTAAAATCGTTGTTTTTCCTGATGCGGTCTTACCAAACTGGAGTGTAAACAAAGCTGCCACTGAACGTGCCGGTGTGTTGGGTCACGTGACCTGTGATGCGTCCACACTGATACATATCTAGCAAGGTCAGGGGGTCACGGTCTGGCTCCGACACAACTTCAAAGCGTTTCCTCCGTACCCGTCAAAAGAAAAAGGAAAAAGGGTCGCAAAAGCAAACAAAATATTGTACGAATGGACACGGATATCAGGACAAAATTTGCCGATAGTGACAAGGGCTCATAATACCAAACGTGGCCTGAAGAGCACAGGCCCCAGCTTTTAGTTTCAGCGGTTGTGCTATCCACATCCACCGGCACCGAATCTGAATCGGACAGTCTCGATGACGACGACGGGAAAACTCATTTATCAGCAACGCATAAAAAAAATAAAAGTTAACTGAAAAATGTATGCGTACACTGGATATTTCCTTGGACAGTGAATCAAGTGTGACCAGAGCCTCTGCCCCTGCCCCTGCTCCGTCCCCGTCCTCTCGGCTGCAGTAGCCTGTTCTTCGCGGTGGCATTTTGGCGAGTTACGGGAAGAAGTTGAGGATGTATACATAAAATGCTATGAGATGGGGCCGTGATCCAATCTTTTTATTTTATGACTACAATTCATTTCACCAATTTCGGGTTTCATTGGGCTATATGCACCGTTCGTCAACATTGAAGTTCGGTTTATTAGTTTCTTGGTTAGCGTTTCAAGTCTGTGTGATACGAAAACCCGTCCGCCAGCCTGAATGAAGCCTGTTTGGCTGGAACTTGTTGTAAACAAGCAAAACAACCTGTAAAAATCGCAGAACAATGAGACATGTCGGGGTAATTTAAAACAGATTCTTATTCATCGCTTGGTGTTTTCATACATAGTGTGATTCATTCGACCCCAGTTGTACTGTACACTTCATCCCTCGCTGTCGTCAACTTTCATGGCTGTTGCGGCAGCAGTTATCTTTGGCACATTTGCATAATCAGCTCTCTCAAGTTCTAGTACGCATGCTCGCTGGGTAACTCCGCCTACTTCCGCGAAAACGTCATATGGCGCTAAATTTCCACGAGGGTATTTAAAAGGACAGGAGACGTACCTCCTTATGAATATGTGAATTTAAGCTATAAATCATTATATTTTACATGTTTTGAACATTGATAGACAACTAGGGAGGTCGTACTTATCGCGGAAGTTCAAAAATAGAACCTGTCTTGAATAATTTTGGCGGCATTGACCGACGAAGGTCAAAGATCATCAGACCGAGAGATATAGCCTGTTTTCTCGGGTCCACTTTTACGAAGGAACGGCCACTTCCAGCGAAATTGGGGAAAAATCCACAGGCTCGATTCTGTTCAGACTTGGCATGTATGATAAGTTATTTATTTTCTCTAAAAACGTGTTTTTGTTTGTTGATAACGGGAATAGTTTTGTAGTTTCACCGTCATTCGCAGAGCTTTCACCCAAAGTACATGTACATGGCACAACTATAAATATCTTTCGTGACCTAAAACAGGGCTCGTTTGCGTTATCGACAATACAAAACACGTTTTGAAGGCCAAGAATCTACGCTAGCGGTAAAGCGGACGGAAGTGGTCACCAGATAATCTGTTGACCTTCCAATTTCGCTGGAGTGGCTTTGGGTTGGCACAAACGATTGTCCGACTTTGTGGCTTCATAAAATAAATGCTGTTGGATAGATTTTAATAAAGGTGGTATCTTCGTTTGCGCTAGACATTCAGCTTTTAGAAAAGGTATACTTTTATATGGTTTACTGTTGCCTATTTTTCACAATCCCGAGAAATGGTGAGCAATGTCCGTTCATATACGTTCACTAGATCGCCACCTTAAGTCCTCCTTCCCCAAATTCACCTATCAAAACTAATGTTTCAAAATCCATTCTGTTCTAAGCCGTCTGCAGAAAATGTGTGCTTCCGGAAATTAAGAAACGTATCACGAACAGCAGAGTAAAAAATTTTTTGCGAAGGAAAAATGTATTATGTACCGTAATACCCCCCCCCCCCCTTTCTTAAGCCAGTGGTCGACGACTGTTATAGTGAACGTGCTCCTTCCCCTCCCCCCCTCCTTTTTTTTTATACTGCATTTTCAAATAACGACTTCGCGTTGGGGACGAGTTAAAGCAGGCGTCCCCCAAGGTTCTGTATTAGGACCACTTCAGTTCCTGATATATATAAATGATATAGTAGATATAGTTCATTCATCCATTCAGCTCTTTGCCGATGACACAACTCTGTTCATCAAAGTGGATGACGCCTTTGCTGCGACCAATGCTCTCAATACTGACTTGCAGGCAGTTGAGTGTTGGTCGCGGCAATGGCTTGTTTCATTCAACCCTGCGAAATCTACCAGTATGGTCATCTCCAAGAAGAGGAATCCTTTAAATTACCCCGATTTAGTTTTTATGAATGAAAAGCTACCCGAAGTTTCTGATCACAAACATTTAGGCTTCACAATTCGCAGTGATCTGTCCTGGTCTAACCATATCAAAAATATAACAACCAAGGGAATGAAACTGGTGAAGATTCTTAAATATCTGCAGTTTCGTATCAATAGGAAATCCTTAAAAAAATTCGTTATCTCTCATTTATCAGACCTCTCTTGGAGTATGGGTCAGTGGTGTGGGACAACTGCACACTGCAAGAGTCTCAACAACTTGAAAACGTCCAATTGGCAGGGGGCCAGAGTTATTACTGGGGCCACTTCTAGGACTAGTCATGATTTAATTTATGAAGAAACAGGCTTTGAAACATCATCTCGGAGCCGTGAAAAAAGCAAGCTGATCTTATTTTACAAGACCATGCACGGTGTAGCTCCTTCATACTTATGCAATCTCATTCCTAACCTGGTCAATGAAAGAAACAGGTACAATGTCAGATCTGGTACGAATCTTTGTTTTTCGATCACGAACAAACTGATCTAACACTTCTTTCTTTCCATCGGTTATACGATTGTGGAATAACTTGCCTACTGATGTGCGTAATTCCGAAGACCTTATATCCTTTAAGAAAAAAATAGATCAAGGGAAAAAAAGGTGCAAACAAGCTATACTACAGAGGTGACAGAAGGCTTGCTGTTTCCCACGCACGGTTGCGTATGGGATGCGGCAAGCTAAACTTAGATCTGTTCAAAAATGGTCTGATAGACTCCCCTCAGTGTGCCTGTGGAAACGGAAATGAAGATGTTTTTCATTATTGTTGCGAGTGTCCTTTTCATACAACTCAGAGAAATACATTTCAGAACCAAATTATGTCCTTTGCATCATTTACGGTTTCAACTTTGTTATATGGGTCCAAAACATGTACCTCCAAGCAAAATGAAATTATTTTTGACGCAGTCCATAACTTTATCCAAACAACAGGCAGACTGGGAGATGTGACGTAGTTCATACTATGGTCAAAATCTTGAAACCAGAAATGTATCATCTGTGTATAAAGTTAAGCGAAGGCGGACTTCATCTCCCTACCCTCTATCTGTGACGTCTTGTGTCGTTCCACTTATGCTCGTGTGGCGCCGCCACTCTACATGTCCTCGTCTTGTGGCGTTTTTTCTTATGGTGAATTGTCTCTGAACCTGTGACACGTAACACCTCTTCTTTAATCTTTTTTATGTGCAAGAGGAATTTATATAGGGCTTTGCCCTGTTTCCCAATTGTATCCTTACAGAAATGAAAATATGTTTAAGCCAAATAAATATTCAGATTGAAAGATAGCGCCACAAGCGCACTCAACCCCCATCCACTATCCCCCCCCCTCCCCCAAACAACGAAAGAAAAGAATGGGCCCCAGACCTTGCTCAGTAAATATACTGCTAGATACAGCAGGTATAACTTGTTGGCGCAGATGATTTCAATAACGTAGACCTGTGAACAGGGTTTTGTTTCAATGGCAATAGAAAGATTGATACAAAGAAGTGACACTAACAACAGCGACAATTTTGATGCCAGACAAAACTGTTCTTGGCCTGCAGAAATACATAGAATCCATGAGCTTCAGGGGCTCTGACACTGCCGCTCATATCCTTTGGGCTTTGGGGGCCTCAGTGGAACCCAAACCCCGGCCTTCTATAGTTTCGCTTCCCTTCCAACAAAACTTGGATCCGCCCCTGTCTACAGTGCACTAAATTGGGTGGTTGTCCGCGACGTAAGGAACTTACATGACTGCGTCCAATTTTTGGAAAGAAAAGGTGAAGTCTGGAGGCACCACAGGTGCCGGAAGGCCATGAGCTGTTGACCAACAAAGTGGACATCAAAATAGATTGCATTGACGCAATAACAAGCTTATGATAGTAATGAAAAAGATATAATTTATATATGTGCACTGACTCCGAGTGGGAGTAGTCCCTTTGTCTTAAACAGCCTTTGTTTTGAGTAGCCTACATTTTTTTTTTTTTTTTTTTTTTTTTTTAGTGGTTATGAATTCTGAATCACAGAAAATTCACCTTGTTTCTCTGTATTCTTGATTAGACAATTAAATCTTGGGCAAGATTGGAACACGGCACTTTCCAGTCAACGACTCCCAACTGACTATTGTAGTATTGAAGCTAAATGAAACAATGACACTCAGGGGCTGCTCGAACGTATTTATTTGGCGCACTTCGCACAGAAAACGGAAAAGTATAGTCCTCATCTTTATTAACCATAAGAGAGAGTGAATGCATGGGTGTAGGTATATAATCTGGCTCATGCACAGCTTTCTCCAAGATTTCTTTTGGTTTAGGTCCACCATTCAAAAAAAATGTAGGTTATGTGAATGACAATAATTAGCGGGAGACGAAATTTGCACACCTCAAATTGTTCTAGCCCTTTTAAATGAAAAATATGCGCTTTGCCTGACAGCAACGGTATAGTCTTATTTTTTTACTCGACATGAACAGCTCTGCGGAGTTTATCTATACAGAGTCAGGTAGGCCTATACTTACGTATACATATGTTATCAGTTGGAATGTACTAGTATTCATTTAAATGTGGTCTGGGCTTTGCGTAAGATTGATGCTACTTTCTTTAGAACAAATTCAAACACAACATTGATGTTTCCTTTCGATTTTATCAATTATAAAATCTTGTCACGCGACATGTCACTTGTGTTTTATGGAATATATCAATCACTGAAATGCGTGACTTATATTTGGCCGTTTTGGGGGGAAAAATTTCAATCATCAGACTCACATCCAATCGTTCCGTAAGACGTTAAGTAGTCGATTGATCCAAACATTGGACAGCATGCTACACCCAAAACACACACACACGAGTTATAACTTATAGAAATGACGTACTGCACATGTTCCAGGTGAGTCACAAGAATCTCTCAATTTGCTAAATGTAATTTATCTTCATCCTAATACCGGTACTATTCTTAGCCATATATCATGGCAAAGTACTGTAGCCTGCTATAACAATGACACAATAAATCATAGTATACTTGCCTCAAGAACAACGGTAAGTGGGCTTTTTTTCAATCTTTATAAAGTAAACGAGCTTCATCTGAGACAAAGATAGTGTTCGACGAGGCTAGGCCTACTTTGGAGACACATGGTACATAGGCCTACTTGCTTAGTGCAGAAGGGATGCTCTGGAATATATGGTATACGTAATTTCTGCAAGTTTTAACGGGTAGACTCCCGTTTCCAAGGGATTGGTCTTCTTACCTACTTTAATTCATTAAGGAATATTTATCATGTAAATGTGCAAATCGAGACAGAAAAAATAAGTAGGCAACATCCATGCTCGCCAATCGCTGTGGGCCACCGTAGTAATGGCGCAATTAACATTAAGTCGTATTAACACTTTCCCGAGCAAACTGCAAGAAAACAACCAGGAAATTTCAAATGTCATCCGCCTGGGGGGGGGGGGGGTCTTTTTTACATGTACTTTCACCAAGTCTTGAATCAAACCCCAGGTTAATATATGTTATGTCCCTGATCTACTGTGAGCTCTGGGTGCTCACTCGACAGTGTAGAAGGTACAGACGTTAACCCAGCGCGACGAGACCTCTATGGGTTTAGTCGATAAGATGCAAATTCAGGACATTCATATCATTGGAATGTAGATATTTATTCGGACTAGGGGGGCAAAGCAAATACCTGCAATAAATAAATTAAAACGACCCGATGGCAAATATGAATATATATGTACAAAACATGCAACTGAGCATTTTTCACATTAGCTGATAATCTTCAAATCAAGGTAGGAGAGTGAGTGTAGAGTTTCTTTGCTTAACTAGACACTTAAATTGACTATTATTTTAATATACTGTGAATTTATTCTACAACTATGACTGGCCGTGGATTGGGTAATGCCTGCATACCGACATTGATGTTGACTGCATTCATCTGTTACCATTCACCAAGTAAGGCCATCATTTTGTTTACATAGCTTACCGGGTGGAATCTTTGCAAGTACATTCAATATTTGGCTGCAAGATTCTGTTCTGTAAAAGATGAAACCGATACAGACATCGAAATTGGCTTGCCGATTGTGTATGTTCTGTGTGACCATGGAGTAATAAGCTTTATTCCTCCATAGTAGGCTACGAGTTTTTCGAACATGCCAGGTAAAATACGTTTTCTACGTTTGTGGCGCCAAGTTAATTAACGCGCTCTCGTGCTAGGATACAACAAAGGAGAAAATTAGACATATATATATATATATATATATATATATATATATATATATATATATATATATATATATAATACAATAACGGTTTTTTTAATTAATAAAAAAAGTCAAATAAAAACACTGAATCGGATCACAGCTTTCTTCGCCACGCGCTGTGCGATCTTCTTTCGCGGTCAAACCACTCAACAACTGGTCGGATATCCGATGTCTGCTTCAGGGTTGTTAACGGGGGGGGGAGGGGTGTTTGCGGGTTTTCTTTTTTTTTCAAAAATTTTTTAGAAATTATTCATATCCAGAACCGACAGGGCGCGCCAGGTCAGTAGCTTTCCCTGGCGCGGGTTGGGCGTTTAAAACACTAACTCATCTAAAATTATCATTCAAAATGTTTCAGTTGGCAATTGAAGAAGACATTTGACTAGAACTGTTGACTCCATGTTACTCTAACACTGAGAAGCAAAAATGTGCAGGGACTATTCAAGTTAAAACGGCGTTAATCCAAAATAAAATATACTGCGAGATATGTTATACAGCTTACAAAGTTTTGAGAACATGCTTAATAACTTTGCATTATTTCAGCCTCCGGGTTTTTATTTAAAAAGCCCACTGGGGATATCTGTCACTCAGTCTGTAACCAACCAGCTGATCCAGGCCAGTGTATCTTCAATTTAAATCGTTTTTACTTTGATTTTGCCACCGGTCGATGCTCCACGTTCGTCTTCAAAGGTTGCGGAGGAAACAAAAACAACTTTATGTTTAAGAAAGGATGCATTGACACCTGCGAAACAGGTAAGGGGTGCCAAGCTACTTGCACATGCAAGGACGCAAAGCTGCCTACGAAAAAGGTAATATGTTTCACTCTTAGCATGAAAGGTTCTGTGGGGCACCCGATAGGGTTTTCAGCTTGTCACAGGTACGGTAACTTTTTAGGTTCCTCAAAAAACAAACAAACAAACAAACAAACAAAAAACAATGGTAGGATTCTTCTTCTCTGTGCAGTTTTTTCAAGAGCACCGACAGTTCTTCATATAACCTTTTGGGTTCTTTTGTTTCTGCTCTCCTTGGAACATTCATGAAAATTGTCAGGACAGGCTGTCGGGGACCAGGAACATATAGTTGCCATCTTGCAACAATTTGGCATGGTTTGTCAATTTTGTTTCGGAAAGGTGATCAGCCGAGAGGCAACAGTATCATCGATTTCAACCGTAAGATCTGCTTATGATATATTATCTATTCAAGTTTTCTGCAGCTTTTGATAAGTGAGGTAATATTTAGACTCTAAATTACAGACATGATTTTGGTAATTTTAAAACGAAGTTTTGTTGCTTCAAATTTAGTAATTTTATAATAAAGAGTATTTCTATATCATTTTGATCTTATTTTTTTAGATGTATATCTTAAAAAAGTTATATCTATTAGCTCGTGTTTGAGTTTATATGTGTTACAAACTTCACGTGTTTTGCTAATTCATCATTTGCCACGTTCATATTTATTCTTTATTATGTGGGTTGTCTTTGCTGAATATTTAGCTTAGACAAGGAGCCGCTACTCAGAGAGACACATACGGGTAAAAGGCTCCGAAACATGTTGAGTAGTTACCCGCTGAAGACCCTTTAATTTATTTCGGCTGATACAGCCTATGTCAAAATTTTACAGAAGAACGTGTGCAATATGGACAATAGTAATTCCATATGTATATAGGTTAGACAGGAACAGGTTAGCTTATGGAGAGTAAAGAGTTCGGACTGCGGAATAGGGGAATGACTACAAGGAAGTGGTTCTGGGCAAAAAGACACAAATACAAATAAACATTTGGCCGAACGTTGCTTAGGTCCCAAAATAAACATTTGGCCGAACGTTGCTTAGGTCCCAAAATTTTCCTTGCATCTGAAACCCCTAGGTTATTCGGGGAACCAGATTCTTTTTCACCATAAATGAAAAATCCTCTGATTCCACAAAGAACCTAGGGGTTATCCAAGAACCAAAACGAAGGGTGTTTTTCTTAGGACGTATCTCATCACTTCCAGCATAAAATGATAGTCTAGTCATTTGTATGTTCGTATATTCTGTGTGCAACACACATTCAATGGCTTTATTGCCGCAACATTCAAGGCGTAAAAATATGAAATAAACTCTCGATCGATCGAACTGATTATAGTGTATTTCACACTGTACCTTCGATTCTTCACATCACTTCCAGCATTAAAGGATAGTCTGGTCATTTGTATGTTCATAAAGTCTGTGTTCAGACACATGCAGTGTCTTTATTGTGTCAACAGTCAAGGCATCTTTTTTCCCACAAATACAAATAGTACTCTCTCTCTCTCTCTCTCTCTCTCTCTCTCTCTCTCTCTCTCTCTCTCTCTCTCTCTCTCTCTCTCTCTCTCTCTCTCTCTCTCTCTCTCTCTCTCTGAGAGGTTAAATCTGTGAAAGCTTGAGGTTGTCAAATATTAAATAGCCACAGATTTGAGACTATTTTAATATGTATTTCTGGGAAAAAAAATTAAAACCCAAAGGTCTACAAGGTTTGGACCAAATGTAGTGACCATGGAATTTTATTTAAAAAAGATACTTTCCATATGTTGCTAGACATTAGATTGCATGTGAATATGACTGCTTAATTACTGGCTTGGCCTCCGTCGGCGAAGCAATGACGCCAATCATGCAGGTAATTTTAGTAATTAGTGCAAGTAATTATTACCTATACCACAACAATAACTAGTTATCAAAAAAACATCATGTTAAGAACTCTATGGACACCAAAACACCACAATCCCTGCATGTCAGAGCAACAGGTCATGCCATCATGTATCATTCTGACAAAGACACATCAAAGCGATGTTTTGAACATCACAATTTTAAAGATATAGATTCACTTTGTATAGACGTACACGACCGTGAAACTGGCATTTGGAACCCCAAAGCCGAAACTGAATAATGAATCCTATTTTTACACTTATTCCTCTTTACCATGGATTGCAATTTGTCTGTTCCAGTATGCGTCACTTTCAGTCATTACCCAGGTACCCGTCGGACACCCGTCCGAGCCATACCAAACAAAATCAATTTCCAAGACCGTCATTTTTTTTTTTTTGTTGTTGTTTTTTAATCGCAGCGAAACCAAGACATTTGTACTCAACGCTTTTTTTTCAAATTTTAGAAGATTTCAGAAAATAATATTTATATTTTTATGGTGGTATCTCCAAATTGAGAATAGCATATTACATTTTGGAATGGGCGTTTCCAAACATTTTTCCTCTGCGTCACTACGTACGTGACAACCGATTCAAAGACTTATCAATTTTCAGGTGTAAATAACGTTTTAATAAAAACAATTTGTTTTCATCAGATTCAACATCTTTTTTTTTTTTTTCACCTTTAGCCTGCGCTCCAAAGAGGACCATTCAGCCAAATTGTTCAAGCCCAGTAGCACCGGGATTGTGCAACTCAGCACTCCTGAGATATTACTACGATAGCGTTGCCAAAGTCTGTCGACCCTTCGTCTACACAGGTTGCCGTGGCAACGGAAACAGATTTTCAACTCTTCTGGAGTGTGAACAGGCCTGTGCCCAGACAAGTGGTGAGTATAATTTACCATAAATCAGAGCATGCTTTCGACGCTTTGGTAATTCGGTTGTTGGCTATTCGCTTCAAGATTCCAATATCCGAGTACCCAATCCAACCGGAGTGGGCTATTAACAAATTTGGCAAAAGATGTAAATGTATATAATCAGATGCTGAATAAACCGTCGTGAGTTTATAATTGCATTTAATGCAGCTATTAAAGTCAAAGATTTTATTCCACATAAGGGAAAAAAAGAACGTGCAGATGTTGTACCCAAGCTCAACAATTTCAATACATCCACCTGGGGATCTGGCGAGTCCCTGGGGCCAGGGATCTGGCCAGATACCTGACGATACGCAGCCCTTTCTGTGGAATCAGCAGGTATATATAAAAGGTTAGAAAGCAAAATTATACTGTCAAGCTGAATGGCTGGGAATAGCTGTAGTGACATCGAGTTGTCATGAGCCACTCCGTCCACATAATTTAAGTGTGTGTGTCAACACATACTTTTCTGTTTTTCTAGGAATTCTTTATTTCTTTCTTTTTTCCTCTTTTTTTCTTTCTTTCTTTCTTTCTTGCTTGCTTGCTTGCTTGCTTGCTTGCTTGCTTGCTTTCTTTCTTTCTTTCTTTCTTTACAGGCAAATTTGTCCGACATTTCATTTGAAAACTATTACATGTAGAAACTCCAAACTTGGCACAATTATACTTCTATAGATAAAGTCTGGCCTTTTTATAATGAGAGGTCATGCTTTTCAAAATTATGCAAATGAGGGCTAATTAAAGTTTTAAATCTTCAATATCTTATATACTATAGTAGATGTGGTTCCGAGTATATAGGAGTTCGATCATAGCAAGGTAAAGGTCAACTCAAATGTCAAGGTCATGTCAAGGTCAAAGGTCATTTTCATGCCAAAATGTCATTTTTGAGGTCAAGGTTCACTTCAGGTGGAGGTCATCCCAAGGTCAAAGGTCATTTCAAGGTCAAAGGCCACTTTCCATGGTGGCTTTCTTCTAGCCATAACTTGGTCAATTTTTATCGAATTTGAATCATGCTGGGCTCAAATTGTAGCTATTGTAACCCTGCATATTTTCAAATTTATTTGTGACCTCTAAAGGTCAAAGGTCAAGGTCATTTGGACCTTTGAAAGTTTCATCCAGTCACAACTTTGCCATTTTCCATCCAATTCTAATCATGTTGGACTCAAATTGTAGGTATTGCAACACTCCACATTTGTATAAGAACATGTTACCTCGAAAGGGCAAAGGTCAAGGTCATTTGGCCCTTTGAAAGTTTCATCTTGCCATAACTTGGTCAATTTTCATCCGATCTGGTTGCATGATTGTATCTCCATACAAGGACTTTGACCGTTTTATACAGAGGAATGAAGATGTTTAAAATTATGCAAATTAGGGGCATTTGAAATTTTAAAACTTGACTATCTGCGAAACTATTACAGATACAGATGTCATTTCAACGTCTACTAGAGGGTTATAGACCATTGCGCATCCAATGAATCTAAAACAAAAAGTTGTAGCCATTTCAATTATGCTAACTAGCAGCATTGGAAATTTTAAAACTTGAATATCTTCAAAACTAGTGTAGATAGAGATGTCATTACAACTTCCACTAGGGGGTTGTTGACCAATGCGCATATAATGAATCTGAAACAAAAGTTGTAGCAATTTAAATTATGCTAAATAGCACCATTAGAAATTTTAAAACTTCAAAGCTATAATGGATAGAGATGCCATCTCACCTTGTACCCCTGTGTTATGGAAGAGTTGTACATTGCCATACCAATATGCTTTGAAGACACACACACTGATTTGCTATGCAGCAAATCATCTTTTCTAGTGATCAATTGTAACTGTACATGACATATTTTCTCCTTGATCTGTTCTCTGTTCCTTACTTTGGATGATGCACGATAAGTTTGAAAGTTTGAGTGCGAGTTCACAGATGTTAGTAAAGTCCTCGTTTGTACAAATTTGTGCAGCTTGCCCTTTGATCTTGAGGTTGCCTACAATCTAAACTTGGATGAACAGGAGACTTTCAACAGTATTCTTAGGCCTTCTATCTATAAATGTTGGAATTCTTAAACGAAATACCTATGCTTGTAGCGTTCTACCTTGTCATTTCAAAAGTTAAATAATTTCGCTTTTTTAAGACTGTTAGTGAATAGAAAGGGAATATGGGAATATCTTTATATTTCTTTGAAGGAGTTTGGTTTCGGAGACAGCTTTTGCTCATGGACTCGAATATTACTAAAAGGGGCTAAAAGCTGTGTTAAAACAAATGGATATCTATCAAAATATTTCACAATATCGAGATCAATGCATCAGGGATGTGCGATTGCGGCAGCAACAATAAGGAAAGACTAGAAAAGAAGATTTGCTTTACAGCAAATCTGTGTGGGGCTTGCAAAATTTGATTGATAGACATACTTTGAAAAATGCGTACTGCTGTGATTCTGAAGCAGAATAACATCTATCAGGAGTATGGGAAAAGTGAACCTAAACCGGTTTTGATTGTATAGGGCTTAAGTCTGTGTGGAAATGTAGCAACTTGAGTTCATTATTTGTATATGATTGAATACACCAACATGTCATAGCATATGACTTGAAGCAGGAACATGCATGTCATGTTTGGGTATCGGCCAAAAATTTGCTAAAATAAATCATCTAATTTGCATATATTAAAACGGTACAAGTTTGAGTTATGGCTCATTAAATGCACCTATAGCACAAACCTATACATTGACATTAGAATGGTACCTATCTATAATAGGGAAGATATCCAAAATTTGAATTTTATAAATTGGTTAATTTGCGTAAATTAAAATGCTACAATTTAGGTTTGTGATTCATTGGATGCAGCTGTAGCATAAAACTAGTTCAATGTTGGAATAACACCTCCATCTGTAAAAGGTTTGAAAATATTCAAGATGTAATTTTTTAGTATTTGCCTAATTTGCATAAATTCAAATGCTACAACTTTGGATCATGATTCATTGAATGCACCTATGTTACAAATATATAATTCAATGTATATGTGGTATCTCTATCTATAATAGTTTTGACCCTATTCAAGATTAAAATTTTGTGTGTTTGCCTAGTTTGCATAAATTTAAATGCTGTGACTTTGGCTCTTTGTTCATTGGATACCCTATAGCATCAAGCTATTAATTTGAGTTGGAATGGTACCTCTATTTATAATAGTTTTGAAGATATTCAACATTTAAGTTTTCCAGGTGCCCTTAATCAGCATAAATTAGAATTCTAGAACTTTTGCTCAATGTCCATTAGATTGACAGATGTCTCAAACCTGTGTAAGTTAGAACTTTGTGCCTATGCATAAAAGTTTTGAATGTAAGGAGCTTTTAAAATTTTAATTGCTCCTAATCGCCAAATTTTAAACATCATGACTATTCCAAACAATATGCACAAATTCACAGGTAGGTCAGTCACCATGGCAAGTTTGGTGGTTTTAGAAATAATAAGAGTGTACGAGAAAAACTCCAGACAAACTTGGTCAGAAAGTCAGAAAGTCAGAAAGGAAGGAAGGAAGGAAGGAAGGAAGGAAGGAAGGAAGGAAGGAAGGAAGGAAGGAAGGAAGGAAGGAAGGAAGGAAGGAAGGAAGGAAGGAAGGAAGGAAGGAAGGAAGGAAGGAAGGAAGGAAGGAAGGAAGGAAGGAAGGAAGGAAGGAAGGAAGGAAGGAAGGAAGGAAGGAAGGAAGGAAGGAAGGAAGGAAGGAAGGAAGGAAGGAAGGAAGGAAGGAAGGAAGAAAGAAAGAAAGAAAGAAAGAAAGAAAGAAAGAAAGAAAGAAAGAAAGAAAGAAAGAAAGAAAGAAAGAAAGAAAGAAAGAAAGAAAGGAAAGAAAGAAAGGAAGAAAGAAAATTGCTTCACAGCAAATCTGTCTATATGCTACAAAAAATTCAAGTTTTAAATGTTTCTTATACACAAAACTTGAAAATATGCAAGTTATGCAAGGATATATGCCACCATTAAGAAACTCAAGGCATTGAAAGTTAGGTTATTGCCTTTTCCATTAGGTGGCAGCACATCCTGATACACGTTTTCATCCATTAGCCCATTCTCACAAACCTTTAGCTAGCATTTGAATCATGCCTCTATCTATATTAGTTTTGAAATTGATCATTTAAATTTTCAAATGCTGCTAATTTGCATAATTTCAATTGCTACAAATCTGAAAACAAATTTAGAAAATAGCCCATGCCCACAAACCAATAGGTAACATTTGAATTGTGTCTCTATTTATGCTACTAATCTATTAGTTTTGAAGATATCAAAATTAAATTTTTCAAATGCCCCGAATTTGCAGAATTTAAATTGCCATAAATCTTAACACATATCTGTCAGATAGCCCATCCTCACAAACCTACAGCAAGCTTTTAGAATCATGTGTCTATCTATATTCGTTTTGAAGATATTGAAGATTTAAGTTTTTAAATGCCCCTAATTTGCATAATTTCAATTTCCACAAATCTGAAAACATCTCTATTAGATAGCCCACCCTCGTAAACTTATACCCAGCATTTAGAATCATGTCTCTGTTTTTATATATATAAATATATATTAGTTTTGATATAAAAGATCTAAATTTTCAAATATCCCTAATTTGCATAGTTTCAATTGCTACACATCTAAAAACATCTCCATTAGACAGCCCATCCTCGCAAACCCACAGCTAACATTTAAAATTGTGTCTCTACCTATAATAATTTGGAAGATATGAAAGATTTAAATTTTTAAATGCCCAAAATTTGCATAATTTTGAACATCTTGACTACACAATATAATATACACAATTTCACTGCTAGGTCAATCATCATGGCAAATTTGAGATTTCTAGGGATCACGGTGTCCAATAAAAGCTCTAGATAAAATCTGGGCAAAATAAATTAATTCCAGGAAAAACAAAATGTCTGTGTTGGCACACAGACACTAAAAAGAATTGTTGAAAAAACAAAATGTATGGGTTTGCACCCAGACACAATGAACATATAAATGGTTTTGGACTCCCATGAGTGACAGAATTACAACCTACTGAACTACATGCTCAAAATTGGATAAAAATTGACTAAGTTATGGCTAGATGAGAATTTCAAAGGTCCAAATGACCTATATTTTTGACCTTTATAGGTCACATGTAAATTACAAAAATGTGCAGCATTACAATAGCTACAATTTGAGCCCAACATGATCAAAATTGGATAAAAATTGATTAAGTTATGGCTAGATGAAAATTTCAAGGGTCCAAATGACCTTGACCTTTAGAGGTCACATGTAAATTACAAAAATGTGCAGTGTTAAAATAGCTACAATTTGAGTTCAACATGATCAGAATTGGATAAAAATTGATTAAGTGATGGCTAGATGAAAATTTGAATGGTCCAAATGACCTTGACCTTTTGAGGTCACATATAAATTACATAAATGTGTAGTCTTACAAACATATTAATTGATTTGGATTGGTTACCTGTACATATTATCGTTTTGAAGATATTCAAGATTTAATTTTTCAAATGGCCCTAACTTGCATAATTTTCAAACCCACTGAAGAAAGAAAGACAGACAGACAGACAGACAGACAGACAGACAGACAGAAAGAAAGAAAGAAAGAAAGAAAGAAAGAAAGACAATACGTCTGTGTTGGCACACAGACATAATTACATTAACCACTCATCTGCTGCACAGACCTAGGCCTCTGTTACTACCAGCTCATTTGGTTGCCCCATATGTGCAGTGGCTGCAGTGTAGATTGGTTGCCCCATATGTGCAGTGGCTGCAGTGTAGATTGGTTGCCCCATATGTGTAGTGGCTGCAGTGCAGATTGGTTGCCCCATACGTGCAGTGGCTGCAGTGTAGATTGGTTGCCCCATCCATGTGTAGTGGCTGCAGTGTAGACTAAAATGATGTGTATGGTCTAGCAGTGTTCTAAACATCAGACATATATATATATATATATATATATATATATATATATATATATATATATATATATATATATATATATATATATATATATATATATATATATATATATATACTGTATCTAGAGTATGATCCTGCATTTGTAAAGATAATCATTGTGGTGTGGTAGTTTATATGTATTTATTTCTTTGTACCAAAACTCAAAAGTAATTCATTCTACGCAATATTAAATTGCCCAAAAGAATTTCCAAAAACCAAGGCAAAATTAGAGCAGGATTGTGGACAAGAATTAGATTGGTTTGAAATATGGTGTTACCATGAAGAGTCATCTAGCGATCCGAAGGTAAAGCAATTTAATTGGAAATTGATACATGATGCCAAATATACAGTGAAGAAGTTAACACAAATTGGGAAGGTCAGATGAGGTGTGTAAAATTTTTGACAAAGAAGGAACAGTAAAACACAAGATATGGGAATATGACTACATAAATGTTTGGAGGGGTATAATTTCAAATAAGATAAACTCAGTCTTTGGCATTGATTTAACTTTTACCAATGTTATGCAAGGGTATCATGACAACTTAAATTGGAATGCTAACATAGCACTAAGCACTATATTACAATATATAAAGTGGATAATATGGAAATGCAGAAATGTAAAGAAGTATCAAAATGAACTCAAAGGTCTAGAAACTTTGAAAAGGGAATTGAAATTCAGCATAAAGGATTTGGCTGCAATAACTAAATCTCAAAAAAGAAACAAAGGGAATGTACATACCTTGCCAGATTTGAATTATAATTCATTTTGTCCTATATGCAGATTGTAGCATCGAACAGTAAATCGTGTAAAATAGGCCTTAGGTGTACACATGTACTTGAAACCTTTCATTTGACAACTACCATGTCATATGCATAGCAAATTTATATGCACATTTATAACTTTATATGAATAATGTGATGACGAATGAAGAAGTAAAAAAATCGTGTTTTCATTACACAGAATGCCTACACTATATACAGATTTAACATTAATTATCAAACGAAGACAATGTTACCTTGAAAACATCCAGTAGTAAAAAAAAAATGAATATTATGCTTAAAATTTGGTTAGGAACATTGCTGTTAAAGATCTTTCAGTCAGTTTTATCTAGGGACTAAATATGAAGTAAAAAAGGGCAAATCTATTTTACCACCAACAAAGTGGTTGAAGGCACAAACCCCCCACAAGATTTGTGGTAGTTTATTATAGTTATAGCTCATTTACTGCTCAAGTATTGGAATGGGGAATGTATCATCCATGTGTAACTGAGCACACAGACCTAGATATACAGGAATGTATACGATATACAACGAACAAGAGAAAAGGCTTTCAATACTGTAAATAACTTATTTTTGCAGTTCATAAATTTTCACAGTTAAATCTAAATCCACAACATTTGGAAATAAGATTTTACTTTTAATTTCCTTTCTAAAGGAAAACAAGTTACTTTTGGCTGCAATTGTGTGCACTTCAATACACAGGGAAACACTTTTTGAATGTATTTTGGAAGCCCATGCTTTAATTTTGCTAACACAAATTTACCATCTTCCAAATTTGTTAACTTCTGTTTTGAAATTTACACATGAATTTAAAGCATTGATGAAACATTCATTTTCCTGTCCTCTTGACACGTAATTATTATGGACAAAAGGGTCTTCCAGAAATGCATAGTTAACCACTGCAATTTACTTATATTTATGTTTGGGGGTTTTTTTGTTTTTGTTTTCCAGCTGGACTTCCATGGTGGCCATGGAATTTCTTTAAAATCTAACTCCACATACTTGCCACCTACAATTACTGCATTTCCGTTGGGACATCAAGGCAATACATCTGTGTACTTTCAATGTGTACCAGATCACTTACATACATGGACATCATTAATTCTGTGATTGGTATTTTAACCATACACTTTTTTAAATGCTTTGACCTTGTAAGCCTATCTGAAATCCATGTTCAGCCTGTTATAACTTCACTTACTTGGCAATTTTGTGCTAGAAGAATGATCACCTTTCCCAGTTTGGAAAAGTGCATAAAATAGTTGCGAGGAATTAACTGAAAAGTACTGAATATAGTTCACGGTAAATCATTTATCTTTGACACTTTTTTTTCCAAAGAATCAAAACACAGGCACTTTTCTTTCCATAAATCACATCGTACTCATACATGGCTTCATCAACTCGCATTCCTCTGTGTCACCACTAGTTGTAAACTGGATGGACGGCTGGATTAAGACATACAAGGTGAAATTTGAGAAGACTGTTAAAAGGGACACTTTTATCTTTACAGAAATGTTAATTTAGCATTGCCTTGACAGCTTATTCTGCTGTTAAGTGAAACAACCAAAACTTACCGACACCAAATGGAAATAAAATTTACAACTGATGCAACAAAATCCTCAGAAATGTTAATTTAGAATTGCCTTGACAGCTTATTCTGCGGTTAAGTGAAACAACCAAAACTTACCCAACACCAAAGGGAAATAAAGTATACAATTGATGCAAGAAAACCCACAACTTGAGGCATTTAATGAAGAGAGCATGCCTGTGAAGTAAGCTGGGGATGTGCCCCGGAAAACGACTTTTTGTTTTTGAACTTTAAAAATATTGACTGGGGTCATATGTTAAATTTGTACATATGCTTTTGATTTGTACCTTTCAAAAAAACATCATTGTATTTGTGTCTTTTTGCCCAGAAGCACTTCCTAGTAGTCAATATCCTATTCCGCAGTTCGAACTCTTTACTCTCCATAAGCTAACCTGTCCCTGTCTAACCTGTATATATATGGAATTACTATTGTCTATATTGCACACGTTCCTCTGTAAAATTTTGACATAGGCTGTATCAGCCCAAATAAATTAAAGGGTCTTCAGCGGGTAACTACTCAACATGTTTCGGAGCCTTTTACCCGTACACGTCTCTCTGAGTAGCGGCTCCTTGCCTAAGCTAAATATTCAGCAAAGACAACCCACATAATAATGAATAAATATGAACGTGGCAATTGATGAATTAGCTAAATATGTGAAGTTTTGCTTGTAAATGCAGAGCTTCATATCAAAGAAGAATACCTGTCAAACAAACCATAATTACCAAATTTTATAGTACAGGTTCAGGTAAGAACAATTTGACTTACCCCTGAACCAAAATGTACCCTTTCTAGCTGGACAGCTTTTCCTAGTTAAACCATCCGCCAATGTTTAACTGAAGTGGAAACAAGCTGGGGCATTATATTCAGTCCCAGTGATTGTAAAATAAACAGTTGCAGCTAGACCACCTGTACAGACCAAGGAAAATCCTAACAAGGACTGCAACAATGTACATCCTGTACCAGAGATGTAAAACAAACTCCATGATGACACCTACTCCTCAAACAATTAAGCTCTATTTAACTGCCAACCCTGAGTCAATGTGTCAACTTACTGTGTCAGGTTTTTGACACTTGAGAAAATACTGTCAATTTTGAGTAATTTTTTAATAGTGAGTAAATGTGCATTTAGGCATGTCAGAAAAGAATGGAAGTCATTAGCATTTATGCCAAAAACATGCTATCAAAACAATTTTTCTTAACAGGATTTTAAGTACAATTAGGCAAACATGCAACTGTCGTAGGCCGCTTCTTGCTACCTGTAGCCCCTGGGGGTTTACCTAACAGAAAACATGTAAGCCTAAAATGTCTGATAGTGAATATTAAAACAGAAAGATGCCAAAAGATAAAGTTAAGTAGCAAAACAGACAAGTCTAAAAACTGTAGATTATTGTAGCCAGACTTTCTAATAATTTTTGGATGTTAACAGTAGAATTATAGGGCAAGTCAGAAAAGAATGGAAGTCTTTTGTATTTATGTCAAAAGAATGCAATGAAAATATTAACCAGATATCAAGTACAATTAGGCAAGCTTGTAACTGTCGTAGGCCGCTTCTTGCTACCTGTAGCCCCTGGGGGTTTACCTAACAGAAAACAAGCTAGCCTAAAATGTCCGAAAGGTGAACGTTTAAACATAATGGTGTCAAAAGATAAAATTAAGTAGCAAAACAGGCAAGTCTAAAATCTCTAAAATTATTGAAGCCAAACTTTCTAACCATCTCGGGATATTTACAGCAAAATTTGTAGAAATATTTGATCAAAAGTACACCTTTGAATCCTCGTGACTCAAGTTTATTGTAAATAAATTTGGTTCTTGATGCAAAGTCCTGAAATTTAGAACAAATACGACCAAATCTCAAAATTTGTGACAAAAATGTATTATATCCAATAGTATCGGAAATATTACTGTCCGGGAAAGGATAATTAACTACTTCAAAGTTAAACTCATCTATTTTGTGATAGACTTTAATACAAAACCTGTCATTAGTGACCTGAATATCCAAGTCCAAAAACACATCTCTGAAACCATCTGAATTGTTACCCTCCAAAGGGATATCTTTTGGGTAAATTTCTTTAGCAATTTCACTGGCTACTTCATGTAGTGTATCAGAGTTGATAAAAATAAATAGCCAGATGAGGCCAGCATTAGTAAGATAAACCACACAAATGCTTTTGATTTGTACCTTTCAAAAAACCACCATGTAGTGTATCAGAGTTGATAAAAATAAATAGCCAGATGAGGCCAGCATTAGTAAGATAAACCACACAAATGCTTTTGATTTGTACCTTTCAAAAAACCACCATGTAGTGTATCAGAGTTGATAAAAATAAATAGCCAGATGAGGCCACCATTAGTAAGATAAACCACAAAAAGTTGCCAAAGTACATGTAATATAAATAAATAGCTAACTGACTTTTAGTTTTTGAACTTTAAAAATATTGACTGGTGTCAGATGTTTAATTTGTACATATGCTTTTGATTTGTACCTTTCAAAAAACCATCATGTAGTGTATCCGAGTTGATAAAAATAAATAGCTAGATGAGGCCAGCATTAGTAAGATAAACCACACAAAGTTGCCAAAGTACATGTAATATAAATAAATAGCTAAATCTATGTACATGTGAATGAGTATGGGTTTTGTGCACCCATTTTATTCTGATACCCTTTGATTTCCAATTTTCAATAACAGTAAATGGTATAACAGATTGTTAGTTCGATCAGTGACGTATGCTATAGTTTGCCTCAATTCAATTCAGCTAAAATGCCTCTGGACATACTGAATACCATGATCTACAGCACTTCCAAGATGAAAGATAAATATCGAGACATGTTTAACCGAAAATGGGGCAGTCTTTCATGATCTCGACCATCAATAAATTTGCCTATGATAATGCATCTCATGTATAGGTAGTATTGATGCCATAGATTTATAAAATATATATATATATATATATATTACCACTATTTAGAGCCCAAGTAGTTGATATAGATGGTCATATCTGGCTACTTTATGCAGGCAAAACTGCTCCAAAGAAGTCTGTCTATGCATCATATATGAAATCATAGTTTTCTTGTCAACACAGCTGTCAGTATAGGCACATGCATATTTTGACCCTCATTCCTGCTGCCTTTACCTGCTGTGATATGAAGAAGATAATATTCATTTTAGACAACACAATACCAAGTGAATCAATAACCCATGTGCAAGTATACAAGAACAATGGCTTTATTGGCCTGTTTATAATAGAATACACAAGTTACGCCCCAGTGGTCTTCCCTGATGTCTTGCAAGGGTGTGGGTATTTTACTGAGAAATGCACTAGGAAGATGTACATTTTCCCTAAAACTGCCCACAGAAAACAGGGATATATTTTGTGTGAAAAATGTTGAAAAGAAAGTTTTTCAGTCACACTTAGTGCTTTACATACTTAAATTCTGAAATGCTCAGTCAATGTCATATACATTTTATTCAAATGTATCAAAGTTTGCCAGACTTTCTATTGTTCTATGTATTTTCTCATGCATTTCACACACATACACTATTTAGTGAAGGCAAATCTATTGAAAATTAGAGTGCCTGCATATAATAGAATTGCAGTCAATATGGAAATCAAAGTCATCACATTTTTGTTCACATCCATTTCATTGCTCATGATACAACTGTAACGACTCTCCCCCTTGAATAGAGTCAACAGCTTCCCTTGGGGCAGCCTGGACATTAAGTGCCCAACTTCTCCCAATGCTTGGGCACTGAGTACCCAACCTGCCCCCAATCCCTGGACACTAAGTGCCCAAACTGCCCCAAAGCCTAGACACTAAGTGCCCTACCTGTCCCAAAGGATAGCTGTCCTACCTGTCCCAAAGGAAAGCTGTTGACCTAGAGTGTGCTATTCAGATAGGCTCATCCATCTATGAATTGAATTCTCAGCCTTTTTTTATAAACCCCACAATTCATGAAAAATCATTCAACCAGACACAGTTGCCCCCAGCCAATCTGGACCAGTTAAAGGCAGAAAGGGTCAAACAGAAATGTGCATGTGATACTTTTTGCAAGGTAAACCTTACAAAAATGCAAAATATCAATATCACACATCAAAATATCTGTCCTCTGGGTTTGACTGTGGGGAAGCATGGATGATATCTTTGAAGGTGTGCTAGCATAGAAATATTCATGAGAATCCCCAATTTCTAAACACATTGTTTTATTCCAGTCAGTAACTCTATACTTTAAGACCTAACGATCTGTTATATATCACATCTTTATGAACTTACTTCAGAGAACTTCAAATTTTCTGCTTTTTTCATCAAAGTATTTTGACATTTATTGCATACATATTATACCAGAGGATTCGTATAGGGAAATTTGTGTCCCATCTGGTCAATAAAATATGTTTAACTCATTCCATACCAGTCCCTGATTTTTCTGTATATTTACCTAGATTTAAGACAACCATGCATATTTAAATTCTTCATGAAAAGAGCTTTCGTTCAAATACCAACATGCCTATAGTCTTCAGTCAGTGGTTCTGGCACTGCCTGACAAGTCATGTTGCAGCTGCAACATGACTTGCCAGGCAGTACCAGAACCACTGACCAAGGCCTGTCACTATAGTATGGAATGAGTTAAAATATTCCATATACATGTAATGTATACACCACACTTTCCTTTCTTAGAGCCTGGAGTTACTTGTCAAAACTTTTAAAATACAGGGCAATCTACCTCTACTTGTTGCAAGTCTTTTAAGCTTGAATGAATGAAGGGCATTATGTGCAACTGTCATCATCTTCATGACTATAGATAAAAATATGCTTTTGGTGCACCCTTTGTGGCACTCATCTCCTATCCTCATCCCAATGTACTGTCAACATATTACACCATTAATTTTCTGGCCATATTCATGTATATACTACCAATAGTTGCTCCAATCCTTTCTTAAATATTGGAAAACAGACTTGGTCAAGCTAGGACCATTAAAAAGGCTTGACAACTTGATAACAAATTGTTACTTTAATTGCATTTCTTTTTTTGGCCCCATTTCTACTCCTGCTTGCTGACATCCTGATGACAACTGAGGCTGAGTTGTAATCCTGCCATTAATCCTCCATTTTTCCCCTCAATTGACATCAAAGCTTGGTCCTGCCACTGCTTTAAACTTGGTCTGGGTGTAAAAAATTTGGTGATTGAAATCATACTAAACCAAATAGTCCCCAGCATAACAGTGCAGGCCCATTTCACATGCATTATAAGCATGGAGGTTGATGGAAGTAAGCAGACCTTAAGTACGATCTACCTGAACAGTGTCACTTTCAACATTAAATGACCCTTCCTTTCATATGGGGATAAGCATGGTAATTGCTATTGAAAAAAAAAAAAAAAACTAGCCTTTGGGACTAATTGACATTGGTATAATTTGGTATTGGGACGAGCAGATGTGGAAACGAGTTGGACAGCTTGGTCTGAAACAACCTAGTTTTGAGATGACTTGATGGACAACTCTTAAGGTTAACAGATCTACATATGCCCATTATATTGAATATATTTCTTACACTCATAAACACTCCAAACAACTAGCCAAAAAATTCTTACATTTTAACTTTAGCACCTGCATATCAATCCATCAAACCAAACCTTCATAAAACTTACATATATCAAAATATCCCCCCCCCCCCCACACACACACACACAATCCCATAGCACCAGAAAAATCTTTGTCAACCGTTATCTTGTACAAGTTGCACACAGGCATAAAAATATAACCGTCCTTCATCTAGATCCAGTTCAGCTTTACATTTCTATACATAAAGTGGGAGCTAAATCCATGAGCCCCTCATTTGTAGTGGTGTGGCTCATTGTGATCTCAAAGTATCCTGAGGTGATGGACTCCACGAACAATATCAAAGAATGAAGAGGAATAATGCTTTATGAGTACCAGTAACATGTAAAATCATGTTATCACATAGTTCATACAGTATTGGATTCATTCAGATGGTCAAAGATAACAGTATTCCGATCTAAAAACAATGTTCCTTTCCAATATATTTTTTCAGGGTCCCATGGGTCATTTTTGAGAAAATTGCAAATAATAACACTACATAGTGACCTCACAAAAATAGGTCAAGATCACTGATATTATATAACATTCTACCTTTGGCCATGGTCTATATATCATATAAATTTGGCAAGTTAAATCCAATTACTTTTCCAAATAAGGAATTTTGCATCTTAAAACACATTTTGGCTCATAATTTCCATCAAATTATAGGTGATGCCACTTGTATCAATACCAACTTAGACTTTGACCTCTCCCACAATCCCACCAAATTTGGTGAAGATCCGCCAAAATTAAAGATGCTAGAGTGCTCACAAGATTTTCACATTTTGACCCCTATATTACAATAATGTAGGTGGCGCCATTAATATCAAAAGGGGACTAGATTTTCATACACCCTATAAGTCCTGAAAGTTATACAGTGGAGCCTCATTAATACAGACCCCATTAATCCGTATGTCTCATTAATCTGAACACTTCTGGAACAGAATTGTTCAAGTAATAGTGATTCAGTAATCCAGATGTTTAATTAATCTGAACAGTTCACTGGGGTACAAATGTGTTCAGATTAACGAGGTTCCACAGTATTCGGCGAACTTGAAAACTGTATACGGTATCATGCTAACAAGCAAAAGTTTATGGACGGATGGACGGCAGACAGAGAGACATGAGCAGTTGCATAAGCTCTACGACCTTTGGTCAGCACAGCTAAAAACTGGTAAAGAAGCACTACATGATCATCATGGTTGTACAAATGTGACAAAATGAAAGTATTGAATCTTCTTGTTCTGAAATTTTACCAAGGGGATTCCTAAAACAACAAATTCATATGTGTTGCCCATTATATTACATATACCAGTTTATATGAAGCTCAAGAATTTCCCTGGTTGGCCCATTTCCACAATCCTCAGTATTCTGCACAAAATATCAATCTTTGGTTTCATCTTATCTGTGGACACCAGAAACTTTAAAGCTCTGGAAACACTTCATTGAGTATGACACTCAGAGCTCTGGAAGCACTTCACTGCAGTACATGTATTATATACATGTACATGGTATGATATAAACACACATGCCAAGTAACGTCCTGAGAATATTTTGTTGTACGTATCAGTGCCCTGGTGATATCTCCTTCAAATCTTCTTTTTCAACCAGCAGGTGGCAGCTTTCTGTAAATGTGTGTACCTTTGCTTCCCCCCTGCAGGTGGAGCAATGGGTGGGGGAGGAGGTGCAGGAGGAGCTGGTGGCAGTAGTATGACAGGAGTTGTAGCCTCAGGTGACTGGGTAGTTTGGTCTGGACTTTTTCCTCCAGTTTCTCCTGCAGATGGGCCATTATACACTTGATTACAACCTTCATCACTGCCATGTGATGAATTGTTTTTTGTCACTTCTGGGCTCTTAGACGTTGGTGTAACCTGTATGCTGCCAAAAAGTCTTTCAAACTGCAACAGAAACCAACTTTTGAATCATCTCATAATTCCCAGCAGAACTGACACATCCAATGTACAAGTTTCCAAAACAGCCATATGTACATGTGCATTATGTTACCAATTTCAAAGACCTTTCAGGCTTCTGACCACAACCATGTGTCTGCTCCCATCATGTAGATTTGGCGAATTTCACACACAATATTCAAAATGTGTGCAAAAAAACACAATTCTGCTACAACAAATTTAACTGTGTTTGGATTTCTGCATTCTTCATTATATTTTTGGCTTGCTAATTTTTTTTACAGTTCCAGACAATGTGTTAACTCATTCCATACTATGGTTACAAGCCTTTGTCAGTGGTTATGGCGCTGACTTAAGACAATAGGTATGTTGGTACTTGAACAAAAGCTCTTTTCATGAAGAATTTAAATATGCAATTGTCCTCTTAAATCTTGGTAAATATACGTAAATATCAGGGACTGGTATGGAATGAGTTAAACTACAAAAGCCATGAGGAATTGAACATACCAATATCAACCAACCTTAACTACAGATTTGCTCTACTAGCAGCTGACAGCACAACTATGCAACCACCACGACAAGGGCACATAAGCAGAGAATGCTACCTACCTAGCCACCTGGAAATACTACTATTTTTACCAAACAAATGGCAAATCCTTAATATTTTATCCTTCCTTCATATTTTGAAAATAAGTGCATAAGTTGTTACTATTACAAGAGAAGCTCATTCATCCATTAATACATGGATCTGTCCTCCTTGCTCTTAAGTTCTTTGCTGTGGGATAGAGGGCGGCACAGGGCCTCAGCAATATGAAAAGGTTCTATTGAAATGCACTTGTAGCACATGTATTTGATTTCCCACAGTGCACCAAATTGCTCATGCATGAATTTTGTCAAATTACATGTATTTACCCTAAATAGTAAAGGCTCCTTTGTATTTTTTCATTTGTAACTTTTAAAAATTGCAATAAGCTGGCCAAAAAGAATGATGCTCATAAATCGAAAGATTATGCTACCTGTTCCTCAGAGAGTAGATGTGAGTTTGCACCCAGTGTGATGATGGGCTCACAATACTCGTACCCTATGTGTTGGTAGAAGTCCTGTTTGTCTTTTGTGTTTAAATATATCACTGATATACCCAGCCTGAAAAAGATGATAGCATCTTTAACAAACATCATGACATGGTATATGAGCAACCTGGCTTGATACAAGACATGCTGATAGAGAAGCATATCATTTCATAGTAAGCAAACTGAAAACTCACTTTAAACAACAGGAAGTTAAGGACTTTCTCAATACTTCTTCAACAATTCCTTTTTAGCATTGTATCCATGACCTAAGTGTTCATGCAAACTCACAAATTTTAACCTTTAGAAAGAGCATCTCCCATATAAGTAATTAAAAAAGAAAAAAAACAAGGACTCTGACAGTCCTGTGTTCAGCTAACCTTATACACAAGCTGAAGTGGTCCTGTGAACTTCAAAATGACATCAAGGTCACTTTTGTTGTTAAGACTATCATCACTCTTGCTAACATGAGCAAATCCCGTTACATTTTTTCGATTTTTGATGATTTGTTAAAAATCAGAAAATGACAGCACCACCATGTATTGTACAAAGTTGGCAGACATTCTGTCCACTTTCACTCGTAATAAGTCTGAAACGGATTCAACTTACCATTTGGGAGAAAAAGTCACGATAAAGTAATAACACACCAAAATTCTCAAAAAATCAAAACAAAATTGCAGCACCACCTGTTGAACAGTTCATGTCTGGGGGTCCTCACAGTATCGCTGTGCAATTTCAAAGCAATTGGCTCGGCAGTTTTGCAGAAGATTCTTAAGGTTTTGCCAAAAAATGAACAAAATAAAATCATGAAAATTCCAAAACTTGCTGGAGTATACTGTTTGAATCAAATTGGTAAAGATCAACCCAAGGTATATCTCAACCAACTTTGAAATGAATCTGGTTTACAGCTTTGGAGAAGAAATCAAAAATATGACTTACCATTGCAATCCCCATTGACTTGCATTGTAATCATAATTAGTACCCAAAATGAAAAAATCATTAAATATCAGAGCTGTGGATTATCATCACCTATCAAACACCTTAGTTTGACCATTCCACAAGCTACAATTCCACCAAGTTTCAGAAAAATCTACCTGTAAATGATAGTTTTGGATAAGATGAAAATAGCAAAAACCTGCACAAATTCACAAAAAAATAGAAAAAAATTGCAGTGCCACCTGGTGAACAAATGAAAGTCTAGAGGTCCTCAGAAGTGTCTCTATAGTTTTGAAACAACTGAGTGAGTAACGTGCAGTGGTCCCCCTCTTATAAGGCCCCCCCAAAGGCACTAGAAAAATGGCCTTATAAGAGGGGTAAAATACAATGAATTGCCAAACTTGCTGCATGGAGAAGTGGCCTTTGTAGAGGGGGTGGTCTCTCTTTAGGGGGGCCTAATAACAGGAGACCACTGTATTGTTTATTTTTCATCAGCAAAATTACAGAAAAAAGGCACATACATGTAGAATAGAATTGATGAGGGATTGCATGAAGGCAGTGCCTTGTGCTGCCATCCAATAGATTGTAAACATAAACCAATACCATATCAAACTAAATCAATTATAACATATTACATGTACACACAAATTTCAGAATACATGTACCACAAGATATACAAGAAATAAGTTCAACTAAATTAGTACATCAGGAACTGGAATTAGCACTTGTTTCTCTATGAGTATTTATTCTTTGATTTTTAAAAATCAAAGAATAAATATCAATATATATGTCTTTTTTGTAGCCAAATAATTAATCTTTTTTAAAATCTTTTTTAAAGGAAATAACAGATACAGTAGTTCTAATATTCTCGGGTATATAATTATAAAATTTAGGTCCAATATGTAGAATATTTTGACAAAAGTAATTAGTTTGATGTTGCAATTGAGTTAATTGATGTATATTTCTCGTACCATAATTATGAGTTAAGCCTGAATGTTGAAAACCAAAATTCACGGGTGATGTACCATTAAATTCAGAGTAAACTGGGAGATAAATATTACAAATACAATTTATGGACACGAAAGATTTTTATGCATGTAAACAAATTTTCAGTATATCCTTGACAAGGTGTAAAAGTTGGTGTATGAATAGCCCTTTTTTGAATTATAATAAGTTGTTTGACATGAGTTTCATAACCTGATCCCTACGCTTCTATACAATATAATATATGTGGATGAACTAATGCATATAGCTGCCATACTTAAGTAAAAGAAAGTAAACGACGAACTTTTGAAAGAATACAAATGACAGGTGCAATCTTATTACAAATATTAGTCATATGTTTTTTCAAGGTTAACTTATCATGTAGAATTACCCCTACATATTTAGTTGACACTCCAGTTAACATCTTAGTTCCTGCATTTATATGAAAATTAGGCAGAATCTTTTTATTTTTTAAACATATTATTATACAGTTTAATTTATTTACATTTAGAGCAAGTTTTTTTTTATGTTGAACCAATACATTAATTTAATCAAATCAAGTTCAGCATTCTGTTTCAAAGAGTATGTATCATTTCCAGTGTAAATAATATTATTATCGTCTGCAAATAGTCAGTCTGCAAAGAGTCAGACTGTTCCGAGAGAAAGGGAATGTTGCAAATCATTAATATAAACAAGAAACAAGACTGGACCTAAGATCGAGCCTTGAGACACACCACAATGAACAGAAAAATTCGCTGAGATTAAACGTCCTAACTGAGTAAACTGTTCTCTGTTGGAAAGATAATTTTTGAGCCAGTCCAAAACTACACTCCTAATATCAATATGTCCTTTTTGTTTTCAGTAAGATACTGTGATTCACCGTGTCAAAAGCCTTTTTTAGATCTATGAATATACCGAAACACAGTTTCCTTTTTTCCAATTGTTTTTCAATAAAATTTAGAGTTTCAGAGAAGAGTTTTTAAGATTTTGCCAAAGAATGAACCAAAAAATTACAGAAATTCCAAAAATCATTGGGGCATGACTATTTGAAGATATTGGTAGACACTCATCCAAGGCACATCCCCACCAATTTTAAAGTGAATATGGTTGGCAGTTTTGGAAAAGTCAAGAATGTGACTTACCATGCAATCCCCATTGACTTGCATTGTAATCGATGGGGATGTATGCATTAACCGATAAGTACCCAAATGCAAAAATTTGTTCAAAATCTGAGATGTGGAATATAATCACCTACTGTCCAACTTTGTTTGACCCTTCCACAAGCTACATTTCCACTGAGTTTGACAAGAATCTAAGTGACAGTTTTGGAGAAGTCAAAAATAGTTTTAACATACAAAAATTAATAGAAAAATAGAAAATTGCAGTGCTACCTGGCGAACAAATTAAGGTCTAGGGGTTCCCTGAAGTGTCCCATGCAAGTTCCAAGCAATTGGCTTGGCGTTTTAGGATAAGATTTGTAAAGATTTTGCGAAGCAATAACAACAAAATTCATTGAAAAATAAAAAAATCATTGGGACTGAAACTATTTGAAAAAATTTGGTAGCGACCCAACTAAGGTACATCCCCACAAAGTTTCAATTTTAAAATGTGAATTGCTGATGGATGCTGACGACACCAACAGCAGATGATGAACCATAATATAAGCTTACCTGACTGACAAGCCAACTGGGCTTAATAAAAAAATCTCAATTTCAAAGCATTTCAATTTGGTTTCTTTGATGACCTGCCTATGTACCTGATAGAGTAGCAAATAAGATTGAAAGACCAATGGTTTAACAGTTTTAAACTAACTATACACACATGAAATCATTTGTTTTTGACTCAAAGTGCACTTGTTCAAGTTATTGAGGCACAAATAAAATGAGATATGATATACAGTTTCACAGGGTCTTTTATAATGCACTTCTACATGTTCTAAGCAAGGTCATAGAGGGAGGGGAGGTAGTGTACTCCTGCTTGGAATCTTGTCCTATTAATTCTGGATGTTCTCCTAATTTTAACCTATCTGCACTATGAACATGATGAAGCTGTGCTCTAACACGTTACTTCTGCAGTTCTGAAGGCAAGCCTTTAGATGCAGTACAGAGGTACCTCTCTTGTTTGAGAGACCCCTCTAATGAGAGACTGCATATCTTTTAAAGACCGCTCTCTCAGAACACTGTGCTATCTTTTCCATGTTGTTGTACCTCTAATGAAAGACCACCTGTTTTCAGAGACCGCATTTTGACCCGCCATAGGGCGGTCTCTCAAAAGAGGTACCACTGTACAAAGTATTATTAGCAACCCCAGCAAGGAGAGCTACATGCACACTTAAACAGCAAGTCCTCCTAGTGCCCCAAAACTTGCCTGCAAGTGTTGTATTGTAAAAATCCAATATTGATTGTGCACACAACTTACCAAAAACTCAACTCACATATACAAGGTTATTTTGTTATGGTTTCTTCTCCATCAAGGACCCATAAATGTTCATGAACATTGGTTTGAGTACAGTAATAAAATTCACAAAAAGCTCACTGTTTGGCATGTTTCTCTGTTTCCTGCATCAGCTTTCTTCCAAGCCCTCTGCCACGATGACTTTTTTTTACCACAACTACAACAGAGTACATTTAATACTGGCAATCATCAGAAAAATCATTTACCATACCTCCATACTTATGTATCAGTTTGCCAGAAAGATAAACATAAACTTTGATATGTATCAATTCCAATTGATCCACAGCAGTTATTTCAGCAACCTTACTGCTAATTCCATACTTGGTACTTTAATTTGAATGGCCATGTTTTTTTTTTTTTTTTTGTTTGTTTTTTTTAATTGTGAAATATCATGATTATGAAGTGCAGCATCTTACAGACTAAATCTGCATCTATCAATTACAAATGAGCCAAAACATTTTAATAATTGGAGCATTTGAATAATAGTGTAAACAGTGAAATTTTTCATCAAAGTAACACAACTGCAATCACTGAATATTAACAATGCTGTTTTGAAACTGATACCAAACCAGGGTGTATGATAATTAGTACTTTTTTTTTTTTTTTGGTAATCTTGCCAAAATAAATAGATGTTTAAATATAATAATCTTGATAATAAAATAAATCAACATTTATGTGAAAAAGATATATTCAGTATTTTCACCAAATTATACATTTCTACAATGGGTTTTATATAATACCTGATTCCACATAGCATGCATCTGGTTGCCTCTGTACACGGCATATCCTTCCATGACCTACAACCCCCTCTTCTGGATCCAGCAAAACAAGGGAGTATGGTAATTTTGCATTGGACTTCTCCAAGTTGAGCATCCTATTCATTAAAATCAGAAACATAATGCAACAAATGTTATCAAAAATTCACTTTTTTTGGCCACCTAATCATACCTCTGTGAATAATAATATATTGTCATGTGTAAAGATTCATTTTCATACAGCTATACCAGTGAGTCTAGTAATTTTGTCAGGAGTTTAAAACACACAGAAATGGAACCTTAAACTTCTAACCATAGGCAAACATTTGTTTAAAGTGTACATGTACATGTATGACCATAGGCTTTAATGATAGGCAGATCATCGGAGTTTACTCAGGATGCCCTGTAGCTTCATTTCCAATCACAATTAACTCTTCTAGTGCCAATCACAACTAAAGTCAATCTACTTATTTCAAACTAGTCTGAATTATCATTAGGATCCCAGGTTTGTACTCCTTGTTTAAAGACCCTTCATTCAAGTACCAGCATGCCTAAAGTTCTAGAGAGAATATCCCAGGTCAACAGCTTTTCTTGGTGTGCAATTGGCACACTGTGCCAAGAAAAGCTGTTTACTCAGTCCAAAATTTGGCACTGAAAGAGTTAAAATGGAGTCAGAGATTCCTAGACTTTGCCTTCAGCTTACCAAAATATAAGCCACTGTATCAGTTGAACTTTCAAGGTCAAAATTAACAACCCTGCCTTGTCCTGATGATCATAACATTTTCATTTGTGTTGTGAAGAGGTACAAAAAAGCATTATGGGAAGCATGCCCCTTTTTCAGCCTGCTTCTTCATAAATGTACAAAAAGATACAACAAATATATATGATAAAAATGTTCTTTACACATGATACCATCAAGCAAAGAAAGTGTCATATATGTTATGAATTATTATGTTTGCGATCAATGCTAAACATATACATGTAACCTGCATGGTTTAACCCCATTCCTCGTCGGAGTACGACTCAGTCAATAGCTTTCCTTGGCATGGGTTGGGTGCAACCAAGCCACACCAAATAAAGCTACTGACCTAGCAGGTGCCATCATGAATGGCCTTACACACAAATCTGAGCAATAAATGTTTTCCAGTAATGTGAAACTTCAAAACTTTAAGACAGCTAACAATAATCCAGGCACTTTTGGGTAACTTGAATAAGGGTAAAACATGAAAGGAAAAATAGCTAGACACGATACAAGAAGAATATCATATCCTTCTTGTATTATGTCATGGTGACCTAGAGACTTGATCTAGTGACCTGCTTTTTGTGCATGGAACATCCTTGTCTCCAGATGCATGTGTGTAAAGTTTAGCAGTAACATGAAGAAAGTTAAAGACAGAAGGAACTATAGCCTGGACATGATATAATAAGGATATGTAATTGTGACCTAGATACTTGACCTAGTGACCTACTTTCCATGCATGACACACCCTTATCTCTAGATACACGTGTGCCAAGTTTCATGATTCTAAGTCAAATGACACTAGAGTTAAAGCCCGGACAAAAAGTGTGATGGACACAAACACGCATAGAGAAATTATAACATACGGATGCATAAAAGTATGTATCAAAATGTAGTTCTCAAAACGCTCTATACCATTATTTTTGTGGACTAAAGAATGGAAGCACTAATGAAGATACATATAGACTGAAAAGTGGCTTTGTCCCTAATTTGGCACATTTCATGAGAACCAGTGACAAATATATCAATAATGTCCACATTCCCACTATTCACTACTAACATGTTATGGGCAATCCCATGCAAGTAATCATGAATGGTTCACTCACTGAATTGTAACACATTTTTTTCTAGCCTCTTATTTCTCTTTTCAATCTTCTGTCTAGACTTTGGTGGGGCCTCTCCGGCGATGAGTTTTTGAATCATCATCTCTTTATGACTTTGTTGATCCCTCAGCTTACAGATAAACTCACAAATGTTTGGATGAGCCTTCCCAACAACTGTCTGGAAGCATCTATGCCACTCCTCCTGGTGATTTGTCGTTCTTGGATCGCCATGTACAACCCGAGTGTAGACACTCCAGAGAGTTGGGGGGGGAACAAGGCTTCTCTCCACACTAACTTCATGCGACCAGAAGGAAGTCTTGATCTGCCATGCCGGCCAACATGCATGTGCTCGAAATAATCTAAAAAACCCTGAACATCAACTGGGAAGTCTTCTCTCAGACATGCAATGGCATCTTTTACCTTTTCTGCCGGTACAAAAGCAGTTGCTGAGATCATTTTTATTTTGAGGACAAAACTTGGATCATTCACATACAAATCTTTCAATCCAAGGTCCACAACCTTATGCCAGTTAGCTAGCTGAAAGTGGAAAAGACAGCCTTGTACAACAGCATTGTCAAATTCAGACATGAAAGCATCCATAGCTGCCTTTTCAAAGTCACATCAAAAGCATAAAACATTCACTGTAAATCCTTTGCCTTCCATGACCATCTTCAACATGTGAAAAACATTACTACTGGGCTAGCGCTAAGAATTTTTACTCCTTAGCCAATTTGGCTAAAACTACAAATTTCTTTTAGCCAAATGGAATCTTCTTTAGCCAAATTTTAGTCCAATAAATCTGACACATATGAAGTCAAAACGCACCCACACTCCTAAAAGACCTTCAAAATATTTTGTCAAACACACAACCATACATACTTACATCGTAATTAAAATAAGTAAATGTTCAATTCTTTTCTTCATTTACATTTTTTTTTCTAAAATAAAGTTTGAAGTTATGAAACTTGGACATATGATAAGGTTAGTGACCAAGACATGTCAGAACTTAATTATATTATGATTTTAATTTATAATCCTAGTTTTGAAAAAATTGCACTTTTTGAGCCAATTTTATGAAAATTTGTTCAGATAATGGTTATGATACTTTGATTATCATCAGCAATTTAATCAACAGAAAGATATTTAAATCACTGCTGGTATATTTATCATAGCTAAATTTAGAGATAAAATATTAAAAGGAAACATTAATTTTCAAGATAACTTTAATAATTTTCTTTTGGAAGAAACATATCAGCTCATTACAGAATAGTTTTTTCTTTTCTTTTTCTTTCCTTTTTCTTTCTTTTTTTAAATAACTGGAGTTGACAATGGTAAATAATGCTTGTAGTAAAGAGTTATTAAAATATGAACAAAGTTAAAACATTAGCATAAAAAAGTAAGAAAATATGTGTATATTGCATTCTGTTCACCTTGACAACAGACAAAATACTGTGTAGGTGTACTAAACCATTAAACAGGCCTTTCAATGGGTAGGCCTAATATCTATTGAGAATCTGCAGATATTATACAGTTTTAAAAATCTTGGCTGCTTGAATCAATATTATTACTTCCTTAAACTTTAAGTCAATGTTAACAGAAATAGACTTCAAGTATCAAACTTCTGATTAAAAACAAAAACAAAAAAATGCTTGTTAATTAAAACTATGTAAAGATAAAAATACATGTACCAAATTTGCTGCCCGTATCTGAAGGAACACAAGCGTTTTTCATTTTTCTCAATAGATGGCAGGACTACTACACATGCCAATGTCAAGGTTAATCAAAAAGAGCATGGCACCCGCGAATTTTTCACTTGTTTATTTCAATGAATTTCTTCACTAAAAGGCATTTATGAATCATGACAACTCTGTCTGTGGTCATTAGTGTATAGATACAATGTTTTGACAAGGAATCCTATAATATGAAGACCTAAACTGGGAGCTGGAAGTCACTATATGACCTTGAATACAAGTATATATTTTGGACAGCTTGTTTAAGCGTGCCGAGTCAAAAAGCCATTTTGAGATTGACAGAGAACATAGATTCATTTATGCCTGAGCAAAGCAAATAGGCGTAATATTATATGTCTTTGAAAGTATTTTCTTATTCTCTGAAGTCCAATTTGAAGTTGAATAAAGTTTTCTTTCCATTATTTTGATAATGCACGTCCGTTTTTTTACCAGAATATCCCAGAACAAAACCTGTCCTGGAAAATTTTATCTTCGCCAAATTGGCAAACTTATTCGAATTTTCTTTCGCAAGATCAACTATTTTTTCGCCAGTAGTGGCGAATTGGCGAATGGCTAGCGCGAGCCCAGTACTATATGTGGCTTGAGCTTTGTCTGGTAATAAACAAAATGCCATCGGTAAGATCTGCCCCATGACTTCACAGTGCATGGTGTACACTTGGTAAAAAATATCAGGGGTAATGTCAAAGGTCCCATCTCTTTACCAGGTATCTGCTGCGGCAAGGTAATATAGATTATGATTGGAGATGAAAGCAACATTGTTGTTACTATCGGCCTCCATCACCCAATCTTCCCCTGTATGTGAAAGTCTCCACAGCCCCTCTGATGTAAAATCTGCAAGAGTTTTTTGCAGTGGAGGAAGGTGTTTGGCCCTCATTAAGGATTTTTCAGTATGGGTCCGTTGGACCCATCTTTCTTCATTTTCGGGAAAAATAGTGGCTCCAAGAACTAAATCGATGGGTCCAGTCTGAAGTTGTGCAAACTGGACTTTATATGACGTAATTTGATTAATTGATTTTATTTGGTATAATCAACATACATTAAAATGATAAACAAATAAAACATGCAGGTAACTTAAGCCTAGAAACGAACATAACATAGGGTCTGTATGCTCATGTAGGTAACTCATTATTATAAAATTTAAGATTGAATATAAAGTTACCAATATGCCAACTTGATGTAAAAGGGTCTAAAAATTGTTGACTGTACCAAGGATGGATTCAATCTACCCAGGAACCTGCTATTAAGACCAAGTCTATAACACATCCCTGGTCTACCAAAAATGGTTGTGAAGGGGGCTTTACCCCTAGCACGCTGCTAGTGCCACTGTGCCAGTATCTGGTGTTGCACACCGTATGCCACTGGACAGTTTTTTAACTCGCTTGCACAACAAGCAGCATGCGTGATTGAACATACCTGGGCTCTGTTATTTTTGCGATTGATTCCATGTGATGACATGGTCAGAAATTATATGATTTATATATCTGTGCACTTTCTATTTCAATATACATGAAAAATTTGATGCTGTAGGTGGTGTTAAGAGTCTGATCTTAAGTGCGGTCACTTTTTTCACCAAGCAACACAGTAGGCCTACAAGCCGTGCAACACACAAGCGAGTGTACACAGCCTGTCACAGGCAGGCACCAAGGCATGGTTTTCCGCTATACATTTTTTCCGGCCTTCCATCATAAATTTCATTCCCATCTTGTTCTGTCATACAGATTTGTTCCGTTCAAACATTTCAATAAAATCAAAACTATCAAATTTTGTTTTAAAAACACCAATAACCACGTGACCCATCGGAGACAGTGATGAACAACATCATACTGTTACAGTTAGGCCGGCTAATGAAAATTTTCGCTTCGTCCATGTGTAACCTTGCGATGACTAATCTGCGTATTTTCCTTGCCGTCCGTAATGAATTTTCACTGGTGCCTTTATCTGGGTCTAGATTGTTCGATGGAAGTCTTCTTGGTGAAAATATGATTTGAAAATTTAACATCTTAGTCCAATAATCTTTGCGTAATACGACTTGTATCTTCCCAACATCGCGGACATGAGACAAGCACATGGGGAACAAAGAATTTGATTGGACAGTGAGCGACACGTGATCAAATCTACCCAATGAGGAGCCTGGAAGTGCTCTCGGCACATTTATAATTAGGTGAAATGACGTCCATCCATTCCCATTCTGGGAAATTTTTGAAGGGATACCCCAGGAATATTTTTTCTTAGCAAATAAGAGAGCTTGTTACATAGAATGACGAACATCAGAGGATTCCATCAGTATTATAAATAATCATGAAATTGATAATGGTCGATACAAAACACCGTGACCGCTTGGGGTAATTTTTTGCAGTTGAATCATTCAAAATGCATCGCGTTTTTGTGTGTGGTCCACAGAGATGCAAAATGACAATGTTTTATTAATTTCCAAGAGTCATTTCTTTAATTTTTGCATCTATGACACAGGACGCAAGCTTAATGTGACCCCTGGGCCCTGGATTATTTTGTTCTCCGTCAAGACTTAATCCAAGGTCTGTGGTATGAGCACGCCGCTTGCTATTAATAACCACACTATTAGCTTTGCCAATATGAAGGCTGAGTTTATTGGCTCTCAGCCATGAAGAGACATTGGTCAGGTCATGGCTGACAGCTTGTGAGACAACCATAGTATTAGAGTCAGAAAAGTAAAATAAAGTATCATCGGCGTATTAATTGATCGAGGCATATTCAAAACAAGCTCTGATGTCATTTACATAAATGATGAACAACAGGTGACCCAGAATTGACCCCTGGGGAACGCCGGTTGTAATAATTCTAGGTTCAGATAACTTACTATTAATGCAGGCGATATCTCCCTCTGTGACGGCCCTACCTTTGCATGGGCACTCGTCGCATCACTAATATTGTTCATCAGCTCGAGTACGCTCAAGGGTGTAGATATACCCGTTAAAAGCTAGCTTGATTACCCCCTTTTGCGATGGGAAAAATATTGCAGTCCACCTAGGCAACCAGGACATGAACATGTGAAAAAAGGACGTGGTTGGGGGGGGGGGGGGGAGGGGGGAGGGAGGCAGTGATGTGAACTGTTACTGTGTCTGGGAGTGTGACAAACATTGGACGCATACAACATCTTTCAACCTTTTGTCCACGGGACAATAAAAAACGTATTGTCCTGTCGGCCATTTAGTTTACCCAGGCCATGGACATGATAGAGGTATCATACTCGCCGTAACTCGGGGTTTGCCATACCGTGCAGTTCTGCTTCGTGGCCATTCTTCGTTGATCAGATCGGCACATGCTTCCATTAACTCCGGACGTATATGAAGAGCACACGATTCCATTCTGACTTGACAACTTTTTTCACGTGCAAAATGACCTGTGTAAGTTTAAAAGACTTGACATTTGACAAGCCTTTCTTGCACGTGTGGCTGATGTTGTGTTTCGGATGTTCTGCTGTAACAGGAAACTTTACCCAGTAGCAGTACGCCATCTGGTGGAGGAATGAGCAACCCCGTGTTATTAAATTGAAATTAACTTTGTTTTTAAATACAAGTTTAACGAAAGAAAAGAAAGAAAAAAAAGGTTAATTATATGGTGATAATGGTTCCCAGAGACAGAGGAGCATTATCATTTATCTGGGTACCCGTAATATATGTAAAACAAACTCACAACAAAGAGGTATGATAACAACATTGCGAACAAGTTCACATAAAATTGAATATTGAAGCTGGTAGACATCGTAATATTCCAGTAAACGAAAGAACATGCCAACAATGTGATCTCAACCAGGTGGAAGATGAACACCATTTTATTTTCAGATGTAGTCGGTATGAAAATGAAAGTAGAGAATTCATGTCACAATGTCAAATGGTTACAAATAACTTTAATTTATTGACTGATGAAGAAAAATTTTACTATAATATATTTAACTCAAACCCAGATATGCCAATGCCATATGCTTAAAATATTTTGATGCTTTGAAATCAAAGAGTTTTGAACTCAGACTTTAATCATAATTGTGTAATTGTATTGGTGGCGTGTAAAAGATGTAGAGCAGGGTCTTTTCCATATGATTTAGCATATTTACATACGTTTGAATATTTTAGTTAATTTATTGTTCTGTGCAGACTTGTTGTGTTAGTTCGAAGTGTTACCCATGGAGGGTGCTTTTATCTGTACTTACAAAATTTATGCGTTACGCGGGGCTGTCCAACTGGAGCACTGAAGCAAAATTATGCTACAAAGCTCTTCAAAATTGCTACAGATTTTCTCAAAGTTAAGTACTTCTTATGTTAAGAAGTGGAAAAAATGCTGCAAGGAAAGAAAATTTTGCTACAAATGTTTTCAGCTGGACAGCACTGTGTAACTGTTGGTCCCAAGTGGACGGAAATGGATAATAAAGAACTTTGACTTTGACTTGACATCATCAAATGAACCTGTAAGGTCACTCATGAGAGACAGTATAGAGAGACAGACAGACAGTCTGACAGACTGACAGACAGACAGACAGACGGATAGATAGATAGACAGACAGACAGACAGACAGACAGACAGACAGACAGACAGACAGACAGACAGACAGACAGACAGACAGACAGACAGACAGACAGACAGACAGACAGACAGACAGACAGACAGACAGACAGACAGACAGATAGATAGATAGATAGATAGATAGATAGATAGATAGATAGATAGATAGATAGATAGATAACCACCACCTCCATCCGACTGGCAAACTTCGAAAAGATAACTTTGAACCATTCAGATAAATTACATATTTATCATAATATCATTTTAAAGAACATTTTGTTTGTCAACATTAAACTGACATTTTTCAATGATTATTGCTTTTTGGGCCCATACATGTTTTTCCAAAAATTCTATGTATGTCAGTCAAAAGAATTCAGTGACATTGATTATATTAAAAGAGACATGAGATAAAGATTTAGGAAAACTTTTAACAGCAGCATAGTAAGTAAATGACGTGTTAAAAGCGTGTAAAGAGAATCAAAAACTAAATAACCAGTCGTAATTTGTTTTATTATGCAGTCTCCAAGATATGTTTATTTATTTATCTGTTTGTTTGTTTATTTATTTTTTTTTTCATTTATTTATTTATTTACCATCCATCCATCCACCCACCCACCCATCTATCTATCTATTTTTTATTTATTTATTTATTTATTTATTTATTTATTTATTTATTTATTTATTTATTTATTTATTTATTTATTTATTTATTTATTTATTTATTTATTTATTTATTTATTTATTTATTTATTTATTTATTTATTTATTTATTTATTTATTTATTTATTTATTTATTTATTTATTTATTTATTTATTTATTTATTTATTTATTTATTTATTTATTTATTTATTCGCATTCAAGGCTTACTGTCTTTGAAGGACTGGTAACTTGCATACGTTGTGTTACATCTTTATCTTCACCGCATCCTACCAAACCCACCCGCTTCCCATATTGCATGCAATGTCATCACAAGAGTAAGTTCCTCGTCATGAAACATTATTTAGCGGGTTACACAAACTAGACTTCAGGGGGAAAAAAGTCATTTTGTGTAGAAATTTAATGAATCTGGAATCCTGGTAGGACAATGATGGAAAAATTTTAACTACATTCCGCAAGTTCCGTGTTGTAACCAAATCAGTTTTCTGAAACGCAAAAATATTAAAAACAGTAAATCAATTATAAAAAAAGAGTAAAGATCTGCCCTCCTGTTGCCGCCAAAACCAAAGGCTAAACCAATGTGGCAATAACGACAACGTCAAAGTATCTTAAAATGCGTGTAAAGTTGTCCAACGTGTATATTTTCATTTTATACATGAACTTCCACAACTTGGACCATTGTTGGGGCGCCAAATTAATTAATTAATCAAATACAGACACGCGCGCGCACACACAGATGCATATCCACAGGTGGGCACACAAGGTACTAGAAAAACCAAAGAAAAGTGTGTGTTGGGATGGAGGGAAGGGATCCAAGCTTCTTTTTCAAAGTAGGGCAGGAGTAATCAATCTAGAAAAGAGAAAACAGAAGTGGACAACAGGGAGTAATGGTAAATGTAAGGTATGTAGACAAGAGGCAGATGAGACAGTGGATCACTGGCTGTTGTGGTGTGATGCATATAGAGAGATAAGAGAAGAATTTTTCAGAAAGTGGCACAGGGAAGACTATAATAACAAGGGTCTAGAAGAGGTTCAGTGTTTAGAGGAAGAGGAACGTGTAGCATGGGTTTTAGGTTTGAAGGGTGGCTTTCTGGGAGGCAGGAAAGGCACTAAAAGCGTACAGGACTACCTGGTAGGGTGCTGGGAGAAAAGAAATGAACTGATAGGGCTTGATAACAACAGGGTGAATTAGAATCTTAGATGCAGGGAGGAGAGGGAATGGTGGTAGCCCTTATAAGGGCTCCCATGGGATCCCCCATGGGAAATGCCTGAGCCTTAGAGGCGGGGATAGGGTGTATGAGGGAAGGTTTTTCTGTCCTTTTATGGGGGGGGGGGGGGCTACAAGCGATGAGTGTTGGGGGATATATCCAGGGCCAGGGGCCCACCACAGCTGTGTGAGAGTGTGTGGTGGACTCTTAGCCTCGGCTCTGGTCCTGGTAAACATGGCAGCATGAGCTGATTAGCATAATCATGGTTTCCTCCATCTCATCATCTCTTTTTTTTTTTTTCTTTCCTTCCTAGGCCGCCTGTGTCACACAGGACCGCGGCGCATAAGCGGAGAGCCACAGTATTATTATTATTATTATATTATTATCACAATTTTCCAAAGCGAGCAGACGAATAACGATAAATTTTCCTGTGACACTGCCAGCTCCCGGCAAACTTATGCAAGGCAAAAATAATCCAGGAAGTAACATTTTCCTGTTCATGAAACTGAAAACACGCGTTTCGTGAATGGTATAAAACCGCACTGCAACATCTGTTTCACTTTTTTTGGTTGACTTCTTGTTTTCAGAGATGCAAATTGCGACTCAAATTCGACGGTAGAATTTGCTCGCTTAGTTTGTCCTATTGTTGGCCTACAACATGGCAGGCGTGAAAGTTCCTCGCGCTCTTTCTGGCAAGCACAAGGAGTGAGTATTCTGTTAAAACGCCAGAGGAACTGAAAAACATTAATTTAAACAAGTGCTATGGTCTTCTGTATCATCAACAAGCATATATGAGTATGTAAACTAACAAAGTTCCATGATAAGCTACCCCAAAATTCGCGTTTTATAGGCATGCCATTGATTCTGAATTTCTGGCACTGGCTCGCAATGGTTTGGTTGTGGCATGTGGCAGACGATACTGTTGTACATGGGTCCTGACTCCTGGTACTACCTGTGATAGTGGCTAGTGTTTGCCCCAGTATTAGCCAAGCCCGAAATTTTGTTTCAGTCTTTTAGAAGTGCCTGTCACTGCCAAGACTGTTCAGTGGAGTGACATGCCCTTCCCTGTAGCCTGCAGGTAATATAGTGTAGGGTACAGTGTCCGTGCAGGGGAATATTGTTGAGTTGGGGGCGTGGCAGTGCAGTGCTTATAATCTCCACTGCTACTGGGACTTGTTTGACCATAGGCACTTGTATTAAAGCTTCACGCCTGTAATTCAACCAGGCAAAATAGAATTAACTAGAGTTATGATGATTAAGCTCACTACAACAGGGCTTCACATTTGAGGAGTGTGATTTTTTCACTGGCCGTAAAAGCTCACCTAAAATAATTGAGGTGAGCTCTTATACCATGCCTCCTTTGTTTTCTCAAGGGATATATATGTCACCTGCTTACACATATATCCCTGCTTTAATTTCCGTGGCTAAATTTCAACACAGGACTGATTTGCTTTGGTGAATACATTTTAAAATGCATTTATATTCATGAAAACAAAGAAGGCATGGTATAAAAAGGATGCATCCCTTGTTCTTGTGATTTATCTGGAATCCTGCATTTTCAAATCCCTACACTTCACTCCGGGATTTAAAAAAGCAGGATTCCAGATAAATCCCTTGAACTTGGGATGTATCCTCTTCTTAAAAGCCCTCCTCAATCTTGTACTTAGGTACTCTGAATAGCTCACCTGAAATGGTTTGAGGAGAGCTTTTCTTCAGTTCACCAACAATTTTTAGATGTATTCTCGGATCCCCCAACGCGTCATAAGCTGCTTATCAGCTGACTGCTGTTGTTATGCAAATGAGCGGGCCCTGTGAAAACACGTTCCACATTGCATATAGTTCCATGTAAAAATAGACATTTTTATCCAAAATTATATCCATGTTGTCGACCGCAAATCAACAAAATAACTCTGAAGGCAGCATCATTTTGCCGAATTCTGCTACTGAATAAAAAAATTGGAGAGATTTTCACGATCATAACTTGGGGTTTAAGCGCTGGTTTTCGGGTAAAGCTTAGCATACATTGAATGGGTATCCACAGACGCTTTCAGGGAGATTCACCGAGTAACGCGGGCATGTAAACTAAGATTCCCGGATGTGCTGATGCGAGAATGTGAAGGCCTGTTAAAGGATTACAAACACATACACATATATATAAATAGATTTATAGTGAGCGAAGCAAACACCATATATAACACGTGTGTTAAATAGAAATGAATGTAATCTTATGCATTCAATCCCATACACATAGTACCCTATGGAGTTGAAAGTCCATGGTAATGGCAGCCATCGGTTTTCCCAAAGTAGACTGGTTTGCTAATAGATTTCCAATGACAAACTACATCGTTTATGTGGGAACCATGCTTCTACTGGGGGAAAATCTCTCACAATACTCTGGTTTCCTGTCATAAAAAGGGAGGGTCGCCAAACGCACAGCCAGGAACCAGTCTACGAGACATTGCGTAGTTATCATATTTACACCACATGATGTGTTAAATACAGGGGCGGCCTCGAAATGTAAATATTGACGTCATTTCTGACGTGTCGCATGCACTGTTATTTTCAAAAGAGATTATACGTCCATCAACCTGACAACAGGTAAGAATGTCTGTTACAAAAATGCTCCACTCACATTCTAGGTTCAACCTACTTTCATATTATATATAAATATATACTAGACATCAGATGTTACTTACAATTTTTAATTTTTCCATACATATGTAAACCATGTGCTAATTCAACTTAACTTTAATGTAATATTCATGTTTATTTTGTGATACCTTTATTTCTTTTCATATTTCCTTGTAATAACCAATATGTATTATAATCCATCAGAAATCTCTGGCTCAACATTAGAACATTGGTGAAATGGACACAGTTCCATGTTGCACATAATAGGTAGCTTGAATCAGGTAGCCAGTGTTTTGTTTGCACACATCATCCCTTCTGTCAGTATAATGGCCCAGTGTTTTCAGCAGTTGACACCACCAGACCAGGTGCCTTGATCCCTCCTAAGTAGCCAGGCCAGGCTCTCTCTGCCACATGGCAGAAATACCTGTGTAGAAGATCTATGAAGGTCCTATTGATTGAATGGGTACCACAAATTAGAAGGTTGATGTTTAGGGTGGTTAGAAATGATGTCTGAAAACCAAAATGTTAAATTTCATTTTTGAATAGTGTTTTTTAGCTCCAAAAGTGTGCCACATATGCGACAGGAAAGCGCGCAAATTTTCTCCGATCATGGCCCGGTGTGGGAAAGTGTTGGTGATGTCCCAAACGCAGCCCGCTAGCCATGGTGTATGTGTTCTAAGCCAGAGTGCCTTCAGTTTGCTAAGAGTTATGGCAGATGCAACAGAGCATAGTGATTCGAGAGAGTATGTATTGAGTTTTTTTATGTACATGGTCTGATGATAATGAAGAATCAATAAGAAAAGCTGAAGCAGCAGAGGAAAAGATCATTCAGCCTTACACACATGAGGGCATGCCCAGACACCTACAGTCACCAGTACTGCAGTGAGTGCAGCCGTGGTACAGCCATACGATCCCAACTTGCTGTCTGGGCAATGATAATTCGTTGCAAAAGAGATATTTCCTATAAAAATTACAAGATTCCATTTAACAAGAACAAGCATGCATGCAGTAAATTGGAATTTGCATCCGGATGGGCCAGGTCTTGTAGTGTTTCAACTTCTAGCATTCACAGAAGCAGCTACGGCCTACGCCTACAGTATATAAAAGTCTAAACAAACAGTTAATTTTCCCTCCCCATATGTGTGGTCTATAGATGACTAAATATAAGTTTGCATTTATGAATAGCTTTCAATATCAGTGTAACTCCTACCCGGCAGTAACTTCACAACCCTTGGAGGAGAGTAATTTACGTTTCTGTATACACTGTCATCAGTACACATGTTTATAATATCCTTTATTTCAGATCTACTGGGAGTGAAGATGATTTAAAGTTTTATAAAGATGCCAAAAAAGATGATTTAAAGTTTTATAAAGATGCCAAAAAAGAGTTTAAGAGCCAGTTTGAAAAGAAAAGGAATCTGTATCATAATAATCATTTTCAAAAACTGTCAACAATTACAGATCCAAATGTATTTTGGAAAGAGATCAAACGAAAAGGTGGATCCACTGGTACGGGAAATATACAACCAGAGGAATGGAGGGATTATTTCTCTTCATTATTGTACATAGACGAAGACACTAGTAATACAGAATTTGCTAATGTTGTAAATGAACATGATGATAAATGTACTGATTGTGAAAATGAAAATGATAATAATGTAATGAATCAATCTATATCTGTAAAAGAGATTGATGAAGCAATCAGCAGCATGCCAAATAAGAAAGCTCCCGGTCTTGATGGTATTCCTGCAGAGTTTTTTAAAAACGGTAAAGCGGTGTTGATGCCTAAGCTGCATAGTTTATATAATAGGATTTTTGAGATAGGAGCATATCCAAAAGCTTGGTGTTCAGCAATCATATGTCCTTTGTTTAAAAAAGGCAATGTAAATGATACCAATAATTATCGTGGAATATCTCTGTTGAATGTTATAAGTAAGCTTTTTATGAAAATTTTAAATACAAGAATGGTTACATGGGCTAAGTCCACAGGGAAACTTTATGAGGAGCAAGCAGGATTTAAAAAGGGATACTCAACAATAGACAATATATTCAACTTAATGGCATTGATATCGAAATATTTATCCAGAAAGAAAGGGAGGTGTTATGTCTTTTATGTTGATTTTCAAAGGCTTTTGACAACGTTGACCATAATAACTTGTTTTTTAAATTGCTTAAGGAAGGGATGCATGGAAAAATTTATTGGATTTTATATAACATGTATCACAAGTTAAAAGCATGTGTACGGTCTAAGTTTGGTCTGTCAGACGAATTTGATTGTAATATTGGCACCAGGCAAGGTTGTCAAGTTAGTCCTTTTCTCTTTGTAATGTTTATTAATAGTCTAATAGAACAATTCAAAGACAATGGTTGTCAAGGTATATTTATAAATAATGAATTTCCAAATGTGTGTATTTTGTTATATGCTGATGACATATCCTGTGTATCAGATACGGTCAGGAGATTACAAGAACAGATTAATCAATTATCCAAATTTTGTGATAAATGGGGTATGAAAGTAAATTTAGATAAATCAAAGATCATTGTATTTAGAAATGGAGGTCCATTAAAGACAGCAGAAAGGTGGACCTACAATGGTGTTCCATTGGAAGTAGTGTCCTATTACAAATATTTAGGTTTGATATTTACTCCTAAGTTAGTGTGGACCAAAGCAACCAAAACTATTGCAGATCAAGCTAAGAAATCTATTTTTATGTTTCAGAAAGCTAGAGGTTTTAATTTTGCATCAGTGGAGGTAGCATTAAAAATATTTGATAAAATGATCACACCAGTCTTGCTTTATGGTAGTGAAATATGGGGTTTTAAGTTATCACCTCAAATAGAGAGTGTTCAAATTAAATTTTGTAAGAAACTGTTGATGGTTGGGTCTAATACATCAAATGATGCTGTTTTAGGTGAATGTGGCAGATATCCACTATCTGTCTTATATATGACCCGGTGCATTAAATACTGGTTAAAACTGCAATATATGGATGATGATCGTCTCCCTAAAAATTGTTATAATATGTTACGGAAATTGACAGAAGCTGGGAGAAACACCTGGTGTTCTGAAATTAAGAAATTACTTTTTAGATATGGTTTTGGAATTGTATGGTTCGAGCATGGTGTCGCAGATGTAGTATTACTTTTGAGTCAATTTAAGCAAAGGATAAAAGACTGTTGTGAACAGGAATGGAGAATACGTATTAATGATTCGAGTAAGTTAGACACATATGCATTATTTAAAAGTATGTTGGATGTTGAAAAATATTTGACAAATGTATACTATAGACCACATAGAATGGCCTTAACAAGATTACGTTGTTCATCACATTGTCTTAATATCGAACAGGGCAGGAGAGAAGGTTTAGACAGAAGTGATAGACTTTGTAAATGGTGTTTAATTAATGAAGGTAAATCTTGTATAGAAAATGAGTTTCATTTTGTAACTGAATGTAAATTATATGAACAAATGAGGAGTTCTTTATTACCAGTTTATATAACTACTAAATGTCAAGATAGTTTCATCAGACTTATGAGATCAACCAATGCACGGGAACAGTGTTATTTCGCTGAATATATTTGTGAAGCATTTAAAAAAAGGGATAAATTTTTGTCACCCTCAGAGTAAATTTGCATATTGCTGTAATCTCTGAATTATTGTACTATGGGCCGGAGGCCTTGGATACTGAATAAACCATTATATTATTTCAGATCGTATCCATTATGCAACAATGGTACATATTTTCCTCTGACTGACTTATTTTCTGGTTCCATATTAACGACAAACGTACAATGAGATGTAATTTTGTACACCTGACTATTGGGAGCTAGCCACCATTGACTGTCACAAACAGTGGCACATGACTGAAAAAGATGAAAGGCCAGCCACCCACTGGTCTTGGCAGCTGCATAGATAAGGCGTGAATGTGGTAGCTATCCAAATAAGTGTTATCTGGTTATGCAATTAAGCATCTCCCAACATACAATAGTAATTGGACATACATATTACAGTGGCCAGCAGCACTCAACCTGTTATAGACTGCTTAGGTTAGATCGGTTCCCAGGGCCTTGCCACTTGTCCCTGTAAATCTTGAATGTACGGGTCCACGCTCTCCTTAATTTCAGGTCTTTGGGGGAATGTAAACTAGCTGTAGAACTTGTATTGCTACAATTAACAGCAACACACTGACCCATCCTGGGCGGGAACAGGGATGAAAATGAATATTTCTACATGCATTTTTTAATCCTGTTGATAAAGGGTAAATAAAAAAATGCTTAAACCAACTGACAATTGACAGCCATGGCTCACTAGCATGGCACCTTGTGGATGTCGGACATGAACGGAAAGCGACGATTGAAGGTGCAGTGAGTTTTTGAAATAAAATGTAAATAAAAGTATTATTTTCACATCCAATTTTTTTAAAGCGCATTGTATGGTGAGAACAACTCATGAGTCACCCATGTATCAAATTTGAACATGGTCAATCAAGAGGACCTTTAAGGTCTGTGAGGGTGAAAGAGTCACTATACTTCATCAGACCTTTGCATCTGCACTTGTAATAAGGTCTGTAAGGACGAAGGTGCTGCTGTGTCATCAGACCTAGTTCCCTACACAGAGGTTAAGGTCTGATGACATAATGACTATTTTGTCTTTGAAAAGTTTGGTTGGCAGGCTTTGCTTCAGTTTGTAAACTGAGGCATAGTTTTGATGGGCAATGAATGTTACTTGTAACCTGTCATATATGCTTAATAATTACAGAAAAATTACACCAACCAATATAAACATGATAAATGAGGTCACAAGTGGCAATAGAAGGTATTCATGTTTAACTAAATTAATTGCAGACTTGCTCTGGTCCCCTCAGTTGCTAGGCAACAGAACTATGCCTGTGTCATGATGAGGGCATTGGTACCAGTTATGTTGGTTTAATGGCCAACAGCAATTCTGTTCATCAAATAATAATCAAGAATTGGGAAAAGGGCAGTGCCCTATATTCATCCCTCTTGCAGAAAGGGGAACTACATGTAAACAACATTGAGTGACACACATGTTATATGAACAGTCAGGGATCAAAGTTGACCAGCCATGCAACAAGAACAAGGTGAAGAAAATGTTTATAGCAGACAAAAGACAGATAGAGGGGGATGCTTCCAGATATAATACCACCAGAAAGTCTGGCACCCATTTGGAATGGTCCCCTGTTGGCTCATATGAGTGGTCTGCAGGAAGTACATACAGGAATAGGGTAAAAATACCAGGAAGTGTTTCTGGACATAAAGACACAAATGTAGTATGACTGCAGGACTATCACAGGGTGGACCCCTGGAAAATTTTATTTTAATTACAATGTGGCTGAGCACAGTACCAGCATGTGAGCCACACTTGGCTTTGCTGCAAGAATTAGAATTTTATAGCAATATAGGCAGTGGTACAAGGGAGTGGCCCTCCAGTGGGCATGGTCCAAGACATTCAGGCAGTATTGTAGTTTAATCAAGTAATTTGTATTCATTAAAATTGCAGGTAAATACTCAGGGCTATACTGCAAAGATTACATGCTCTTGACCAATACCTTTTTAGAAAAAACAAGAAGAGGGAATAAAATCATTAAACTGCCCAAAAATTTTGGAAATTTTCTGAAAGGGCACAGACTGAAGAGCCCTATAAAACCATTTGTAAAGAAAAAGGATCATATTTTGAGACAATTATGCATGTATTTCTGAACATGCCACAGTATATAGTGAACATGAGAAAAAATGGTGACATACATCTTTGCAAGCTGCACCGCACGTGCATCTTGGACTCACTTTCACACCTATTTTAGCAAGATGGAAGTTAGACTGCTGCCTAAACATAAGTGAGTGTGTAAAATAGAAGCATATCCACTTCCAAAGTTGTACTTCCAACAGTGGATTCTGTTGAGAAGAGAATTTAAATAATTTAGATTTGAACATTGACAACAATGGCAAATTGAAACTAGAAAAGAAGATTTGCTTCAAAGCAAATCTTTGTGCCTTCAAAGTTGTAAATATTGATGCTACAACTTTTGTCCTTTGGTACGTCACAGTCCACTAAGCTTATGGCTGGATGAAAATTTCAAAGTCCAAATGACCTTTGACCTTTAGAGGTCACACGTAAGTTACAAAAATGTGCTGTATTACAATATCTACAATTTTGAGCCCAACATGATCAAAGTTGGATAAAATTTACCCCAAGTTATGATTTGGAAGAAAATTTCAAGTGGCAAAATAGCCTGAACCTTTGACTTTCAGAGGTCACATGTAAATTATAAAAATGTGCCGTGCTGCAAAACCTATAATTTGAGTCTGGCTGGATGAAAATTTCACAGGTTTAAATGACCTTGACCTTTGACCTTTAGAGGTCACATGTAAATTACAAAAATACATGTATGCAGTATTACAATATCGACAATTTGAGCTCAACATGATCAAAATTGGAAAAAAATTAACCCATGTTACGGCTTGAAGAAAATTTCAAATGGCAAAGTGACCTTGACCTTTGACCTAAAGTCACATCAATACCTATAATTTGAGTCCAACATGATTGAGATTGGATGAAAATTGACCAAGTAATGACTAGATGAAAATTTCAAACGTCCAAATGACCTTGACCTTTGACCTTTATTAGTTACATGTAAATTACAAAAATATGCCGTGTTGCAAAACCCACAGTTTGGGTCCAAGTGGTTAAAATTGGATGAAAAGTGACAGTTATGACTGCATGAAAATTTCACAGGTCCAAATGACCTTGACCTCTGACTTTTAGAGGTAGCATAGAAATTACAAAAATGTGCAGTGTTACAATATCTACAATTTGAGCCCAACATGATACAAATTGGATAAAAGTTGATGTAGTTAAGGCTAGAAATAGATTTCAAATGGCAAAATGACCTTGACATTTGACCTTTATAGGTCACATGTAAATTACAAAAAAGTGCCGTGCAGTAAAACCTATAATTTGAGTCCAGCATGATTGAAATTGGATGCAAATTGACCAAGTGATGGCCAGATGAAAATTTCAAAAGCCCAAATGACCTTGACCTTTGACCTTTAGAGGTAACATGTTATTACAAAAATATGCAGTGTTGCAATAATACCTACAATTTTATGTCCGACTTGGTTAAAATTGGATGAAAATTGACAGAGTACAGTACAAAAATGTGCAGTGTTACAAACTTGTGAATCGAATTTGGATTGGTTACCAGCACCTATAATAGATTTGGAGATATTCAAGATTGAAATTTTCAAATATGAGAGAGAGAGAGAGAGAGAGAGAGAGAGAGAGAGAGAGAGAGAGAGAGAGAGAGAGAGAGAGAGAGAGAGAGAGAGAGAGAGAGAGAGAGAGAGAGAGAGAGAGAGAGAGAGAGAGAGATTTGTAATTACAGGTTGCAGGCACTTATGAAATAACTTGTTGACAATCTTGCAAATCAGAACTATGTTTGTGTTTTCCCTGTGAGATGCTAACGTCTGCCACCCAAGTTCTTCATATAGTTTTACATTTGAAGTACCAGGCATTGCACCAGTAACTATACAGACTACAGTCAGCTGAACTCCTTCAACCTTTGGCATCTGTAACTGTGTAGCCATTCCAGACAGGACTCCTGTGCTCCAAAATGGGTCTAATAAAGGAAACATAAAGGGTTTCTTCAACTTTATTTCTATGGTCAAGACAATAATGTAAACTCTTCATAATAGTAATTTCCCTGTCACAACAATAATATCCTTTGTATGACCTGTTCACAAATCTGCACATATTGTGATGCCAAGGTGCTTGTGGCTATTAACTCTCTGGAAATTGTGAGCTTGGAATTTGAGTGGGAAGGTGAACTGGAGGAGTTGTCTTGCATGAAATTATCATGAAGTTTAAAAGTGTCAGTTTTCAGGACAGTAAAGGTAATGAGCCATTTAGTTGCCCATTCATCAATGGAGGAAAGATCAGAATTAATATTTCACAAATAGTCATATGATTATCAACTGTTAAGTAAAGAGATAAATCATCACCAATAATTTGACATTACATCAGACAAGTTATACAATGTCATAAATAAATAAATAAAGAAAGAAATATATATATATATATATGAGAAACAGCAGTGGTTCTAAAATGGACCCCTGGGGAAGACCAGCTTGGTCTGTTCCTCAAGTTGAACACTGATCATTGATTACACACTGTTGAGAGTGACTGTTGACAGTCATTAAGGTAAATGAAGAAATGTGTGAGTAAATGATGACAAATTCCATTTAGAAATTCTTAAGTTTGCTTAACAGACCCTTGTATCACTCCTTGTCAGAGGCCTTATTTCTATCCAGAGGGGCACCTCCTTTATTTGGTCGAAAGCTAGGCAAAATTGATGGTAGACAATAAGTAACTGATTAATAATGGCGTCACTTGGAGTAAAGTCAGACTGGTTGGAAGAAATCAATAGATTATCTTTGATATCTATCGCTCTTAAAGATCACTTTGCTGACATAGCTTATTAAAGAGACAGGTCTGTAATGATTATTACATACTAGGTTATCAGAACTCGTTTTATGAAGTGGGGTCACATTAGGTTGCTTCCACCTGGAAGGAAACATAACATAGCTAAGAGAAAGATTAAAAAGTTTTGTAACAGACTTGATATTGAGGGCACCCCATCTTTGGAAAGGTTTGTACTAATACACTCAAGTCCAATACCTTTAGAGATGTCTAAACTATGTAGAATGTACAAACCTTCTTTGTCTGTGACAGAAATTGATCCCGTTGTGTTGGGTGGATCAGTATTTAATTCTGGCAAAATAGCAGTTGATGAATTAATAGTACACTGTTTAAGAAAGAATAAATTGGAAATTTTGGCCTTTGATAGACCAGCAGTTATGTGTTCATTGAATCACGCAAGAGAGATGGAATAGGGGCCATATGACTGTGATTTAGAAAATACTTGACTGTGTGCTGAGCTGGACTATTTGAAGAAGCATGAAATTGATCATGATACTCATGTTCAGCAGTTTTAAGTTGCTCTTAATCATTACACAGTCTGCAGAAGGAAGGCCATGTAACTGTACAGTGTATCTCAACTGCCTCCACTGGCTTTCACTTTACTGTATGTTTTTATGCTCCGTTCAGGTCTCCACATGAAATTATATACATGTATTAATACTGGTAGCCTTAGCTAAATCATTGCTATCTTGGAATTTATCCCAGAAAGGGGGCAAAGAATTTGGGGGTCTACAAGTAACACCAAAAAAGGACTTCTTGTTATGTAGCTTAACTGTACTCTAGAGCATTTCAAGGTCAGAAACTAGAAGGTCCTTTCGCTGGTTAACTACAAAAGAACAAGGCCCAATAAGGGCAACTCCCCTACTGACAGTGTTGGGAAGGTTGCGATGTATAATGCTGCAAAAAACGGGTATACAAAATAGGTAAACAATTGGATAGGTGATCATTAAAACCAGTAAGTATGAACTGTTTACAGTATGTAAAAGAGTGTCTGAGATGGCTGCCCGTAAACACACTTCCAATAATTGACAACATATTCAATTAAAAAGCACATCTTGGTGAATGCAAAGTATCCAATCCTTTGAAACAGCAATGCACTAACAACCCAGTTCAGTGAAGTGCATAATTCCATATAGATAATTAGAGTTACAGCAAAAAGTGACCATTGATAGATCAAGCTACAAGACAATAACTCAACAAAAGGTAATTCATACACAGAAGACAACCACTGGCATAGGCTAAAGGCACAGGTTTTTTTTATTTTTATTTTTTTATTTTAACCGGTCAGAGTTTTTCTTATCCCCATTAAGTTTTCATTTGCCACTGGCCTTGTTTGTTGTAGCTGAATAAGAGGCATGTATACAAAGATATTTGAAAACACTGATAATTGCTAATATAATAAATACAAGTGCTGTTTTTAAATAAATAAAGATGCCCCCAGCGTTGGTACTTTATGCGTAGAGATAATAGACAAGTGATAACTTGAGTGCAGCTCAAATAAACTACAAATACTTGAACTTGCCTTTTTAGTAAGCAATGATACTTACACACATAAAGTAGAAACAGAACATAGATAATAAATATATATTTACAGTGGAATATGTACACAATGCTAAAATTACCCAGGTGAAAGATACAACTTTTATAGCAAAGTAACATGTATTCTCAGATAAGATCTAAACATAATTAAGCCTAAGGGTTTGCTTTTAAAATTTTGTATTATATTTCATGATTGTACTGTTTTAGAAAAAGGTCCAAAACCCTGTCAAATATTATCTCAAATGTTTGGTTGGCAAGAAGTAGAAAATAAAATGTTTGAGAATGCATAACAATATTTCAGATTTTATGATTAGGTGACACAGAAACATATATACAGGTACAACAAGGAACAAGAAAATTAGGCCACATTCAAAGTGAATAGCAATGATACATTTACCATACCACAATATGAAAGAATTACAAGTGACATATGTTACTGTATAATTAATTAGCATAGAGATGAATTATTATTGTAACTTAGCTTACAATATAACCGAATGGTGATTAACCCTTTCCCCCTTGAATTAAGACTGAGTCAACAGCTAAGTGCCCAACCCATGCCAAGGAAATCTGTTGACTTGGGGCATGTGATCTTGATAAGTCTCATGTACATTTCTGAGTCAAATTGTTTTTCATAACTGTCAAAATTAATTGAAAATGCTGAAGCAGACAACATTTGACCACCAGCCGGATTTGGCTGGTTTAAGGGGTAAAGAGTTAATGTCAAAAAGGTCTTCTAAGGACCATATGGTGTGTTTACAAATGATAAATTATGTATCAACAAGTACAAATAAACATGGGAAGGCAAGCACCACAGCACAACTGTATCACAGAAAAAAAGGAAATATACCTTGGAACGTACAATATCTGATTGTAGATCTATGTTTTATCACACCAAAAAGTGAACAAATATAAGTGAACAGTGTTACACATAATGTTCACAGCCAGGAAAATACCACAAACTGTAGAGGCATAGGATAGACTATAAAATGGACAGATTGGAGGTCATATAGTACCTGGTAATGTGGAGTTATGATGGGACTAGGTGATAGCAAGTATAATTCAACAGCTGAATCTATAATGTTATGGATTGTGAATGGATCCAGTTGGACCACAGGCTGCATTAACCAGCTTGCCCATGTAGGTCTTGGACCAGTAACCTCTCAAGGTCGGGTCAACTGATCCACAACTTTTGATCGGGTACTGAATACTGTTGCTGTGTCTATTGGATGTTAATATACAGTATATCGCAGGAGCAGAGCATCTCAAATTAAGTCCCATCATAATTTTGGATAGGAATATACTTATGAAATGTGAGTTTTAGAAAGGCACTGCTACTCTAGAAATATTTTAAATAATTTGATAACTTTGTGTATTTTTGAGACATATTTGGCACTGAATGGTCAATCATGGAGGTAAGGTACACAAATGCACCTGCAAAAAAATCTAATCACATGACCCCCCCCCCCCCCCATTTTCTTGGTCTTAACTTGCTGATATCGGTATAAACTTGAAGTAGAATACAAAGGAAGTTGTGGTTTTATGTTTCAAATAGGAGAAATAAGCCAGCAAATGTCGCTATTGTAACATGTAAGTGCATTAGGCCTAGGTTACTGGTCCAAGACCTGTAGCTGCCTCAGTGGGCTACTGAATCCCATTGGGCCAGCAAGTTTCAGCTGTTCAGCTAACCAGCCAAGCAGGCAATAGACTGTACACCAAAACACACAGGAAAATTTGCTTGTGAGGTGACTCCGAATAATTGTATGACAAAACAGGAACCCTTCAAACTTGTTTGCTGCAAGCTTGCTCACAATAAATACAAAATTTATAGGTCAGCCAAAACTATAAAATTATGATGAAGCACAGTGACCCTCATATAGAATCACATAGCTGGGTAAACATAATCATAGATTGCATGAAGTGCAGACAAACACCATTAAGATACATAGAATGTAAACAAAGTTTTAAATCAAAATTAAATCAGCATCCCATCCCATACATGGGCTACAGATTGACTTCATGGCTAAAATGCAAGGGAATATTTTTTTGAAAAGTGCCTCAGCACAATTGTAGGACTAAATAACAACACATCTTGTTCGCAGCAAATACAATCCTTACCATGAAGACAATAATACAAAGTAGAAAAGTCATAAAATAGTAAAGCACCACTGGTCTGAGGGCACAGTGATCAACAGTTTGAATTAAGCAACTGAAGTAAACAAAATCACAAGTTACACAAAGTATAACTATTCATTGTGTAAATGTAAGAAATAATATGCTAACAAGAATTTCAAACTAGCCTATCATTGGCCCCAAACAGGTGATTCAGACCAAAAAGTTTATAAATGCTGTAGTTCCAGAAATATTCATGCTTGAATTAATTTCACACAAGTGTTTGATGCATGAAAATTAATCAGAAAATTGAGATGAAATTTACTGTTGGGGTTACTAGTCCAACGGTTGGAAGTAATCTCTGTACAAAGCTGGTGTAAATATGTCTCACAGTGCCTGGGAGATGATGTGTGGCAAAAACATCCAAGATACGCAGTGTTATTTGATCATATGTAGGCAATGGTGGCTAGTCGCACTGTGATTACATGCATGGTTTGATTACATTGTCAACATACAAAAGCATTGTCTCGGTTATACACCAGTGATTTACCAAGTGTGTTGCAGGGCAGGTTCTGGGAGTTCCAAGTGTGTCTGGTGAATCCTGCCTGCATGCTTCCTGCAGAAATTCCACTTTCAATGTACAAAATTGACATATTTATGCTGTTAATATTTACAAGCAATGCTGCATTGGGTATGAATGAGAAAGTATAATTTCTACATTGTGGTAAACAGTGCTAAATATTAGGATTCTGGCCAGGTATTTGTTACACTTAGGCTTTCATGTCTGCTGTATTGTTCTGAGTTGTCCAGCAGCCATTTCAAATCTTGACATGAGTTTTAAGAGCAGTAACTTTCTTTCCATAGTTTTCAATTTTTGGGGGAAACACCTGCATTCAGCATAGCTCAAATAGCATTATCTTGCAGGGCATTACACAATAAAACTTGTAAATTGGTCTTGTGAAACACTAAGTTTGTATTCACCTGGGGCCATAATGATACAGTATGTCCACACAGTAATTTGAGTGAAGTAGGTCAATAATAAAGTGCAGGTCACCGTGACTGATTCGTGCACAAAGTGGAGTCAGGAAAGATTCAAATTGAACATAGAGCAACATAGAATCTGAAGGAAATAATAAAATATTGTAACTCACTGTTCCTTAGCATGCTGAGTGTGTTGTTCCCTTGTTTGGCAGGAAAATATAATTCCAAATTAAAATTTCAGTCGTAAGGTGGAAAATTTTTAAATGTACTGCACAAAAAAAAGTTGAGCCCCCTCCCCCCCCACCCCCCGAGGGGGCTTAAAATTTTTTTTGCACAGTATACATGTAGATGTTTTGTATCTTGCATGTCTTCAAAAAGCATCCACATATTGATTTGTCCTGTTCTCCAGTCGATCAATGAAACATGTTTAAACCATCTTGCGTGTTTTGAAATTGTAAAATAACTTTTCTTCAGCTTTCTGCTTTCTTACTAAGTTGTTAATTTTATCATAGAAGCTCATTTGGCCCTCCTTAGTGCATGAATCTGCCCTCCTCCCTGTCAAGATTGATGCTGCAGCCTAGGTGGCAGCACAGGATCCCAGATAATATGAAGACCTCCTATTATCTGTGTATTCATCAATAAGTACACATTTGGACATGCTAGAAGTGTTTGCAAAAATTGTATTCCCATTAAATCTCTTGTCTTTCAGAGATTTTGCATATGCAACCATAAAAGACAGACTGCCTGACATACTCACCAAAGCCTTGGATAGCATTTACAGAAGTAAGGAACAGATTGCGGAGAAGCATGGAGAGGTAAAGGGATAAAAGTTCACATTTTACATCATTTAATGAAGTAAACATCCAAAAGAAAATGTTATTGTCTGTTTATTTTCCATGCATTGAAACTGTTTTCTTATTGTCACAAAACCGAAGTGCTTCTAAAAATTTGCATGAGTTCAAGTAAATTGCAAAATACCATTTAAATCCTACTGAAACACTAGCTTTCATAAGTTACATAGGCAAAAAGAAGCGAAAAGTACTTTTTTGTGCATGTACTTATTGTGGAAGACTTGGGATATGTACATGTTGTCTCTCTGTAAAATTTGCACAAGTGATCCTTTCCATTTTTTTTTCAAATCAGTGTGAGGGATTAGTATTTATACACTCAATCTGGAAGGGTAATCCAGCATGCCATGGTAGAATTAGGCAGCAACATGTATCATTTTTCTGGTGTTATGCACTGAAGGTACAAAGTGTGGTCAATGTTCTTATTTTCACTTGTCCACATCAATATCATTAATTTTTTGGCATTGAACTGAAATTGTAATTTTGCTATTTTAGACACAGTCTCTGTTAAACCTGTGTTAAACTACCACAGTAAAACCTCTCTAACCAAACACCTCCGTATACCGAACACCTCTCGATACTGAACACCATTTTTCGGTCCCAAATATATACTTTTAATGCTATCAAACCTCCATATACCAAACACCTCACTATACTGAACACTTTTATCCAGTCCCAAGGGTATTCGGTATAGGGAGGTTTCACTGTACATGTATTTCACTTTATTTTCGTTTTCAGTTTTGTGCTATCAGCAAAGTGAGCAATAGAATTTTGGAAACTTGCATTATGGGCATTTTTCATTAGATGGAAAAAAATTGCATATTTGTTAGTTCGCATTATCTTGAGAATGAAAGACAATCTGTAAAACAGCACATTTTGGGGTTACAGGCAATTTTTTGGGGAAAATTGTTTTAAGAGTTCATGTTGAACCAGTATAAAAAATTGTCAAAATTCACATGCACATATTACTTTTTAATTTGTAATGAGGAAAAAGTCCTTACAGTCACTATTTTGACGGAGATATATCAGTAATTAGCATATATTTTGATGAGATTTGGCAACAAAATGCCTTTTGTGACCATAACAAGGCCGTTGGTCACCAGAAGAAATTTTGAGGTCACTGTGACCTCAATGACACCTGGCATAGCTAAAATCAGTGTGAAGCATGTTGTCACATGCTCTGGTACAGTGTTCCTTTTAACCCTTAACATGGTGGTATATCATATTTCTAATGCATGAAAATTGGAGGAGAAAAATATAAAAGTGTTAGTTATGTATGAGTAATCATGATGATATAGCAGAAGATGTCTGCTCATAACACAATTTACCTGGATGGGACCCACTGGACTGTTTTGTGATGAAATAACAGCAAACATACTTTTCAAACTAAACAGGAGGGAAGTGAAGCACTGAAGAGTATCATAGGAAGGATGTCCCAGCTTAAGAATGAACTTCAAACAGACAAGCCCTTCAGACGTCTTCAAGACAAAGGAGACGATGTGGCACGGTGGGATACTTACTTGGATGAGGATAAGCATTCACAAGAAGATCAGCGATCTAGCTGGTTCAGCAGTACATGGCTATATGCAGAGTGCTACTTTTACAGAAGAATACATGAATGTGTGCAAGTTAGGTAAGATAGAGTGAAAATCGTCCAGTCCTAAAGGAAAATTTCGGGCATGGTGTTAATCTAATTCCCTGATACAGTGGTCTCCTTACAAAAATAAAAGCAAACATTGAATTTCAATATAAACATTTCAGGCGTGGTCTAATATAATTTTCTGATATAATGGTCTCCTTACAAAAAATAAAATTAAACATTGAATTTCAGTATAAACATTTGCTATTTCAATCTCTCTAAGATTTTTTTTCTGTCTGTCAAATCAGTTTGGCCACATCACCTCCATTTCATGTCTTGGAGAACAAATTGAATATTTATAAACACTTGTGCAGAAAACCACATTGAATTCTGACCGATGACAACCAAGCATAATGTGTATTCTGATGCAACTTAAACTATCCTGTGTTGTTGCGATTTGCACAACTTTATCATGCATTTTATACATGATGCACTTATGAATGAACCATACATGTATATGATTCATATATTTCAGCAATGTGTTGCAACACCTAGACCCATTCAGTTCTCAGAAACAGCAGCAGTTTATTGGATCCCAGGAGGCTGTAGAATCCTTGGCAGAGTTCCTGCATCAAACCATCTCAGACCCTGATTCCAAAGAAGAGGTCAAGAAACTGTTCCTGTCCTTTCTGCAGGTAGCATAGTTTCTTTAGTGCAACTGTTCCATATTTTATTCCTGTGATTTTGATGGTAACAGTTTCACACCATCTGTCTGTAATATCATATTATCCCTTTATGGTGCCAAAATATAGATGATGTAAATATTCGAAACGTTTGCCATTTATTATGCAAAAGTCATTCTATAATATTAAAAACAAAGGTCTGAACTTAAGTGTCATATTCTGAAAATTTCCCTACTACCATGAGTACATACCAGAAATATTATGGTGGTGCAAAATAAACATGTCATTGATTATTGTTAAGATTACTGACAAAAATAGCAAGTCCAATGGAAAATGATGTAGGTACTAGCATGAGCATTGGCCACGAAACATTGAAAATATCAAAATTATTATACCCCGCGCAAAGGTGGGTATATGGGGCCCAGTTTCTCAAACTCTAGATTAAGTACTCACTGAGTAATTTCTCAGCACATCTTGCCGTTGATTGGTTCAGGAATGTGAACCAGCAAATCAGATGTGAAGAAACCCAAGAGACTGAGAAATATCAGGTCTGAGTAATTACTAAGTAAATGTTTTGGAAAAACCAGGCCCAGAGGTTTCACCATGTCCGTCTGTCTGTCTGTCCATCAGTCTGTGGAAAAGCCTTGTCCGGGCCATAACTCCTTTATTATTTCATAGATCTTCCTCCAACTGTACATTGCTGTTGTTTATCACTTCAGGTTGTATCATGAAACAACATTGACCTTGAGGTTTATTGGTTAAGATCACAGCTGGCATCTGTAGTGAAACCCTTGTCTGGACCGTAACTCCTTCATTAATAATCACATCTTCTTAAAATTTTGTATGCTTATCCTCCACTACATGGTGGGTCATGAGGCAACTGTGACCTGGAGGTATGTAGGTCAAGGTCACTGTGGCCATTTGTTGGTAGACGACAAGCATTTGTTGGCAGACATATTCTTGTGTGGACCCAAAATTCTTCCTCCAACTTTATGTGATTATTGCTTCTTACAAAAATGTATGTTGTATGCCTGGGTATATTGGTTTCACCATGTCCGTCTGTCTGTCGGTCCGTCTGTCCACCCGTGGGTCTGTCTGTGGAAAAGCCTTTTACATTACTGTTGTTTATTACTTGAGGTTGTGTCATAAAACATTGACCTTGAAGTTTATAGGTCAAGGTCACAGCTGGCATCTGTGACAATAACTGGGTCACTGTGTCAAGTATTTGGGTCACACCTTCATGAAAGCTAGTTATCATCTTCCCTTTTGTAAGAAGCAAAAATGACATACCCTTTGGTAAGAAGCAATACTCATGTCAAGTTGGGTCTGCAAGCAAAACATCTCATGATTCACCAGACACATCAAGCTGCTAATGCGGTGGTCTCCATGCAGAGACCAATGAATGTCAGAGCGGGGAATATCCAGTCTTGTCAGCAACGACTGCTCTATTATTATTTCCCTGTATTGTGTTTGTGTCTTTTTGCCCAGAACCACTTCCTAGTAGTCATTACCCTTTTCCACAGTCCGAACTCTTTACTCTCCATAAACTAACCTGTCCCTGTATAACAAAACATTTTTGTGTGCTTTATTAGATTTTAACTCCGTATTGTTAAATTTATCTTCCTGTCTTTGGACCACTTTTATTTTTATGTTCCCAGGTGGAACCAGGGAGACATTGTTTTAGTGCCCATTTCTTCCACTAATTCTCCTTTAAAACTTTTGGTTTCTGTGATATGTCTAGAAGAACCCAACAAAACTTCATGAAAGTGGTTAGGAATATGTACCTAGGTGAGATCTAAGTTGGGATTGTGCCTGGTTCACTGATGTAATTCTCGAGGTCACAGGGTCACTTACATGAGTTGGTTTCCGTGCAATAACTACTGAAGAACTGAACAAAACTTGATGAAACTTGCAAAGATTATGTATCTAGATGATATCTAGTTTATGATTATATCTGGGTTATCTTGACCCAATTGTCAAGACCACAGGGTTGCTTTCATAAACTTGGTTTCTATGCAGTAACTACTGAAGAATGTAACACAATTTTACAAAATGTGGTAGGATTACTTATTTGGGTGAGACTAAGGTGGGATTGTAACTAGTTTATCTTGACCTAATTTTCAGTCACAGAGCCTCTTATCTGAATTTCATGACATGTATATGAGAAATCAGTTTCTATGCATCAGCTGCTGAAGAAGTGACAAAACATCATCAAACTTAATAGGATTACCATATTCATCTTAATAAGCACACAGTGCACTATAAAAAATTCATTTACAAAAGCTGAAAAAAAAATGAAGATTCTAAATGTAATAATAAATTCTACCACTCGTTTGAAAACTATGGGATATTTTGGGGTTCTTTCTTTGAAGAAAAATATGGGGTGTGCGCTTATTAGGGAGTGTGTGCTAATTAAGATGAATACGGTATGTATTTTGGTGAGACCCAGTTTTGGATTGTATCTGGGTCACCTTGACCTAATTCTCAAGGTCACTTATGTTAAAATGATTTCTATGCCATAACTACTGTCAGAAGACCTGAACACAACTTGGTGAAACATGCTAGGGTATGCATCTGGGTGAGACTTAGGTAGGGATTATATCTGGGTTGCCTTGATATAATTCTCAAGATCATTTATCTAGGGTCATGCACTTGCTGCCTTAAAAAAGTAATATTTCTGCTTTTATCTTTTCTCAGGCCAGAGACTACACTAAAGAAAAAAAATTCCATCATTCAGTGACACAGCAACTTCACAGTTTAAAGGCACAATCTCTGTGACAAGGACATTTTCAAGGATTCCCATCAATGATTATTGATTACAATGATTGCAATATTACTTTTTTTACAGCAGCAAGTGCATGGCTCCACTACATTATCATTATCTTTCCTTGTGGTAACTACTAAAGAACTAATCAAAACCAAGTTTGGTAGAATAATGTACCTAAGTGAGACCTAACTTCTCAAGATAACTAGATTGCTTACCAGGTATATGAAGTTGATTTCTGTGCAGTATTATCAGACATCTCTTTCAGAGACAGATGCTTCACTGGGGTACATTGGATTATGTCTTTTAAAATCAGAAAATTATAGTTTACACTAATTTGTGGTAGAGAAGGTGGCACAAAATGGAACATCAATATAAGCTTCTATTTGTCTTTGTCATTGTAGGTGGCGCTGTGGGGAAATAAATGTGATCTCTCCATCTCAGCAGGAGCAGAAAACAACCAGAAGTTGAATGCTCTGACTGAACTAGACAAACTCCAATCAAATATTTTACATGACGATTCTGAGAAAGTATGGGCACATTTAGACCGACTTCGACATAATAAGCCAGGTCAGGTTAGGTTAGATATTGTCCTGGATAATGCAGGCTTTGAGCTTTTTTGTGATCTGAGCTTTGCTGACTTTCTTATAACGGCAAACCTGGTAAGCACAATTCATATGCATGGGAAGAAAATACCATGGTTTGTGTCTGATGTCACTAGGGAGGACTTTCATTGGACGCTTAACCAGATGGCCTTATCTAGTAACATGGAGGTTGTAGAAGTGTATCAGCGATGGCAGAAACACCTCAAAGCAGGTGTATGGGTCTTCAAAGATGACCTATTTTGGACTTTGCCCCATGAGTTTCCACAAATGAAAACTACTGCAAAAGATTTGTATTCAGACTTAGCACAAGCTGACCTCATTTTATTCAAAGGTGACCTCAACTATCGAAAGCTTATGGGTGACAGAAAGTGGGATCCAACAGTCCCCTTTGATGCTGCCCTACATGGGTTCCATCCTGCTCCATTGTGCACACTACGGACATTGAAGTGTGACATGGTTGTGGGGCTGCGGGAAGGCATTGCTGAGGAAACCCAGAGGAAAAGCAAGGAATGGATGCTGACAGGCAGCCACGCAGTGATCCAGTTTTGTGACAAGCAGGATAATTAATCAAATTCTTTTCCCCCTTAAACTGGCCAAAACCAGCTGGTGGTCAAATGTTGTCTGCTTCAATGTTTTTGAAGACTTTCAAGAGTGATGAATGAAAATTTAAATGAGAACTGTAGATGAGATCTCTCAAGATACTTAACATGAGCCATGTCAGCAGCTTTCCTTGGCATGGGGTGGGTGCTGAGCAAAGGTCTTGACTTAATATTAATTCAAGAAGGAAAGGGTAAAATATTTGCCTGAGAGAAGTCCTCAGTGGATATATTGCATGGTCCTTTGGTACTTATTCATTTACAACTCCGTGTATTTTCTCAGAATTTTCAAAGAATCTGGAATTATTCAGAGAATTAGTCAACAACTATGGGCTTATACATGTATGAATGGAATTGTGGTTGCCATATATAATGAAGTTTTGTAATCCAGTCTTAAAACATTACATGGCTCTAATAGATTTTATGTGGGTTTATTATGCCAAGAGACATTGACATGATTGAGGCATGGTACACAACTTCGTGGTATTTATAGAATTTTGTCATTATTAATGGTTATTTTAATAATATACCACCATTGAAAATTTACTTCATGTAGCACTTAATTTTATAAATCACAAGTGGGCATTTTATTTGTGCAAAAATTGGGTTACAAATATTGTAAGTGCACAATGTATGATGAGATGAAGGGACAGGTAGACTATCGGTGCTGGAGTGCTGCATGTAGAGGCATGGTTAGTCTATCCATACGGGTAAGCACTTGGGCTCATACCCACCATTGCATGATGCAGCTCCACAGTCAATGATGTAATACATGGAATTTAGGTACTTTCGGAGCCACTTTTCTGCTCTTGACTCAAAGCTTAGGATTTTCTGCTTAATACAAGGGGAAGGGCAAGATTCAGGAGCGAGGCATTTGAAGTAGATAACGAAACCTGTGCATATAAATGGGAAATCTCTGTGCACACATACCTTCCTGAAAAAAGATGAAAAAAGAACTTGTTCATGAAACATGATGTCTCATATAGTAAACTTGTTTGTGTAATATATATGTAAGATATATTTAGCTGCCCCTGGTTTCATTACGTGAGAAAGGTGTATACATCTCCTTGATTGCTTGCTAAATGTAAATATATTTATCATAAATTCTTTGGGTTTAATCTTTTATGCACTTTTCTTTAGATAATACAAAATTTCAAGATTTAAATGAAATGTTACTCCATGAAAATGTCATTTTTTTTTTTTTTTTTTTTTGCTATATGAAGGCCAGACAGGCAACTCATTGATGAATAGAACATGAGAGCATTACTATTCCATAACCAAAAAAGACCACACCCAACCCTTGGGGAGGCATTTATTCTCACCAACCATAATGGTCCAGAACTAACGATTCAGATTCTAGAATACATGCGCACACTGCTCACATTAGACAAGACCCTTAATCTTAGACTTGTCAGGGAATCACACTGGATCCATCAACTTCTACCACAGAGCCGCTCGGCCTCAATGTTATGGGATGGTGAACTCCCTCTTCAGTTAAATTTCATGTTCTATTTCACCTAGCCAAAATACAGCCAAACGACTTATTCATGAAATGTGATGTCTCACATATTTAACAGCCACACTTTCTCCTTTATTGCTGCTGCCAATTGACACAGGTTTTTCTATGGTAGTGCTGACCGGGGGTCACTCAGCACAAGGACTGGTAAACCAATACCAGACCCCACCCTCCTACCATACCGCATGTTCTTTTAAGTGGGCTTGGCCGTGTAATTGCGTCAACATTAACGACACATCGCTGAAGACAACCACATCTGTGACATCTAATGACGTGACACATTATCAACGTACATGTTAATGCCCTAGTATAGATACAACATGCCAGTGGTGGTTAGCTCAGTCCTCGCGAGTCCTTTCAGTAACGAAACCGGTCCAACTTTCTTTTTGGCAATTTTGGCAGGCAACAAACGGTTTTGCCCAGTCTCAGTTGTTGTAGAATTAGTTTATGATTGATCAAACAGCTTCTAGATTTTGCTGCTACAACTATGTGTACAACCGTACAGAAAGGAAAATACTATCATGTTGTACATGTATGCAAAAGATCTTTAAAGGTCACGTATTATGACCTAGGCACTTTCAAGGTGGCTTCCAAGATGGCGTCTTTCACTAGCAATTCTCTAACATGGAAAATATGGCATACAGTGGATCTAGTTTGTGAGAATGAGACAGTTAGTCCTACTTTATATGGTACTAAAAGACAGGTTATAATATATTTTGTGGTAGAACATTGACAACAAAGAGTATGTTCATGTTTTTATACTGTGTTTTGTATTTTCCTCAAATATTTCTCTGATAAGGAGAATCAATTCTATAACATTAAAAAGATGAGATCTGGTGGATTTGATCTGTGAGAACTTGAGCTTATTTTGCCATTTCATGGGGTATTAAAAGACCAATTTTCTTGATTTGATTTTTAAACATTAAGTAAAAGTATGCATTTGGGATTCTATACTGATATTTATATTGTCCTCAAGTATTTTCTCAAACTGGAGAAAAGAATTAAAGGGTTTGGTGCCCATCCTGTACAGGGTGCAGTTGCGTTGCCATTATTCTCCTTTGTATTTTGCCAACTTCTCTAAAACCATTGCATGTAGAAACACCAAATCTGTCATGGTAAATCTAGGCGTGCTGCTTAAATGTTCCTGTAAACTTTATCACCTTAGCTTTAACTCGTTCCATACCAGTCCGATTTTTCTGTATATTTACCTAGATTTAAGATGACAATTGCATATTTAAATTCTTCATGAAAAGAGTTTTCGTTCTAATACCAACATGCCTATAGTGGAAAGTCATGCTGCAGCTGCCACAAGGGCAGCTGCAGCATGACTTGCCAGGCAGTGCCAGAACCACTGACCAATGCCTGTCACCATAGTATGGAATGAGTTAAAAGTAGGCATCTTATTCTATGAAAACCTGTAGTTATACTGATTTGGCAAGTTCTCAATTTGATCATCCATAAGGTCAATCTTGTGAGATAGTATTTATATCTTTTTAAGTAGGTTTCATTTTAAATTTTTGCAGACAAAAGTTTACTCATATACAAGCTGTATTTTGATGTTTTCATAAGATCTTCAGGCTCCAAGTCATCATATTTCATTATACTTGTTAATTGCTTTGTCCAGTTTTAATCTGCCAAGAAAATGTGCTATTTCGTTGACTGGACAAAAGCTATGTTCCATTGTCATTTTTTTGCTTGCAGGTACATTTATACATATGTAGAACAGTATGTTTAAATTCATGTTGCACATGGATTTGGGTATTACCATAGCAATGTTTTTATATTGTTTTTCTGGGGAGGTTAATTGCATGGTTTTGAGATTTTTGCTTGATTTATGTTGGAATACTCATGAAGTGAAGAGTAGACTATGAGTGTCACCCCTTGAATATTTCAAATCATCTTTAATGTCCAGTGATGTATAAACTAATTTGAAAGTACATATCACAGAGTACAGTCATGCCATAAATAACTGTACCTGACATGTCTGAGTTGCTACATTGTACTATTTTCATGGTCTTACTACCAACTAGATTGGGTTGGGTTCAACATAGTTTATTTCCCAGAATAACTAGGGAACAGGCAAGGACTTCATCAGGGATGGGGGTTTTCCTCCCACAGGAGGAATTCCTCTTACAAGTAGTGATGTAGAGAAGTAAGTGGCTGCATTTCAGAGACAACTATCTGTACAACATTCTTTATAAGCATAAAAAACATGTGTATGCTGCCACAAGAGTGGAGACATGTACAGATACCAGAAGAAAATACCCTGCGGTGACAACTTCTGTGTGAAGAGAGATGGTGGAGATGTGGGTATACTCCACAAGTTTGCGATATATCTTGAAAAGTATATTATTAAAAAAAAAACATGCATCCTTGAAACATTATTCATTGCATATAAAAATTGTAAATCATTCTGTGCTTTTTACCTCAGCTGTCTCGTCAGTCAGATGAGATTATAGGATGGTCTGTCATCCTTCTTCCATCCAGTCACATTTATAATATCATTTCCAAAATCCATTAGCCAGATTCTCTGCAAACTGACAGGGATTATATCGTGTGTGGGTCTGGACCGAGTATTCATTAAGTCAAAGTTTTATGATTTTTAAGGGTCCGCCCCATGGGGGGACCCTTTATGTTTTTGGGTTGTCCTGATGTGCACATTCTCGTTACCATCATATCTACAGAATGCCTCCATGTATTTTGCTCAAGTTTGGCAATATGCACATCTTACCTAGCAAGGTGAACTGATTAGATTTTGGTGTCACCATGACCTAATTTAAGCAAATGGCAGCCTAATTACATGGCGGACCCTACAGTCAACGCTTTGCATTGAAGGTATGTCTAGTTTCTTTTAATTTTTTGGTAAACTGTGAAAAGGCTTATCCAAAGCCAAGTGGCCAATTGCTTGGAAACTGCAGAAAGACACGTCTAGACACCCATAGATCTTAATTTGTTGATTAGATGGGGTTGTGGTTTTTTCTCTATTGTTATTAATTACTGTGCATTATTGTGATTTTTGATGCCCTCCAAAATCACAAGGTGAATTATCTTCAAACATGGTAGAAACATAGCTTCTCTTGATCTCCAGCAATGTCCTTCACTAGGTGAGAGTGCTGTCATTTGCTGACTTTAAAACAAAACTTGCTGGTATGGTTACTATAGGGATACCAATGCACATACATATACATGTATATATTGTTTTGTCTTAAAGCATGAACCATGTGCACTTGAAACTCTGGGTTTGTTTATCAGTTTTGAGTGCTTGGTTTGTGGGTACTTTTAGATTAACATCTGTATTAATTTCTTGTAAAAACTGCCGTGCCTAAGATCTTGTTCAATGCATTTTTGCATTTTGTTTGTCTGAAAGCCTGCATGTCAAAATACCAATCAGTAAAGTCTCCTTCTTTATAGATCTGTCATAACATGAGAGGAGCATTGCAGAAGACAAAAGAGCACACACAAATAGAAAAAAAAATATGCTTTTATGTTTTAGTAACTTTTTTTTCAAAAATTTCCCATGACAGTTCCTGTAAAAGAAAAAAAAAAAGTGAAAGAAACTAAAAAATCCAATGCAAGACCATAATAACCTCATAAAAAATTTAATGTGAAAACAAACAAATGGCATCTGGTTTTACACACTTTTTTTGTAGCCCTGAAAGATCATGTTTTTGGAGGCAAGGTGGTGGAACCCAAGAGTGGAATGCAGCCATGTCTCTGCAACAGGTATATTTTGTGTGCTAGAAGGTGATTACAATAAACATTACAGAGAAACCTGGCTTTAGAGACCAGCTAGTACAGTCTTGGTGATTGTGAATGTTGAAGGGGTCTGATGAATGTAAATTTGTGATCCTTCAACATGGATGGTCCTTAATCACTGATTCCTGAAGGAAAGTTTCACAGAATTGTAATTTTCAAAATCTTCATTCACGTATGGTTCACACTAAGCAAGTTTACAGGGGTTTTTTGGTGCTTCTAACAATGCTATTAATACTGAAAGGTATATAGTTAAATTACATCAATGAACGTATTGTTTTGTTAAAGGAAAGAGTTATTTTAAGAAAAATCTTGCAGTTGGGATTGAATGATAATGTACGAGGGCTGGCTGAAAAGTTCTAAGCTTAGCTGTGAAAGACTGATACAAAGTCAATGGTTTTCATTTATTTCTCTACATAGTCCCCTTCCAGGTTTACACACTTTAGCCAGCAATTATGCAAGACCTGGATGCCAATCAAGAAGAAATTTTCTTCAACCACCCTAAAAAAAGTCATTTACAGTGGAAATGATGTCATCATTACTAGGAAAAAACGGCTAGCTCCCTTTTCAGTTTTGGAAACAGGTGGAAGTCTGAGAGTGCTAAATTGGGTGAACAAGGGGGATGGTCATTGAGTTTGAAGCCACAATCATGAATGACATGGCAACTAGCAATTTGTGAACAGGAGGATTGTCTTGGTGGAACAGGTCTCCTTTAGTGACATTCCCCATCACTTAGCTTTAAAGCTTCATGCAACTGTTTCAGTAGGTAGCATATTTCCATTGTTAGTCAGGCCTCATTCAAGACAGTCAATCTGCAGAATACCCTTGGAATCCAAAAAATCGGGAGCCATAACCTTTCCAGCAGATGGAACTGACTTAACTTTATTGTGGGTGGTGATTCTGGATGCTTCCATAGTTTAGACTGAATTTTGGTTTTTGGTTGAAAGGGATGAATCCAGGTCTCATCCATGATTACAAATCAGGCCAAAAAATCATCAGGATCTGCTTCAAAAAGGCATAAATTGTCACTGGATGCCAGGAATCTGACACGTTTCTGATCTGCTGTCAAGAGCTTTGGCACCCATCTTGCAGAAACTTTTGTCATTCCCAGCTCCTTGGTGATAATGTGGTCAACCCTGTCATGAGAGATGCCCATAACACTGGTAATATGTTGAGTCGTCAATTGTCCATCATCATGTCATGCACCTGGGTAATGTTTTCAGGAATGGTTGCTGTTGAAGGCCCTCCTGGATGTGCCTCATTGTCAAGGCTCTCTCTGCCACGTTTGAATTCCGCAGCTCACTTCTTAACAGAGGACACGGAAGGGTTGCCTCCTAAGCAGACTTTCTTGCGGCGATACACTATGTTGGCCCCCAGCGTTCGCCGGGGGGTAGTAGACCGCCAAGAACGGATGTTTAGCAGGCAAACGGAAGGGGCATCATCCCCTAAAGTGGAGACCATGTCGACATGTATCTGTGTTGCAGTTAGCCCTTTCAGTTGCAGGTACTTGATGACTGCCATATAGCAAGTTTTGTCCATTTCTGATGAGTAAAATGGGCAGGTTCACAAGATGGTCTGGTACAAAGATACCAATGACACTACACTTGCAGTTCTTATGTCTATGATTCATTAAATGATTGTACTTGATGGTGGCAAAAGTTTGTTTCAATCATATTGAGATATCCGTCTTAGGCTTAGAACTTTTCAGCCAGCCCTGGTAAATATGCATCAATTAAATTTATAGTACTAATAGTAGCCACTCAAACACTATCAAGTGTTGCAGGAGGCCTTATGCTTTGAGCTTCAAATCAAGTGCATGTGCATACTGGTCATAAGGTCAAATATAGGTCAAAGTTCAGTGGGTTGGTTGCTCTGGTATTGAAATGTTATGTACATGAAGCTGTTCTCACAGTTGTTAAGATTTGTGCTTTTCTGTGCATGTATTTTCTGATTTTTATATTTTGGTCAATAAAATGGGATTCATAAGGATGTTTTTTGTTTGGTGTGTCATCAGTATTCATACTAGTAAACTGAACAAATCTCTGCTTTTAACTAAAAACCACTTCGTCAATCTCCTTCCCACCCCCTATGTAGGACAACTTGTTCACCATTCTATCTGAATACACCCAAGTCTCTCTCTCTCTCTCTCTCTCTCTCTCTCTCTCTCTCTCTCTCTCTCTCTCTCTCTCTCTCTCTCTCTCTCTCTCTCTCTCTCTCTCTCTCTCTCTCTCTCTCTCTCTCTCTCTCTCTCCCTCCCTCCCTCCCTCTCTCTCTCTCTCTCTCTCTCTCTCTCTCCCCCCCCCGTTGCATATCTGCTTCATTTACCGTGATACCATCTATTAACCATCTAGCATTCCTGGTTTTGCTACTCGTGTGAATGCCCTATTAAAACTATATATAACTGTTGCTTTTATCGTTCCCTATGTACGGTTCACCTTCTGCTTTATCTTTTCAATATGGTGCCTGAACATATTGCTTTTATCCGTTGCTTTTATCTCTAGTACCCCCAAGATACTCCTATTCATCTACCTCTCCAATTTCAATCAGATGCTCTCTACCCTGTGGGATGTGGCATTTGATAAACAATCAGATGTGTCCGTTGCCAAGATCGCTGTTGGCCTGTGTTGTCCCTGGTGATATTTCATCGAAGTGGCATAAAAATAACGGCAAGCTGAGTCGTGTTGAAACTTTTCCATTCTTGGTCATTTGGCACAAAAACGGACTCTTCTGCCTAAGTCCATATCTTGATCACGAAAACACGGCTTTACTCTGCGTAGAATATTATGATGTACCCAGTGAACTCACCATGCACAGATTTATAGTTAGTGTAGGGTGGGCGGGCCCCAGATAATAGCCTTGGCTACTACTCGGATGCGTGGTATTGAAAAACAACACAAAAGTATTTTCAAATTTGCCGGGTTTAATGACATTTCATATTTTCACTGTATTTAGTGAGTTACTTAATGTACCGGTAATACTGATCGGTTAAGTAAAATATTCTTTGACATCGAACAAAATATTTTACACGGTGCATGATCTTCTCCACGGCACAGTCATTTCACATGTCCATGCCTGTGGCCAACTATAAAAGTAACCAGGTATGCAACGAGAATCACCATCCGTTGCACTCTCCTTGAAAAAGTGAAAGAATCGTGGCAGAAGCTAATTAATACTGTTTGGGCTGAAGCGCTTGTTCCTATCGTGCCAAATCTATATAGAGCAACTGTTTCCATCCATAATAAAGTCGACGCAATCCCCATGTTTGTGGGCATTGTAATTCATGCACGTCTGTTGGAACCATGTGGTATCAACGCATTTTTTTTGTAGGTTATAGGATTTTATGAAAACGTGGCAAAGTGTTCAGAACCCAACGCCAAGTTTCATCATGCGACCTCCGATAGTCTGTGTTGGTCCGACTGCAAATGAACAAAAGTTTGCGTTTTTGTGACTTCGATTTCTGTTTTACCATTAGGAATCTCACATGAGGTTGCTCATCATTTATAAAAGCTACACAAATTATATCTTGTGGCTTATACTTTGTGAGGTGGTTCCAGATCGCATAATTTAGCAAAGAAACGGTGCAGCATTGGCTTTTTTTTTTTTTTTTTTGACTGAAGCCGATTTGATAGATGGGAAACTGAAGCGAAATTCAAACAATGGGCATCACTTCCCTGTCGCATCTAAAGTTTAAACTTTCTGTCATGTTAACTTACATCAAAAGCGTCTATTTGGATCCGAAAAACCGCTTTGATATCACAAACATGCATCTGTTTGCATCTAAGAGACAATTTAAAGATACAAATAAAATGTATTCATTTGTACGACAGTAATACATTAGTAAGTAGTTTTATTGACTGATTTACAGTCAATTTTGTCTCATAAGTGATTTATGCAATGTGAGAATGTCAATACGTACATTTAATTGGTTTATTCTTCATGTCGTCATACCAATACTTGAATCCTTTGCGTGCGTGGTCATTGTACTGATTGAAGTATCTATCTTCAGGGGTGGGTTTTAGACGAGGCACTTTTTTGTAACTTACAACTGGCACGTAGGAGTACTCCCGCAGATCACGTGATGTAGTAACACCGAACGGGGGCGCTTTCTTCATGTCTTGTTGTTTCACCACACCTAAAACACAGGAGGTAAAATTTCAGGAGTTATGGGTGATCTGATATTGGATGTATTGACAAAACAAGGTAACGGCCCACCTTGCATGGGGTACACGGATTGGCTTGAAGAGACTTCTTGAACCTTCTTCAAAACGCGACTTCATTTTCTTTTATCTATGTCCATGAGACAAGTATAATGCATCAAAGATGTATAGCAGATGTTTTCCTGGACTTGTAATCCGACTAAATAAGAATGCGCCGTCCATCCGATGCGAGTCGAGTTGGATTGTACCATTGTCTTCAGAATTGATCAAGAGTATGTTTTATGTTGGCCTATTCAACAGTTCCTATGGCAGAGTGGTGTCCAATTTGGATACCAAGATTGTCCAGAGTCCTGTCAGGTAACTGGTATTTTCAACGAGGACAGTGCTACTAATGAAACCGACCTAAAACAACGAGACAGGAAAAATGTATAACAGCTACTGGACATGGGTTAATTTAGGGTCAGCAATTCAGTAATAGAGTAACCTGTAAACATTTTGTCCCGGCTGACGCTATACGTGCTGTATTTTTTGTTTCCCCAACGTCAAACTTCAAGGAGATCGTCGATGATACAAATTTGTTGATTTATGTAGGTTACATATAACTTGCTGAGCAGACTAAGTTCCGTGCATTTTTCACTCCATATTAACTCTTTCAGTTATATTTTGAGTCTTTTTGTCCGGAACCCCTTTCTGGTAGTCATTACCCTATTCCGCAGTCCGAATTCTTTAACATGTCACTGTTTTACCTATATAAATATGGAAGTACTATTGTCCATATTGCACACGTTATTCTATAGAATTTTGACATCCGCTGCATTAGCCCAAATGTGTTAAAGGGTCTTCAGCGGGTAAGTACTCAGAACATATTTTGGAGCCTGTACCCGTACATGTCTCTCTGAGTAGCGGTTCCTTGTCTAAGCTACATATTCAGCAGAGACAACCCACATAATAATGAATAAATATGAAGTGTCAAATGGTGTATTAGCTAAGTAAATAAAGCTTTGCTTATAAATGCAGAACTTCCAATATGAACAAAGAATACCAGTCAAAATAAACACAATTACTAAATTTGTATAGTACTACAAGTTCGGATACGAATAATTGGACTTAGCCCTGAACTAGTACGTACCCTTTCTAGCTGGATAGCTCACCTTAGTTTAACCACCTACTAGTGTATAACTGAAGTAAAAATAACTGGGGCAGTATATTCAGTCCCAGTGATTATAAAATAAAGTTACAGCTGGACCATCTGTACAAACCTAGGGAATTCCTAAAAAGTACTGTAGCATTACTAGCAATGGATAGCCTGCACCAGAAATGTTAAACAAACCCCATTATGACACCAACTCCTCTCTATGAAAGTCCACAAATAAAGCTCTGTTTTGCTGCCAATTCTGATTAATGTTTCAAAAGAAAACTAAGCGATATGTGGCTTCAACAAATTTGATAGTATTTACTCAAATATCACACATTTGACTCAAGTGTGTGATATCTGAGTAAATACTATCAAATTTGAGTAATTGCCCACTGCAACTAGAGTCGCACTACTTTAGACAAACTGTGTCAATGATGATAAGACCGTTCATTCAAGTATCAGCATGGCTATAGTTCCAGAGAATACAATGGCCAGGGGCAACAGTTTTCCTCTGTGCGCTTTTGGCCAGGAAAGCCGTTGACTAAGTTCAAAACTTGGCACTAAAAGTTGAGTGGAGTGTAAATAGAAACACGGAACTTAGTCTGCTTGGGGGGCAAGTAACCCGAACTTACAATATTGGAAGCGTATCACTTATATTTTAAATAGCTTCGCTAAAGCCACACAGTGCTTAGTTTTCAAGGACAACCCAAAAGATTTAAAAAAAAAACAAAAAAACATTTCGCTAAAATCACATTTTTGTGTTGTTTTACAGCAATGTGAGTACCCTTTCTCAATTTTACCGCGCAATCAAGTTCTCCTAGCTATTATAGTCAAATATAGGTATACGCTTTTGAAAAATATATAGATTTGATTCATTTCTTATGTCGATTTTATATTCTAAAGTACAATACATCATATACGGGAAGTCATTTAGTGGATATTAACATCATTAACCATACTAGATAGTACCGAAAGGGAATCCCGCATATCACCCAAGTCTAAAGTTCCAACAAACGAATATCGAATGTCCAGAACAGCACAAACATTTGGGACTCGTGTTTTCATTTGACCTCTCTTGGTCAATGCACTTAAAAACTCAACGCTACCTAGTCAAGGAAACTGATAGGTGTCCTCAAAAGTTTACAATATAAATTGAATAGACGTGCACTATATTCTCTTCATTTTCCCTTTGCACTACCATGTTTAGAATATGCCAGCGTGGTTTGGGATGGGTGCACATGGGCGGACAAAGTTCTACTTGAAAGATTCAACTGGAATCAGCCCGGGTGGTAACAGGAGCAATGAGTCGTACAAGCCATAGTAAAATACATTGAGAAACAGGCTGGGAAACCTTTCCAGAAAGGCGACGCAAACAAAAATTAGTTCTCATGTATAAAATACTAAACGGATGTGCACCCGATTATCATTGTAAATTTGCTCCTCGGCCAACTAGTGGCAGAAATAGATCAAGACAGCCTATTATTTCTCTTCCTGCTAAGAAAAACGTGCATTATAACTCTTTTTTTCCGTCTACCATTAGAGAATGGAATCTTTTTCCGAAAGCAACGAAACATTTTAAAAATATTGACGAATGTAAACACAAATTTTATAAAACCAAACCCAAAAGAAACAAATTATTTCACTTTGAGGAAAGGAATATTGGCATAATCCATGCCAGAATGAGAATGGGTTTCAGCCTGTTGAACTCAGACTTGTGCAAGATGGGTTTGTCGGCTTCACCACTATATTCCTGCGGATATTCTGCCTAAGATTATTCCCACTACTTTTTCCAAAGTAGCAAATATGCTACAGTACCAGAAAAGGACAAACTCCAAACTGAAATTACTCCCCTAGCAGCGTTTAATCTGAAAACCCTACAATTTGGCACAAGTGTCAAAAACAAGAGTGTCAATTATGAAATTTTTCGATCAGTTCACAGTTACATCAAATCGGCTGAAAGATTCAAAGATTAGCTACTTTCAATTTGAAGCCTGCTACGTGATTGTATACCCCATCACTTGACTTAGGTGTGGTAGATTATACTTAGGACATGTACTTACCCAATATAGTCCTCTCTTTTTCCCCTCCTCTTCTCCTATCTGTACGTAATGTGATGTGCCAGCTATTAGTTATCTGGCAGTTCAACACTTCCATGTCTGTATCGTCACTGCTTTTACAAGGGGTCTTCATATGGGTAATGCGCAGGTTGACCAATTATTTTTTCGAAATAAAATACATTTAAACCAACTATACGGTGATCATCCAACTTTCAATAGGAGGAATTCATAAGTCACTGCGGACCTGTTCTTGCTACCTATGTCGCTAGGCAACAGAACTATGCCTCCACCATGATGAGGGCACTTTCATTAGTTTTGTTACCGAGAGATCTAAAAATTATACTTTCTCCGCTAAACAAATGAAAAAATTTGAATATTTTAAGCAGGTATTTATGTTTTGAACCACATGAATGGCTTTTCTTAGGCTTTTGCTTTCTCAGATTGCTAGCTTTTGGTGCAAAACACATTTTGCCCTATTAACTACATAAATCTACCCTCCTTCCTGTCAAGTTCCTTGTTGCAGAATAGAGGGCAGCACATAACCACAGTTACTTATGAATACCGCCAATTCAATTCACAATTGTGATACTTACCATCAACAAAACAGATGTGGTTACCTAGGTTTCCAGTACATTGCCTGATATGTCTCCAAGGTGCTCCTAGCCGTCCTGAGCGGAATCTGGCGGCATATCAATATTTCTTGTAATTTTACATGCACGTTCTGGCAGCATGGATAATAGTTGTATAACAGTTAACAAAAAAACTGAATGTATACAGCTAGCTGTAGTGGTCACAGGTTTATGCATAAGCTTTATATTCATTGTATGTATCGTATGCTTAGGTCAATCTTGCAATTGTCACCGTGCCAAGGAAAGTCAGAATGGTTATAAGATCAACCACCTGAGATATTTAGATGATTTAAGCAACATATGATCAAATTTATAAAACGAAATTGGCATGCATTTAAGTAATACATGTATGCACTTACTGCCCGGTCCTGTCATTCGTCTGTAATCGGTACAACAACATTCTACAAACTTAATACATACAGACAAGGGCAAATATTCAAAAGATCACCGTACAGCAAAATTTAAATATTTCCAATGCTTCAATCAGCAGACACAAGTGCTGTAATTACGAACTTCAATTGATACAAGCCAGCAGTGAAATCTATAAATTCAGAAATACATATTGGTATATGTTACAACAAATATCAGGTTTTCCATTTTGTGTTTTACTGTTTTCAGTTCATATTTTAAGGGTGTGTCAAAATTCAGAGCACTGTTCTAGGACCAAACAGAAAGGTTAAACATAGTGAAAATACTTTGATTAATTAATTAATCCATTATCAGACGTTGAAACCATAGAAAACTGCAGGTACATATAGTGTGCACAAATTGATAGCGATATTTGCACATCCGTGTATATTAAAGAATATTATAAACACTGAAACAGATCATTGAGTAACAGAATATACCTTTTTTGACTTATCTGCTTGAAGAAAAAGAAAATTTGACAATTGATCACAATCCATGGACTAGGGACACCATAATGTAAACAAAGGTTAAAGATAAAATTGAACGAAAACTATTATCACAGGGTGCTTATCATGCAGTATCGCTGTATTACAGTATGCACTCTGGTAAACAAAGTCTATGTGTCATCTCATCACACATTGGGTAAAATGTATTTGCTCTCTAGCTGAAAAGAGGGTCCTGTTGAAAACTGTAAAGTGGAGTTCAGAATGATATGTACCGATAATGCTTTATCACATGAAGTTAATTACTGTTTCCACATGATCAAAATGAACAGATGTGTAAAATGAAGTTTGTCAAACAAACAATAACTGATACATGATACATGTCATTTATCACAGTTCTGTCCAGCGAAAGTCTGCATCTTCACATTCCACAGTGTGTTTGTGCTCCATGATGACTGTCTGGTACCTCTTCTGCATGCTTAGCATCAACTTTTTGGAATGAATGCTGTGATACAGCTATACTGCATGATAAAGACCCTGTCATAATGCTGTTTGTTCAACTTTGTCTTTAACATTATACCTATTTGAAAATTTCATGGACAAAGCCATTGCCCTAAGAGAGAAACCACTGTAATCATGTAACACCGTGCCAATTTGATGACTACATTCTATTTTCATTTCAGGTGATTAGTGATTTATGTAAATCTTTTGTATCTATTGTACTGTACTGTGCTGTACGTGTCTGTACTGTTTTTGTTACATTTTTCTTTTGATTGTGTGCATATTTTAATGTGATTTTCTTCTTCTTTTTTTTTTCTTTCATACTCTACATGTGTACATGTTGTATATTTGACATATTGCTGTATTTTATGTAACAGCGCAGTCAATAAAGATTCATTCATTCATTATGGTGTCCTTAGTCCATGGATTGTGATCAATTGTCAAGTTTTCTTTTTCTTCAAGCAGATAAGTCAATAAAGGTATATTCTGTTACCTAATGATCTGTTTCATTGTTTATAATATTCTTTAATACACACTGATATGTAAATATCCCTATCAGTTTGTGCACACTGTATGTATAGTTTACTTCCAAATTTAATGTTTCGACATACATTGGTGGGCCTGGGTCCTCATAGAGATCATTAGCCAGCCGTCGATTGGCCAGCATATTTAAATCTGTGGTATCTCGTCGCAGTAACCGCTGGTAGAAATTGTTTGCTGGCACTCTCATTCCCGTATCGTAAGATGCAGCCACAGCTTCTGTGTCGGCATATGGCTCCACGCGGTCTACGGCGGGGTTGTAGGAGTGATGTAGGGGTACTCCTGTTCCCAGGCCATGAGTCAGTGTTTGGTCTCCCATGTCGTTCGTGTTGGTAGATTTGTCTTGGACTGCTGGTACTGGTGAAGATGGCAAGGGTACGTCCCCTTGGTGTGTCTGTAATAATAATAATAATAATAATAATAATAATAATAATAATAATAATAATAATAATAATAATAATAATAATAATAATAATAATAATAATAATAATAATAATAATGATGATGATGATGATGATGATGATGATGATAATAATAATTGCAAGTCGACTAAATAGCAAGTCAGTATCGTACAAAAAGTTTAAACAAATGTACAAACATACACACAAAAAGTCAATATATTTTGTATCACAACGATGGCCACAGCAGGGGCTGTAGAATTTACCAGTACACATGTAAAACAACTTATTTTCTGGTATTGAATGCTGCATCAACATAGTTTATGACATACCTTATTACATATCTATTGCTATTGTCACCAGTCATTAGAAATAGAAATTATCTTCATTTGTAACATTGCTGAAATTATAACTATTTGGGTCATTTCTTAATGTCGTACAGTTTCCACAATTAAGCATGAAATGAACTCCATCCTCTGTATCTTCTGTTTGACAGTACTTGGGCATGTCCTCTTTTCTAGTTGTGTACAACCGTGCCTTCCAGTTTCAATTTTTTTTCCTGGGGTCCAGTAGTCGCCATTAGGGCCCAATACATTCATACAGTGCAGATCACGCTAAGTTAGAACCAGAGAGAGAGAGAGAGAGAGAGAGAGAGAGAGAGAGAGAGAGAGAGAGAGAGAGAGAGAGAGAGAGAGAGAGAGAGAGAGAGAGAGAGCTCAACTGGTGAATTGGTTGATACAGCATTTTACGTACCTGCAGAGAGAAACAAGCTCAATGTAGACTAACCTACAGCTTACACTACAGCAGATCTGATATTGACCAAGGATGCCAGTAAACTAATCAAACCTAATTACAGTGTCCAAGCCAAGGTTCATCTATTATTCACTCTGTCCACCCTCTGCACGGAAGCGCCTTACTTGTTTAACAATGGGGCAAGACCAGCAAGTTACCTGTGTCGCCGCGCAATTGTGAAAATGACTTTATGGGACATTGTTTGGCTGAGGTGGCAAGGGCACGTAAACACGCATTTTTCATACACTAAACCAAGGAGGGTAGACCCCTTGAATAAACTTAAAATGACATAAGAAACAAAATGTTGTTTTCTGGGAGATGGAGTCCTTTTATTTTCGTTATCCAAATTTGTTTGTGAGGAAACTCTGACCATATGTTTTGGTCTACAAAATCATCAAGATGAGTGTGCCCATGACATCAGTGGGCTGATAAATGTAACGTGCACAAAAGTTGTAAGCTGTCGTGTCTTTTCTCCAAATACCATCGGTTTTCGACAAATCTGTCCTTATCTCGGCTTGCATCGATCTGTCTATGCAACGGGTGAATGGGGCTAATTACCACGGCTTTCCATTTTCAATAAACGAGAACATATTTGGAGAGTCCTTTTCACTGAACATCATAAATGATATACATGCATGCCTAGCTTACTTTTGAATTGATTTTGTGTCATATGAAAATTTTACAATACAGGCCAGTGACACAGAGTCACAGTCTAAAATGTTGGCTGGTGTTGCAACTAAAATTTGTATATGTTGACCCAACAGTTCGTTTTAATTGCTAAGCCATTATTCCTGTGTCATTAATCTAGGACAAAGTGCAATAAAGCATGTGTCCGTGAAAAGATCACAGCTCAAATATTTTCATGTGCATCGCTTTAGATATAATCATGCATAATATGCATCAATACTTTATAAAGACAATGATTTATAAATATAAATATGCATAAAATGCATCATGACCAAATATCTAATAACGACAATGATTTTATGAAATTTGTATGCTTGATTTCTAAGCCTTTACTTCTTTCAGCAACACTGTGCGATCAGTCCAAACAACGAAGAAAGGTTTGTATCCTATATTAAAGTTCTGAACAGTATTGCTTTCTTCTGAGCGATCGAAGTGGACTATGAAAGGATAACGTAGAACATTATTATCATACCAGGTATGTGCCTATCACTTGTCACTTTAAAGATTGCGAAATTCCAAAATTTTAGGTAAAAATGAGTAATATCTGGAGCGATATGTCGCTGTTGATTAATTTCAACGGGACATACTAATAAATATATTGCTCCTCTCTGATAACACTTCAACATGACTGAGTACGACCAAATGATTTTCATAGCTCACTTGTTGAGTTATGAAATTGATAAATCCGCACACGGCGACCTATTAAAAAAACAAAACAAAGACTAACGGCACATGCGGATATGTAGTTAAACAATGACTATTAACTTTTCTATTAAGCCCGGCTCCAAAACATTTTCCTGGCATGCTTTCGACCACCCGTAATGGCAAAAAATAAGGGAACAAACGGGTTAAATCTCAGATAGCAAACCCAGGTTCTACATTGCAGTTGGTTTGTTTTGAACAGCCCATGTTTTCCATATATTTGCTCAGGCACACATTTTTCAGAGAGAGAGAGAGAGAGAGAGAGAGAGAGAGAGAGAGAGAGAGACAGACAGACAGACAGACAGACACACACACACACACACACACATTTTATATATATATATATATATATATATATATATATATATATATATATATATATATATATATATATATATATATATATATATATATATATATATATATATCGCATGTCTCCTAACTGATTGAGTGCACAATTTCACAATTCCTCCCTCCACAGATTTAAGGTAGTATTCATTCTCAACCATAATAGATTAAAATGGGTGCATCATTTTGGCTTTTGCACAGTCCTCCCAAGGTTTTTCTTGCGTGGTTCAGGTAGTGTGAATGGTAGCAATAAGCAGGAGACAAAGTTTACATACATAGATACATGCATGCATGCATGCATACATACTTACATACATACATACATACATACATACATACATACATACATACATACATACATACATACATGCCACGTTACCTGAGTGCAAACTGATGTGACGTTCTTGTTCAAAGGTAAAAACTTTACTTGTCTGGCTGGACCCCAATCGTCCATAGCATACCTGTGAAAAGAAGATTCATTTCTAAGGACAACATTGTATTTGTCCTGAAATTCTTATTAACTTTATATGAACCGTGTGCTCACCTGCGAACGACCTTTTGCCCCCTAATTTCCAAACAATAAAATTAAAGTCTGCTTCGCAGGCATATCCTGTACAAGACAATGAAGAACTTCAATAAACCCAATCGATGTAGCGTCGCCTGTCAGATCATACAAAATGGAACTAACTTTGCGGTGCATGAAAATACAGTAACGGACCGAGTTTAGGTCAAAATGCAGTCAATATTGATTTGAGTGCTTCAATTGTGAAACTACCATACCAATTCACGACTATATAGGAGAACTTTGTAAGCCTTTTCATTGCCATTATAATTCAGGACGATATCAAAGAACCAATTAAGTCCAACCTTGAAATAAGAATAGGTTTATTCGTGCAATGAATCATAAAATTGTATATCCACGGACAACAAAGCGGCTGCACAACGCTCGCTGTCTGTATGTCGACATTGTAAACTCCTTACTGCAGAAGAAATTACTGACAACACATCAGGCAAATCACATTTAAAACTAGTTGAGGCAATAAATGTTACGCTATGCAATAGGTGTATATTGGAATACAAGAAACACACCATCTAACTGTAAAAATATAGCAATAACAGTTATGTACAGGCAAATCTGTCGGCAATGATTATATTGCCTGTATATTGCATTTTTATTTGGTTGTTCATAAAGGCAGTAACTTAATAGTTAAGCACGCGTAACCTGTAATCACTGTACAGTAACCTGATATCATAAAACCGTAACTTACTGTCATCCCATGATAATTTATTTATTTTATTTTAATTAATTAATTAATTAATTAATCAATGTATGTATTTATTTATTTATTTATTCATTCATTCATTCATTCATTCATTCATTCATTATTTATTTATTTATTTATTTATTTATTTATTTATTTATTTATTTATTTATTTATTGTAAAATGCTTAGAATCATTTATTGGCAATAATTAGCCATTTCTTTATTGTGGCTGCTACAATTTCCACTGTGAGATGAACCACGCAACTAATACTAAACATCTAAAGTTATATTTATGGTCCTTCTTTTAAAAGGTATTGGTAATTTGGTTTGGGTTGGGACGCAAAGATAAACCCCAACATTCCCAACAGAATATCATGTTTACACATTCAGTATATCGTCGCGACTTTTAGACGTCCATATTTCCATGTTTCAAATAGAACAATATGATAAACAAAGAATCACGCACTCATTGTGTTTGATTTCTTTTTTAAATGAGACTCTTGGATAAATAATATTACAACTTTTAACGCGACTTAAAAGATTGAGAACACGTGATCGATTGGAGAATATATCGAAACAAAATGTTTATATGTGATGGGAAAAAATTAAAACACATGATATACAGTATCATGTGAATCAGTTTTGTGATATCATATGAGAGTGAGAACATTTCGTTTGGGGATATACAGTACGCAATAATTCGGAACAATGTGGTTCAAGAGAAGCAAGCATTATTAAACATTTAAGAACAGCTTGTGACATCACAAACTTGAAACAAGATGGTGAACTCAGAGGGAGAAAGTCGCTACGGGGCATGCACGGTTGCGACATAAAACGATGGTTTCATGCATCGATAATGCACCCGAATTTATACATAGTGCAGTATCTGTACATTCTGTTTCATAAAATTTATCATTACGTACGCATGTCCCCAGGAAGAGGAAAATCAGCAGTTCAAAGGTTTAGTTTGTGAGCTATACAGAAATAAAAGATGTAGCTGTAGTAGGCCTACCTATAATAATGGAGATTTAATTTACCCTCAGATTGGTGTGGATCGAAAACTCGACTGCCTGGCCTATACACCGGTACATATAATTTTGGATATTCGGATTTCTAAACCCGAAAGAGATTGCATATCTGCCATCACGAAACACTCACAAAAAAAGACAAAAATAAATGAAAAAAAATCACTTACCTGGGGAAAATTGTCGAAAAGCCGCCAGATACAGATGGCTAGCTGTGAGTTCTTGTTAGACTGGGCTAGCCGAATTCATATTGTAACTAACAGGAAAATGACGAATATGTGGTCAATGGACCGGGGACACCAGCATTAAATAATATGCAGCACTAACCCACAACATAAGATTAACTCATTATTGGAGAAGTAGCTGGACCGCGTGTTCTGACGCTTTACGGCCACCCTGACTACTATTGTTAGGCCAAGTAGCAAACAAAACAGGATTGATTTAGCCAATTTTTCTTCGCAGTCCAGCCAATATTGTTAAGGCTGATTAGTGCCAATGTAGTTCACCCGTTATATGACTGCTAGAGAGGATTAACAAGGCTTGAGATATCCAGACTTTGGGGCTTTACTTTAAGGGTATAACAACGAAATTTAGAGACACTTAAGCACATGTTGTAACATATGACAAAAATGTAATGATAGTTGTTACAACGGCCCCAGGTCAAAAATGAAAGGCCAATGCAAATTTGAAATTGTATATTTCATGCGTTCAACTTTTTGCTGTCCTCTTGTTCATGGATATAAGATTGCCAAGTACAGTCCAAATGCAAGACTGGTTGAATATTGAATATATATTTTCTTTGAGACCTGATCCGCTTATATTACGACACGAACGTACGTCTTCTCGAAGGTATGACCAAAGATTCAAGCTTCATAATTTGTTAATTCAATAATGATATATTTTCAATTACAAATATACTTTATACGGCTGTCTTCCTGACTCCGATACTTGAATATTTGTTAAGGTTTTTATTACATATATGCAATGCCGACCAGTTATTTTTTAAGCATTGCTTTAACTTTACTCTTAAAGAGCCATTCATCATGCTGTTGGGGTAGATATATGTAGAAGTGTATCAACGTCAAATTACACCGATGGACATCTGTAAGCCAACTAGTGTTATCGTACGGTTCAGCGTGTTTATAGCCGAGCAAAACGGACAGGAGGCAGAAGTTGGACAGTTCGCAGGGTATACTTTTGTAAAACATTTTTTTCTTGGCCCCGGGAAACGGTCACATTATAATTGAGCTGAGCTTTAAACATGTACTTGATGTCAGTCGAGCAGGAGCTAAGACAACCAACGACCAACTCTCTCTCTCTCTCTCTCTCTCTCTCTCTCTCTCTCTCTCTCTCTCTCTCTCTCTCTCTCTCTCTCTCTCTCTCTCTCTCTCTCTCTCTCTCTCTCTCTCTCTCTCTCTCTCTCTCTCTCTCTCTCTCTCTCTCTCTCTCTCTCTCTCTCTCTCTCTCTCTGTATACAGTGAAAACTCAATATAATGACACCATCTGTTCCCTTAGAAATGTGTCAGATAACTGAATTTGTCAGATAAATAAATCAAACAACAAAGAAAATGGACTTTTGCCATTCAAAACTTATACATATATATATATATATATATATATATATATATATATATATATATATATATATATGCAGTGAAACCTCATAACGACACTCAGATATCCGACATATTCATTGTAATGACATAAGTGATATATATATATATATATATATATATATATATATATATATATATATACATACATATATGTATATATATATATATATATATACATATATGTATATATATATATATATATATATATATATATATATATATATATAATATATATATATATGTGTGTGTGTGTGTGTGTGTGTGTGTGTGTGTGTCTCTGTCTCATTGACTTTTCCCTTTTCCCAGGAAGAATCTCCTCTCTGTAAAATTACCATAAGTTTTCTTCCAGATTATACATGTATATTTGACCACTGTTTGTTCAGGAACGCTTATTTCACAAGTAATTGATTCTGGTCATTTCCCCCTAGAGTGCGCCTCCGCAAGTCCAAAATTTTTGCTTTCCACGGATCGATCGTCAGGTTGACCTTATGATCAATTTGATATAATCAGGTTCGTATTTTAAGGGATGGTAGGCAGAACATATTCTTACTGGCTTCCTATGGTCTTCTAATTTGTTTATATCATTTGACTATATGTTTAATCTTTTCTTGTGTACCTATTTTCAATAAACAACAGTAATGATATAATTTGTATGTATGAAGTAGACTACACGAAATTTCAAAGCCTAAGAGTTATGTCGAACTTTACCTGATATTTCGTAACTGATGTTGCAACAACTTGTACGTTTCGAATTTTTTTTGTAAAACGTTCCTGAGCGATATATCATAATCAATAATCTGTATTGAATGACGCGGTCGACCTCTTTATTTTCTCAAGCACAGCGCTGGCTATTATGCGAGTTATTGATTTGTAGGAATATGGTACCTGTATATAAGCCGAACTTTAAACAGGGACACGGTATAAGATTTACACTTCTACGCAATATCTTACTTAATCTCCAAGCTTAGACGACGCATGATGAAGCTAATTCAGTCCAGGTGAATTGTGTCACGATATTACGTTTACATGTTAGAGTCTGTCTCGGTTGTTGATTTGATAGCCAACTTTACCAGTTTTACTATGAAATTATTGTTATGAAATACAAAATGGAAATTACCACATTTTAGCATGACAAAAGGGTCTTGATTTGTGAGACAGCAATTTCCAAAATATTTTTTAACATTGGGACATCAAAATTAAAATCGTTACCTAGAAAACTGAAAGGAGTTTATGTCATATTGAAGTACAGAAATGATCCAATAAATAGTGTCCAATAATAACAAAATAGGAAAAGGCCACTTTACCTCACGAAACCTCGCTTATAATGCACATGTTTGCATTGTGTATTAATTAACCCTTTCTAATCGTGATTGCGTTAAGGTTAACTGCTGCCATCGGTAATGTGTCTGTCCGGACTTTCAGCATGTGACCCTGGCAGGTGCAACGCAATTAAGTTCGTGATTAACAATATACTTTTCAATTGCTCGTGACACTGCGGTGATGTTCAAGCAGACGATCTGAAAACGACTAACTTGCCAAGCTTACCCCCTCCTGTAGTCATCCATGGACGTGTAAGCACGCCTTGTCTTGTACATGGTGGGCGCCGTATGTTACAGAAACGATATTCCTGAAGTTGGTTTCAGTTGCACCACAGGGCCAATATTTCACAAGGGGAAAATTTCACTGGAAAGTAGTTATTATGCAAGTTCGAGACAAGAGGGTGGCGAAAGTTGACACGGAGGCCCCGTCGTGGCAGGTTGGTGTGGCACCACCAACCGCCGTCATGTGAAGTGCTGTCCACAGCAACAACTGACCACTTCGCTGGCATGTGCTTGTTTGCCGTCTTATACTTTGAAAATAAAAGCACGGACAGTATTTAGGTTTCTCTTATATTCAACCATATGTCATTATTAGAGCAAACAGATCAAGTTCCCCACGCAGTTGTGCGGTTGCGATTCTAATTATGTACTCACATGGGCCCTTGCCAAAGTAAAATGCATAGAATTCAGATAAAGAAAAAAGTACACACACACATACTTGTGTTTTCAATCATATACAATACAAAAGTAAATAGTGAAAAGTGGTATTAACTCATTCTGGTCGCCTCATACGAGACAGTCACACAACAGCTTCACAAGACGCGCTCTTGACCAAGGGGAGACCTATAAAATTACAAATAATGGGCTCCCCCTCATGCTTTCCTTCAAAGATTTGGACGAAAGCACGCGCAGAACTACCTTCAGGGAAAAACAAAAATCAGACCACATTTGAAATTGCCTGTCTTCCATGCCCGGTATGCCCGGAAGAGTGTTAAAAGACGATACATAATAAATCCTGTCTGAGTCGATAATAATGCGATACTGTGGGATCTCTGCCAAATAGAACAACCTGTCAATGATCGTTTTTATTGTTTAGAACAATATGTGTATACAAATGTAAAAATAGTCATATTGTACATGAAAATTAATATCTGAACAGATATATTGAGAGGGTCTTACTATTACAACACTCTTTCATATATATCTACAGAAAGAAAGTTTTCCTTGCACACATATGGTATGATGGTGTCACTTATTGCATCATTCCATTGTAATAGTTCCGGTCAGGCATGCACCAAGGCAAATTTTGTTCAGAATTGGCATATATTTTTGCATGATCATGATCAGACTATGAGCTTTTATTTTCTGAAGATTGGGTATACACGTATTAGTTTGCTAATAATTGGGTTTTTTATGGTGGTCCACTGTAGAACATGAGATCTGCAGTGAAATAACGATTATTACATATTAACTACCACCTATATACTAGTTTAAGTGTAACAGATAAGCGTTGCGGGCCTCGATCCTCGTAGTACTATGTAAATTCAACAATGAAACACGAGGAAATTTTGCCGCCAGTGGTCCACTGCAATTTTAACAGCACCGGTGCACGCCATGGAGCGCTTTTATTTCTTTTTGATGGCTATTCGTATTCTTATAGCCAGTACAAGTCATTCGTTTTACTTGATATTATGACTCTTCACAACTCGACTCTAGCTTATGTGAGTGACTTTAAACGCCCAAGAGATTCCAGCTTCCTTCTTTATACAGTGAAACCTCATTATAACGACACTCAGATATCCGACATATTCAATATAGTGACACAAATTTTCATGGAAAAATGTTTATTTTCTTTGTTATTTGACTCATTTATCTGACATATTCAGTTATCCGACCCATTTCTCAGGGAACAGATGGGTCATTATAACGAGTTTCCTCTGTACTAAAATTCAGTCACACTCCTGCTTCCATTGTTAGCAAGATGCCAGGAAGACACTGAACGCCACTTGGTGTTCTTTCTATGCTGACTGCTTGCAAAGTGGTCAAATGTAGATGCAACGTTAATGAACAGTAAACTGACAAACTTTAGTTAACTGCATTTTCACCACTATTGGTCAATATCACTGCAGCCATGATATACATGTGTCAAAACGTCCGTACAGGACATTCTGTGTATTACAATTTCTGATTGACTGGACGTCAACAGTAAACCTGGATAAATACAATTAAGAGTTGTCATTCAGACATTTTAGCATGCACTTTAATCCTTTCCTCTTTACTTAGGAATTAAAAATATCTTCAATTGTCATCTTAGTAATAGCAACTAGATCAGCCTACGTGTACTATTATAAAGATATAGAATGTTATGGGCTGTGAAAGAAAATAGATCATAACAACAGGCTTTGTACCATCCTTTGCGTCATTTCACAGCCGGGTGGCCAAAACGTTTTTGTGGTAAGCCTATATAGAGTTATATGACGTATATAATTGAATTTTTAAATTCACACACAGCTTTCATTCAAGTACAAACATGCCACGAATCTCTCTATCTGTGTGTGTGTGTGTGTATTCGACCTTACAAAGCACTGTAAAAGCCATTGATCTTGCTTGCTGAACAGACCAATCTCCACTCCACTTAATCATGTTTGGACACCAGACTTGGTCTGCGGTGGAGACAACATTGGACCCTGGTCACAGTATAAACAAGAGACGAATGGGTCGGGTGTTCTGCCGTCATACATGGAGATGAATTTAAGCAAATAGAGTGGAACCTGCAAATGTGACCACCTGGATAATAGGGCCTCCTGTCAATTTCAGCCATCTAAAAGTCTGGGCAATGTCATATTTACAAAGAGACGGACAAAAGTGATCTTGTAAGCTCTGCGACCTTCAGTCAGCAGGACTGAAATAGAGAAAGGTCATTCATGTTATGAGTACAGAAATCCTTGTGTCACAGAAGATATAACTTGGGCAAGAATTACTCTTATCATTTCTGGATTCTTAAACAAGGTCATTACATTTTACATATGCCGACCTTAATATGTTAGTCATTCATATTTCATGATAATGTAAAAAACTTATCAACAATCAGGGATCCAGAGCATCATCACACAGACAACTTTTCCTGACCCTTCCATAGGGTATATTTCCACCAAGTTTCGTCATAACCAAATTGATGTTTCCTATTAAGTCCAAAATTGTGATAACACTAAAAGTCATTAAATAGACAAAAGACCCCAGCATCATCTATTGAACAAGGTCTAAGTGTCCCCAGAAGTGTCCCTATGCAATTTCAAAACAATTGGCCAACGGATTGAGATGAATACTTTTGGAGATTTAAAAAAAAAAAAATCATGAACAATCCAAAAATCAAGACAGCAAGAGGACTTGAACAACTTTGGTCATAAAGACCCACCTCAGGTACATGCCCATCAAGTTTGATGAAAGCGATTTTGGAGAAATTGAAAATGTATGGATCGTCAGACAACGGATGAGCAAATAAGATAAGCCCATCTAACTAACTAGTAAGCTGAGCTAATAAAAGGGACCCTCTAGATCATAGTAATTATAGAAATATTGCTCTCTTAGGTTGCATGGGAAAAGTATTGATGGCATTGATAAATGCAAGTCTAACACAGTTTTTTTTTTCTGACAAGCATATAATTATGTTAGAAAACCAAGCAGATTTCCCTAAAGATGGTTCTTCTATGGATCACGTGGGTTTTTTTTAAGTATTAAAAATACGATGTATCATAAGAAAAAATATTGTATGGCACATTTATTGCTTATAGAACTGTATTTGATAAATTTCTAGCTCTTTTTGGTATTATTATACTACAGTGGATATATGTACATGTACCAAGACAAAGGAATCTTGTGTCCTGAATAATGGTGACAAGTCGGAAGTCGCAGATACAGTAAAACCTGTCTGAGTGGGCACCTGTGTTTAGTCGGCACTGTTGCCTGGCCTGGTTCCCTATACCATGTTAATGGACCTGTGCTAACTGGGCACTTTTGCCCAGTCCTAAGGGCACCCACTTCACATAGGTTTTACTGTACTGGTAAATGTTGTAATTAGATTATATAGAATCATTTTGGTTTTGAAATATATCTTTTTTTTCCATTTCCTAAGAATAAAAAGAAATCAGGTAAAATTAAAACACTGAATCATAGATTACCAGTTGAAGCTGGGTATTACATTAAAACACCATGTAATGCGAGATATTGTACTTTATGTCAGGAAAACACATTTGGTAAATTTCATTTCTTGTTGGAATGCACTACCTTCAAGCGTAGGACATATTACTGTGAACATGTAAATGTACGAAGATTTGGAGAATCAATGTCCGCAAACATGGGTTTTGATAAATAACTGAATGGACCAGTTTCAAATTACAATAAAATTGGTAATTCATTTTGCCCACTTTTGTCCCGCTTTCATATTGGTGCTTTGAGTGGTATTATTAATAATCTCATGTGTAGATCCTGTGTAGCAGTATGTATTTGTAAGCCTAGTCTTGTGTTTTTGTGTGTGCAGAATGCACACTATATATATATATATATATATATATATATATATACAGTAAAACCTCTATAAAGTGGGCACCCTTGGGACCGGAGCAAAATGCCCACTTTAGGGAGGTGCCCACTTTACAGAGGATTGGCCATTTTGGGTTGTGTGGATGAGCAACAATGATTTAAGGAAGAGGCTGTACATATACATGCACACACATCTACATGTATATTTGATCAGGGAGGTGTACATACACCTCCCTGATTTGATATATACATGTATACAGATACATGCATTTTAATCCCACATGAAATAAAAGAAAAGCAATTTTTCAACATTTTGAATGTATTTCTAAAAAAAAAAAAAAAAAATCAAATATCAACCACATGTATTATGCAGAAAAATAAAGTCAATAGACTACTTATGAAGAACAGGTCCCAGCTCAATAATTACCAGTGGGCACATCAAAGTACCAAACTGCAAGGTTGAGCAAATCACTGAGCTGACACTCATCCACACACCAATTTGCTCGCCAGTCGAGTCAATTGTTCTCTCCACTTTGATACCTTAATCCTATGGCCAATCCACAAAGCTGCCCAAAGTCACTGTGGACTAAAGCAACTGTTATGCATTGATGCTTTGTTGATGCTGGCCTATACATGTACTGTACTCTGTTATGATAGGGGGATTATATTAGGTGGCGAGCACAGATGGAAAAATGACACTTGAAGAATTAAAAGTTAAAGGTGACAACTCCTGATGTAAAAAATAACACTTTTATAAAGTAAAATATTCATAGAACATAATAATAGTGCCCACTTTAACAGACTTTGGTACCTGTTCAGGGTGCCCAATGCCCCAATTAGGGAGGTGCCCACTTTAGAGAGGTGGCTTTATAATGTAGTCAATAGGAAAAATGAAACGGGACCAAAGACAAGTGCCCACTGTAAGGAGGTGCCCACTTTGGAGAGATGCCCACATACAGAGGTTTTACTGTATATATAACTTGCTTTGTTACAGATTTTGTATTATGAATATGTATTTGTCTATCCACTTTACACAACCTTCCACCTCTTTGACGTCATGGAGGAATTATATTAGGACTTGAACTTGGAAGCAACAACTTGACTTGTAAGCCAACATAAGACTAGAGGGCTTCATGAACAGCCCGAGCTCAGCTGACCTAATCTTGTCCCTCAAAATCAAGGTCGCAACTGAACAGACCTGTTCTAGGCTTAAGCTGAGTGCATATGGCATTAAGTATTTCTAAGAAGGACCACTGAGCCTCCTAAAAGGTCAGCCTGACTAGCAAGTCACCGGAGCTAAAAATTGCAGTGCCATCTGGTGAACAAACTAAGAACTCGCAGTCCCTAGGAGTGAGTGTCACTGCGTGATATCAAAGTAATTGCGTGAGAGGTTTTAGAGAAAAATTTTTAAGATTCACCCAAAAAAGACCCCCCCTCCCCCCCAAAAAAAATTAAACAAGAGGCCTGTGTGAACAGGCCATGCTCAGCTGACCCAGAAATTGATGACACTAGTGACACTGTGGCATTGGGAATAAGTTCAAGGTCATCCACACATTGTGTGGCTGCCCTTAGCACAGGACCACCACCATGAACAATATGAAGGTCCTAACTCAAATAGTTCTCAAGTTATCAAATACGGTTAAACTTAGGAAAGTGAACCTGCTACCCTGGAAATAAGGTCAAGGTCATTTATGTACTGTCTGAGTCCGGCCCTCATACATGTGCCACTGCATGCAACATCAAAGTCTGAGCGGTTTCAGAGAGATTTTTTAAGACTTGGTCAAAAAATGCACACAAAAAAATCCTAAAATCCCTGGAGAATGACCATATGAATACATTTGATACAGACCCACCCAAGGTACATCCCCGCCAAGTATGAAGTGAATCTGACTGATGGTTTTAGAGAAGTCAAAAATAGCAAAATGACACAAAAATTCATTAAAAAATAGAAAAAATTGTACCGCCACTTGTCGAACACATTAAGGTCTAGGTGTCCCCAGCAGTACACCTATGCAATTGCGAAGTAATTGGCCAAGCAGTTTCGTCCGAGATATTTTTAAGATTTTGCCAAAAAATGAACCAAAAAATTCTTACAAAATCCAAAAATTACTGGACCATGACCATTTGTACAAACTTGGTAGACACCCACCCAAGGTATATCCCCATGAAGTTTCAAGCTAATCTGGCTGACGGTTTTCGAGAAGTCGAAATATTTGTGTGACCCTTCTACAAGGAACATTTACACAAAAATTCATTAAAAAAAAGTAGAAAAAATTGCAGCGCCACTTTTTTTAACAAATCACGGTCTAGGGGTCCCCAGATGTATCCCTATGCAATTTTGAAGCAATTGGCCAATAGGTTTCGGAGATCTTTCAAGATTTTGCAAAAAAATTCATAAAAAAATCCAAAAAAACTGGACTGTGACCACTTGAAGAATCGTGGTATAGACCCACCCAAGGTACATCCCCACCAAGTTTGAAGTGGGTCTGGCCAGTGCTTTTTGAGAAGAAGTCGAAAATATAAATTATTGACGGATGACGGACCACAAGATAAGCTCAGCTGACTGACAAGTCAGCCGAGCTAAAAATCCCAAAACCATTGGAGCATGACCATTTGAACACACTTAGCAGAGACCCACCCAAGGTACATCCCCACCAAGTTAAGTTTGAAGTCAATCTGGCAGATGGTTTTGGAGAAATCGAAAAATGTAATTGTGAACAGATGGACAATAGACAACTCAGCCTCATAAAAGCTCAGCCCGACTAGCAAGTCAGCTGAGCTAAAGTGCACAGGCTTTAAACTCAGCATGCTGGTTCTTGAATGACAGCTTTTTCTCTCTGAAGTAGACATGTAATTTTACATGTATGAAACCTTTAAGCCAAATCAGATCAGAATAGAATCAGAGAATTGAGCAACCGAGAAAATATCATAGCAATCACTAGGGGCACCCATCAGTATAACATAGAGCAATATCCATTCTTTCTGCCTGCTGCATCCTGTATTTTGCTCAGTTTACAAGGTAAGAAGTTAATGAGTAGTTACTTGAAAGGGAAAATGGGTTATTTGAAAGAAATTAAAAAATGCCACCATTCCAGTCCGATCATTGCTGCAGGAACGCCTTACCCAGAGAAACCTCACACAGTGCCAATACTCAAAACAAGTCTAAATGTTTTGTAACTGAATCAATCATTTTAGAAAACAAAGAACAATATTACAAAAGTTTTGTCCACTAACAAATTCACATTCCCAAACAGAAGGAAGTATAGATAGTCTGGATGAAGCAAGGGGCTGCAACAACCATTTTTTTAATATTGTGAAAAAAGATGGAATTCAGCTACCGAATCAGGGTTTTCCCTGGAACAAATTTGAGTGGATCATAACCTGAGTTTAGACAATATTTTCTGCAATACTTTGCAACACTATGAGATACAGTGGTACCTGTTATTTAAGACCACCCTTAAAGCCAGACAAAAGTGGTCACATATGGCAGGTGGTCTTTCATTGCAGGTAAGCTTACAAAGAAATTAAAGGCCATTGTCTTGAAATGGTGGTCTTAAAAACTAGTGCGGTCTTTCACGAGAGGTGGTTTTTAGAGCAGGTACCACTGTATAATATAACAAGTTGTAACACTTTAAATTTTGCTCCGACAGCTGGTAGTCATGGTTTGAAAGGGTACCGGTAATATAACCCAAGTTTGAGGTTAATACGAATACTGTAAATACAAATGTTGAAATAACTTTTTAGCAGTTCAATTAAAATCTGAACTGTCTGCACAAAAATATATTTTCATTAATCTACATGGTCAAGTTACCCAATTATCTCCAACAGATCTTTCAAGCTTGCTGTCACCTCATACTGTACATAACATTTTTGCTCCACACACTTCCAAAGCATTTAGAGTAACAAGCCTATTTAATGAAATTCATTACAGGCCTTGAAATTTTTATTGTACATGTATGCACTTTTGATCTCAAGCAATCATTTAAACAAAAACCTTCATATTTTACATTTTTATTTTAACAGTAATACAAGTGGTGCAGACCCCACCTTGTGTACAATCATTACAGCGGGATAAAAATTTATATTTAAGCCCATGTCCATATTGCTGACATATCTGTACAAAAACCTCCTCAAAGTAGCTTAAGTCACATTCTGCATAAAATGTGGAAAAGGTGTTCATAGCCATGCAATAGTTGCAGACATTCATTACAGAGTTTCATGCATCTCTAATACATAGGTACTTGCCTTTCCATTCTTGCACAACTCTTTCTTTTTTTTTTTATTTTAATTTCCTCCAGTAAGTAACTCCCACGTTAATGTAGCTGATAACTTAAGACTTTTTGAACTTGCAGACCTGGTACTTGCAAGGTAAAAAGTACAATTCTACTTTGATCATAGTTCTTGCACCTCTTCACAGTCAATATTATACACAACCATGTCTGCCATAGTTCTCACACAGTGACATTTGGTCACCATTCCAGTACATCATGTCTGTGTTTTCATGCTTGAACTTCAGTCAAGATAGTATAAACATGTGTCACTAGTCCTTCTCTGCTATAGCAACTAGATGCTGGTCTATCTCCTTCTCAGATAATGTTCTGAAAAATACCAACATTTATCAAGATGAAAACAAGCATATTTTTTTTTATTGAATTTCACACCCAATGTACATGAAAACAAGTGTACATTTGATTATGTTTAAATGAAAGACATGAAATCACAATTTCCCGTAAGTCTTCCGAACTTTATCTGCTGACACATGGTGAATTTGAGAATAAAAATGCACATATATACTATTCAATAATTTATCAATAGAAAATTGTCCTGATGTACATAATGACACTACCACCTTCTAAAGCAAAGTTTCAAAGATGCAAATTCACCATAAATATATGTTGTAATACCTAAACCATTAAATGGATGCCATATACCTATGTATCCAATCTATGTTTCTAGAAAGTATAGACCCATTTGTTCTGTATGGATTGCAGATGAAATTTTTCAGTAACTGTTAATACACTAAAAGCTTGATAAATAAATGCTATGTATCGCACCATACCTGAATTTTGGACTATCTTTAGTAACAACTCCAATTTCAATTTCTGTGGGCTTGAAGTCTGCTGACAGTATAGTGGACAGCGCCGTGACTGCTACCTGCAATATATATATAGGACACATGTACATGAAAAACTGGTCTCTCTAAGAATTTTTTCATTGATTAGACCTCTTTGATCCCAGACCTAAGTGAAAATACTGAATTTTGCTCCAAATTTGCATCATAAAAAGAAAACAAATTAAGACAAAGAATACCAGTGAAACAAAATATTCTTGGAATATTCCATTTGAAGTAACAAACGCACCGACAGACAACAGAAAAAATTCACACCCATCAGCGACAATTTTTTTTTTGCGTTTTGCTTTAATAAACTATATGTACATCAGAAATTATTCAACACATTTCAATTTTTTGTGAATTTTTCACATATTTAATAAAGTTTTTTTTTTCATAATGTAAAAGGAAGTCCACATTGTACATTTTGTTGTGAACCCTATAGATCTGGCCATCAGCTGCACAAGGTTTATGGACAGGTGCTTAAAACATGCATTATGAATTCATTCGTATTGCATATACATTGTAGGTCCCACTTGATAATATCAGTTTATGCTGCTTGTCTGCCATTGGACGTAATCTTTTGTGGGCAATTTAAAACATATTGTTCAAAAATTTAATTGCATTTGAATGAAAAAAGTATGCTTCAATTCTGGTTCACAAAACAATTCATGTGTTCAGCACAAATGTGCCAGATAATTTATAATTACCCTATGAATGGGGAGAGTTTACCAGAAAAATGTATAGGTTCTTTAATTCTGAAATACATGCTTGACGCTCTTGGAGGTGCTACCATATAGTGCTGCCACCTTCTGGCATCCAAAACCAACATTACCTCCTCAACTGCGATTAAAATGTACACAAAAATGCACTTTGTGCTCTTAAAAAAGCAATGAGTTTTGTTAATATTTCTGATTTTAATGTTACTTACCAAAGTGAATGTATATATTTTTCAAAAGTTTTAAACAAAGTGACGATTAGCATTTTTTTCCTATATTTTACATAAACCTAATTTAGTTGGTCTAAACTTAAATGGTGAAGGGGATTCACATTTGGATCAATTTGTATCAAAAAGATACAAACCTCAATTGTCTCATTGAAGGAATAATCCTGCTTCTTCTTAATCTTTTTCTCCAGAAAACTATTGGCTTCCAATTGTTTGACTCCTGCAGCTGTGGCCTTGTAGCCACAGTAGTAACCCGCTGGGTCTGTCTTGTACACCTGAGGTCCCTTCTCATCATCATAGCCTACCAATATCATACCTGTACAACAAATGAAAACATGATGTATTTGCATTTCCATATGGATGATCACTGTTTAAAATTGTTTTGAATTTATTCATCATACAGTCAAGGTTTTGCCTTGCACAGCAATGTACAAACAACAAACATTACTATTTTTCATACTGAAAAATATATATTGTTCTTCAGTGCTGGAAATACTTAGAAAGTATGAAATGTAATTCAAAGTACCCCCCAGACATTTAAGTTAAACATGAACAAAGAGAGTCTGTCTCACAGGTGCACAATTATATCTAATCATGCAGGATTACCATTTAGAAACATGCCAAAACTACCTTGACACTGTCACAGATATACCTCTACTTCAACAAAATCTGCGCAATGACCTCAGTCAATGTCAAAACTCAACTACGATTTAAATGGATGGCTGTTGACAGCTGTATACTACTTACTGCAGCCCAGGGGCCTCATTTCAGCACTCTGTGTGTACACTTGTGATATGTCTGCTATCCTTTTCACCAGCATGTCTACTGGGATCTCGTAGCCATACTTGTATTTCCAGTTAGCTGCCTCATATCGGGCTCTGTGGACTTGAGATTTACTGTCAGCTGTGACAATAAAGAATGAAGCATATTTTATAAATGGACACTCACAGGTAGGCAGGACTGGTTAATACATTCGCCTTTCTTTGCACAAAAATGTTGTACCATTATGTTTCATGCAAAGTTGCAGTTTTCTCTACAGATCAGTTTTTTTTTCCCTTATGCAAACATATCTCGGCCAACACCCCTTCCATATTTTTGTTGTTCTTACTTTCAAAAAACCCAAACATTTACCCAAGTAGATGAAGAAAAGTAGCCAATTTTAAGGTATTTTTTCTTCTTATTGGACATTTAGTGTCACAGTTTACATTCCATTTTTGCTGGCCCAGGGATTTTATCAGTCACAATGTGACACAATTAAAAAAAAAAAAAAGACTTTCGTACACATACATTACAGTAAAACCCCCACTAACAGGCAGTGCACCACAGTTCGTCGAACTGCCATTCTGTCTATGACACATTTTGCCTGCTGACTTATTCGTCTATCACCCTTTTCGTCTGAGACAATTTTGTCTAATGACAGTTTGGTCTAATGCACTTTTGCTGACAGGTCAACCTGTCGAAAAACAATGACTTACTTTTCCCACTCTCTTTTCCTTTTTGTGGTAATAAACTCTTGAAATTATTCCGCTCTTAGGCCTTGATTTTAATGGATTTTGCTTTGGTTTTCACATTCAACATGTCTTCTGATGAGGAAGGAGGTACTAGCAGTGGCATGATCGGGTGTGGCACCACATACCCGAGCACTCATAGTGGAGTTCAGCTTACTTTTCTTGGGTATCGTTATACAAAGGACAGGAAGACAAACTCAAAAATTTACTGGAGATGTGAAGACCGCTCTTGCACAGGCAGTGCCATATCTCAAATTGATCTGGCAGTTATTTAACTTCAGGAGCACGACCATTTACCCAATGAGACAAAAAGCAGTGTACAGAAGGCCATGTCCAATATGAACACCAAATCAAAATCGTCAAGGGAAACTACTTCTGCTATTGTTAATAAAGATGAGGTTGCGTGCTAACATAAGCAAAAGATCTTACAAGTTGTGCCATTTTGAAGTGAAATTTATTCATACAGTTCAAGTTCTTCCAAATTTTTTCTTATCAATATACGAACTATAGTCTTAGATACTCTTTGGGGTAAGTTTAAGGCTGTTATGAAGTGTTATCGATCCTGCAGGATACCAACAAACTGTGCTCATCGCTCTATTTGTATTCATTTCACGTAACTTTTTTTTGACTACTTTTCAACCAATTTTAGACAAATTTAGACCAAAACGACGTTAGACAAAAAGTGCATTCGCCATAGTGTACATTTGACGCAAGTTATATTCATCCAGTTGTCTTGTAGGCAAATGTGTCAATTGACAAAAATGCAATTCAACCAAAGATTGTTCGATGAAGGGTCATACAGCCATTAGCAGGCACTTCTCTGTAGTGGGCACCTGCTTATAATAGGGCCCTGTTAGGGGGGTACAATAATCCAATAATACATATATTTTCACTTAAATAATCCAATAATCCCTAAAAATTACCAACACTAATCCTAAATCTTTAGCGTTAAATTAATCCTTTAACCAGGTGATGTAATTCAATATTCCAAAATTCTGAGCATATTATCCATAATGCCAACAAGCCAGATAAGCATGTTTTATTATTATTGCCTGTTATTTCAGAGTTTCAGACAGTCAGTTGTCACAAAAAGTTATAAACTCTGATAATCCTATAATCTTTAATTAAATTTCAATAATCCAATAATTCATTTTTAAAATTAAAGGACTTTTCAATGACTTTATTGCTAAAACATTGATCTTTAAGGTGTTCAAGGCCTGGAAAAAAGCAGGTAGTAAATTCAAGTACTTTCAAGGATTTCAAGGACCTGTATGAACCCTGCCCGCAAGCGAGGGGAAAAAAAGATACATAAAATACATCAAAATACTCATATATGTACATACCAATTCAAATGGAACAAAAGACAACATATAGATACAATTAATTTGAACTTAAATGTAACATTACAAATACATTCATGGAATAATAGTTTTTTAATCTAACATTGATTCCCTTGATACCTTTGTGGACTAACACCAGAATTAAATAATCAAAGGGGAGAGACTGAACAGCCCATGCTCAGCTGATCTTGACATTCATCACACTTGCAGCTCTATGAACTTGGGAAAGGATCAAGGTCACCCATGTTCTGAGTAAGTCTGACCACTATAAAAGAACACTAACATGTGCAACATCAAGGTTCAAGTAGTTCTCAAGTTATAATGAAGAGTAAAATTCATGTATGTTGCACTGTGACCCCAGAAACGAGGTCACAGTCATTCAGGTACTGTCTGAGCATAACCTTCATACAAAAGAATTAACATGTGCAGCATCACAGTACTAACTCAAAACAGATCTCAAGTTATCAAGTAAACAGTAAATTTCATGTCAGCTGTCCTGTGAACTAGCATTAGAATGCCCATTGACTTACATAGTAATCAATAGGAAAGCTGCATTGACTGGTAAGTACCCGTTTTTTAAATACTTAAAAATTAGGAATCTAAAGCAGTGCCAACTAGCAAATAACTTTGTTTGACCCTTCCACAAGAACATATCCATCACATTTCAGCTTAATCTGAGTGACGATTGGGAGAACAAGTGAAAAATAGCAAACCATAAAATTCATTAAAAAAAAATAGAAAAATTTGCAGCGCCACCTGGTGAAAAAATTGGGAACTACGTGTCCATGGGAGTGTTTATGTACGATAAAAAAAAATTGGGTGAGCAGTTTCGGAGGTGAAGAGTTCTTAAGGTTTGCCCCAAGAAAGAACAAAAAAATACATAAAAATTCCAAAAATCAATAGAGCGTGACCATTTGAACATACTTGGTAGAGATCCACACAAGGCACATCCCCACCAAGTTTGAAGTAAATCTGGCCAAAATTATTTAAGTTATAACCATTACAAGAAATTCCCATGTTAAACTTTCCTATTAAAACTTTGTAAAGATTTAAAAAAAAAAAAAAATCATAAAAAAATCCAAAATTCATTGGAACGTGACCATTTGGACAAACCTGGTAGACACCCACCCAAGGTACATCCCCACCAAGTTTGAAGTTAACCTGGAGGACGGTTTTGGAGAAGAAGTCGAAAATGTGAATTAGCATTAGAATGTCCATTGACTTACATAGTAATCAATAGGAAAGCTACATTGACCGATAAGTAACCGAATTGAAAAAAAATGCTTAAAAATCAGGAATCCTCAGCATTCACACATAGTGCACAACTTTGTTTGACCCTTCCACAAGGAACACATCCACCATGTTTCAGCTTAATCTGAGTGACGGTTCTGGAGAAGAAGTCGAAAATAGCTTTAACACACAAAAATTCATAAAAAATTAGAAAAAAATTGCAGCACCACCTGGTGAACAAATTAAGAACAAGGAGTCCCTAGGTGTCTTCCCGTGTGATATCAGACTAATTGAGTAAGCGCTTTTGGAGAAGCAGATTTTTTAAGATTTGTCCAAAAAAAGAACAAAAAATTCTTTAAAAATCCAAAAATCACTGGGGCATGACCATTTGAACAAACCTGGTAGACACCCACCCAAGGTACATCCCCACCAAGTTTGAAGTTAATCTGGATGATGGTTTTGGAGAAGAAGTCGAAAATATGAATTAGCATTAGAATGCTCATTGACTTCCATAGTAATCAATAGGAAAGCTGCATTGACCGATAAGTAACCGATTTGAAAAAATCGTTAAAAATCAGGAATCCGCGGCATCTCCACATAGTGAACAACTTTGTTTGACCCTTCTACAAGGAACATATCCACCATGTTTCAGCTTAATCTAAGTGACGGTTCTGGAGAAGAAGTCGAAAATAGCTATAACACACAAAAATTCATAAAAAATTAGAAAAAAATTGCAGCGCCACCTCGTGAACAATTAAGAACTAGGTGTCCCAGGGAGTGTTTCTGTGTGATATCAAAGTAATTGGGTGAGCAGTTTCAGAGAAGAAGATTTTTTAAGATTTGCCCAAAAAAGGACAAAAAATTCATTTAAAATCCAAAAATCACTGGACTGTGACCATTGGAACAAACTTGGTAGACACCTACCCAAGGCACATCCCCACCAAGTTTGAAGTGGATCTGGCTGACGGTTTCGGAGAAGAAGTGGAAAATGTGAATTGTTGATGGACGATGGACGGACGGAGGACCATAAGATAAGCTCAGCTGACTGACAAGTCAGCTGAGCTAAAAATTATAAAAAAAATTGCAGCGCCACCTGGTGAACAAATTAAGAACTAGGTGTCCCTAGGTGTCCTTCCGTGTGATATCAGAGCAATTGAGTAAGCGCTTTTGGAGAAGCAGATTTTTTAAGATTTGTCCAAAAAAAGAACAAACAAGAGGGCTGTGTGAACAGCCCGTGCCTCAGCTGATCTTGACATTCATCACACTTGCAGCTCTATGAACTTGGGAAAGGATCAAGGACACCATGTTCTGAGTAAGTCTGACCTTTATAGAAGAACACTTGCATGTGCAACATCAAAGTTCAAGTAGTTCTCAAGTTATAATGAAGAGTAAAATTCATGTATGTTGCACTGTGACCCCCACAAACCAGGTCAAGGTCATTCATGTACTGTCTCAGCATGACCTTCATACTGAATAATTAACATGTGTAGCTAACTCAAAACAGATCTCAAGTTATCAAGTAAACAGTAAATTTTGTGTCAGTTGTCCTGTGAATTAGCATTAGAATGCCCATTGACTTACATAGTAATCAATAGGAAAGCGGCATCGAACAATAAGTACCCCAATTGAAAATCCTTAAAAATCAGGAATCCAAAGCAGTGCCACCTAGTAAACAACTGTTTGACCCTTCCACAACAACATATCCATCACATTTCAGCTTAATCTGAGGGACCGTTCTGACAAGTGAAAAATAACAAAACCATACAAAAAATTCCTTTAAAAAATTGCAGCACCACCTGGTGAACAATTTGGGAACTAAGTGTCCCCGGGAGTGTCTATGTATGATATCAAAGCAATTGGGTACGCAGTTTCGGAGAAGATTTTTTAAGATTTGTCCAAAAAAAAGAACAAAAAAATTCATTAAAAATCCAAAAATCACTGGAGCATGAACATTTGAACAAAATTGGTAGAAACTCACCCAAGGTACATTGCCACCAAGTTTAAAGTTAATCTGCATGACGGTTTTGGAGAAGAAGTCAAAAATGTGAATTAGCATTAGAATGCCCATTGACTTCCATAGTAATCAATAGGAAAGCTGCATTGACCGACAAGTACCCAAATTGAAAAAGTCGTTAAAAATCAGGAATCTGCAGCATTCCCACATAGTGACCAACTTTGTTTGACCCTTCTACAAGGAACATATCCACCATGTTTCAGCTTAATCTGAGTGACGGTTCTGGAGAAGAAGTCGAAAATAGCTATAACACACAAAAATTCATAAAAAATTAGGAAAAAATTGCAGCGCCACCTGGTGAACAAATTAAGAACTAGGAGTCCCAAGGAGTGTTCCTGTGTGATATCAAAGCAATTGGGTGAGCGGTTTCGGAGAAGAAGATTTTTTAAGATTTACCCAAAAAAGAACAAAAAAATTCATTAAAAATCCAAAAATCAGTGGACCATGACCATTTGAACAAACTTGGTAGAGACCCACCCAAGGCACATTTCCACCGAGTTTGAAGTGAATCTGGCTGACAGTTTTTGAGAAGAAGTCGAAAATGTGAATTGTGGACGACGGACGGACGACGGACCCTCAAAAAACCTCAGCTGACTGACAAGTCAGCTGAGGTAAAAATTCATTTAAAATCCAAAAATCACTGGAGCATGACCATTTGAACAAACCTGGTAGACACCCACCCAAGGTACATCCCCACCAAGTTTGAAGTTAATCTGGATGATGGTTTTGGAGAAGAAGTCGAAAATGTGAATTAGCATTAGAATGCTCATTGACTTCCATAGTAATCAATAGGAAAGCTGCATTGACCGATAAGTACCCGAATTGAAAAAATCGTTTAAAATCAGGAATCTGCAGCATTCCCACATAGTGAACAACTTTGTTTGACCCTTCTATAAGGAACATATCCACCACGTTTCAGCTTAATCTGAGTGACGGTTCTGGAGAAGAAGTCGAAAATAGCTATAACACACAAAAATTCATAAAAAATTAGAAAAAAATTGCAGCGCCACCTCCTGAACAATTAAGAACTAGGTGTCCCAGGGAGTGTTTCTGTGTGATATCAAAGTAATTGGGTGAGCAGTTTCAGAGAAGAAGATTTTTTAAGATTTGCCCAAAAAAGGACAAAAAAATTCATTTAAAATCCAAAAATCACTGGACTGTGACCATTGGAACAAACTTGGTAGACACCTACCCAAGGCACATCCCCACCAAGTTTGAAGTGGATCTGGCTGACGGTTTCGGAGAAGAAGTGGAAAATGTGAATTGTTGATGGACGATGGACGGACGGAGGACCATAAGATAAGCTCAGCTGACTGACAAGTCAGCTGAGCTAAAAATTATAAAAAAAATTGCAGCGCCACCTGGTGAACAAATTAAGAACTAGGTGTCCCTAGGTGTCCTTCCGTGTGATATCAGAGCAATTGAGTAAGCGCTTTTGGAGAAGCAGATTTTTTAAGATTTGTCCAAAAAAAGAACAAACAAGAGGGCTGTGTGAACAGCCCGTGCCTCAGCTGATCTTGACATTCATCACACTTGCAGCTCTATGAACTTGGGAAAGGATCAAGGACACCATGTTCTGAGTAAGTCTGACCTTTATAGAAGAACACTTGCATGTGCAACATCAAAGTTCAAGTAGTTCTCAAGTTATAATGAAGAGTAAAATTCATGTATGTTGCACTGTGACCCCCACAAACCAGGTCAAGGTCATTCATGTACTGTCTCAGCATGACCTTCATACTGAATAATTAACATGTGTAGCTAACTCAAAACAGATCTCAAGTTATCAAGTAAACAGTAAATTTTGTGTCAGTTGTCCTGTGAATTAGCATTAGAATGCCCATTGACTTACATAGTAATCAATAGGAAAGCGGCATCGAACAATAAGTACCCCAATTGAAAATCCTTAAAAATCAGGAATCCAAAGCAGTGCCACCTAGTAAACAACTGTTTGACCCTTCCACAACAACATATCCATCACATTTCAGCTTAATCTGAGGGACCGTTCTGACAAGTGAAAAATAACAAAACCATACAAAAAATTCCTTTAAAAAATTGCAGCACCACCTGGTGAACAATTTGGGAACTAAGTGTCCCCGGGAGTGTCTATGTATGATATCAAAGCAATTGGGTACGCAGTTTCGGAGAAGATTTTTTAAGATTTGTCCAAAAAAAAAGAACAAAAAAATTCATTAAAAATCCAAAAATCACTGGAGCATGAACATTTGAACAAAATTGGTAGAAACTCACCCAAGGTACATTGCCACCAAGTTTAAAGTTAATCTGCATGACGGTTTTGGAGAAGAAGTCAAAAATGTGAATTAGCATTAGAATGCCCATTGACTTCCATAGTAATCAATAGGAAAGCTGCATTGACCGACAAGTACCCAAATTGAAAAAGTCGTTAAAAATCAGGAATCTGCAGCATTCCCACATAGTGACCAACTTTGTTTGACCCTTCTACAAGGAACATATCCACCATGTTTCAGCTTAATCTGAGTGACGGTTCTGGAGAAGAAGTCGAAAATAGCTATAACACACAAAAATTCATAAAAAATTAGGAAAAAATTGCAGCGCCACCTGGTGAACAAATTAAGAACTAGGAGTCCCAAGGAGTGTTCCTGTGTGATATCAAAGCAATTGGGTGAGCGGTTTCGGAGAAGAAGATTTTTTAAGATTTACCCAAAAAAGAACAAAAAAATTCATTAAAAATCCAAAAATCAGTGGACCATGACCATTTGAACAAACTTGGTAGAGACCCACCCAAGGCACATTTCCACCGAGTTTGAAGTGAATCTGGCTGACAGTTTTTGAGAAGAAGTCGAAAATGTGAATTGTGGACGACGGACGGACGACGGACCCTCAAAAAACCTCAGCTGACTGACAAGTCAGCTGAGGTAAAAATTCATTTAAAATCCAAAAATCACTGGAGCATGACCATTTGAACAAACCTGGTAGACACCCACCCAAGGTACATCCCCACCAAGTTTGAAGTTAATCTGGATGATGGTTTTGGAGAAGAAGTCGAAAATGTGAATTAGCATTAGAATGCTCATTGACTTCCATAGTAATCAATAGGAAAGCTGCATTGACCGATAAGTACCCGAATTGAAAAAATCGTTTAAAATCAGGAATCTGCAGCATTCCCACATAGTGAACAACTTTGTTTGACCCTTCTATAAGGAACATATCCACCACGTTTCAGCTTAATCTGAGTGACGGTTCTGGAGAAGAAGTCGAAAATAGCTATAACACACAAAAATTCATAAAAAATTAGAAAAAAATTGCAGCGCCACCTCCTGAACAATTAAGAACTAGGTGTCCCAGGGAGTGTTTCTGTGTGATATCAAAGTAATTGGGTGAGCAGTTTCAGAGAAGAAGATTTTTTAAGATTTGCCCAAAAAAGGACAAAAAAATTCATTTAAAATCCAAAAATCACTGGACTGTGACCATTGGAACAAACTTGGTAGACACCTACCCAAGGCACATCCCCACCAAGTTTGAAGTGGATCTGGCTGACGGTTTCGGAGAAGAAGTGGAAAATGTGAATTGTTGATGGACGATGGACGGACGGAGGACCATAAGATAAGCTCAGCTGACTGACAAGTCAGCTGAGCTAAAAATTATAAAAAAAATTGCAGCGCCACCTGGTGAACAAATTAAGAACTAGGTGTCCCTAGGTGTCCTTCCGTGTGATATCAGAGCAATTGAGTAAGCGCTTTTGGAGAAGCAGATTTTTTAAGATTTGTCCAAAAAAAGAACAAACAAGAGGGCTGTGTGAACAGCCCGTGCCTCAGCTGATCTTGACATTCATCACACTTGCAGCTCTATGAACTTGGGAAAGGATCAAGGACACCATGTTCTGAGTAAGTCTGACCTTTATAGAAGAACACTTGCATGTGCAACATCAAAGTTCAAGTAGTTCTCAAGTTATAATGAAGAGTAAAATTCATGTATGTTGCACTGTGACCCCCACAAACCAGGTCAAGGTCATTCATGTACTGTCTCAGCATGACCTTCATACTGAATAATTAACATGTGTAGCTAACTCAAAACAGATCTCAAGTTATCAAGTAAACAGTAAATTTTGTGTCAGTTGTCCTGTGAATTAGCATTAGAATGCCCATTGACTTACATAGTAATCAATAGGAAAGCGGCATCGAACAATAAGTACCCCAATTGAAAATCCTTAAAAATCAGGAATCCAAAGCAGTGCCACCTAGTAAACAACTGTTTGACCCTTCCACAACAACATATCCATCACATTTCAGCTTAATCTGAGGGACCGTTCTGACAAGTGAAAAATAACAAAACCATACAAAAAATTCCTTTAAAAAATTGCAGCACCACCTGGTGAACAATTTGGGAACTAAGTGTCCCCGGGAGTGTCTATGTATGATATCAAAGCAATTGGGTACGCAGTTTCGGAGAAGATTTTTTAAGATTTGTCCAAAAAAAAAGAACAAAAAAATTCATTAAAAATCCAAAAATCACTGGAGCATGAACATTTGAACAAAATTGGTAGAAACTCACCCAAGGTACATTGCCACCAAGTTTAAAGTTAATCTGCATGACGGTTTTGGAGAAGAAGTCAAAAATGTGAATTAGCATTAGAATGCCCATTGACTTCCATAGTAATCAATAGGAAAGCTGCATTGACCGACAAGTACCCAAATTGAAAAAGTCGTTAAAAATCAGGAATCTGCAGCATTCCCACATAGTGACCAACTTTGTTTGACCCTTCTACAAGGAACATATCCACCATGTTTCAGCTTAATCTGAGTGACGGTTCTGGAGAAGAAGTCGAAAATAGCTATAACACACAAAAATTCATAAAAAATTAGGAAAAAATTGCAGCGCCACCTGGTGAACAAATTAAGAACTAGGAGTCCCAAGGAGTGTTCCTGTGTGATATCAAAGCAATTGGGTGAGCGGTTTCGGAGAAGAAGATTTTTTAAGATTTACCCAAAAAAGAACAAAAAAATTCATTAAAAATCCAAAAATCAGTGGACCATGACCATTTGAACAAACTTGGTAGAGACCCACCCAAGGCACATTTCCACCGAGTTTGAAGTGAATCTGGCTGACAGTTTTTGAGAAGAAGTCGAAAATGTGAATTGTGGACGACGGACGGACGACGGACCCTCAAAAAACCTCAGCTGACTGACAAGTCAGCTGAGGTAAAAATTCATTTAAAATCCAAAAATCACTGGAGCATGACCATTTGAACAAACCTGGTAGACACCCACCCAAGGTACATCCCCACCAAGTTTGAAGTTAATCTGGATGATGGTTTTGGAGAAGAAGTCGAAAATGTGAATTAGCATTAGAATGCTCATTGACTTCCATAGTAATCAATAGGAAAGCTGCATTGACCGATAAGTACCCGAATTGAAAAAATCGTTTAAAATCAGGAATCTGCAGCATTCCCACATAGTGAACAACTTTGTTTGACCCTTCTATAAGGAACATATCCACCACGTTTCAGCTTAATCTGAGTGACGGTTCTGGAGAAGAAGTCGAAAATAGCTATAACACACAAAAATTCATAAAAAATTAGAAAAAAATTGCAGCGCCACCTCCTGAACAATTAAGAACTAGGTGTCCCAGGGAGTGTTTCTGTGTGATATCAAAGTAATTGGGTGAGCAGTTTCAGAGAAGAAGATTTTTTAAGATTTGCCCAAAAAAGGACAAAAAAATTCATTTAAAATCCAAAAATCACTGGACCGTCACCATTTGAACAAACTTGGTAGACACCTACCCAAGGCACATCCCCACCAAGTTTGAAGTGGATCTGGCTGATGGTTTCGGAGAAGAAGTCGAAAAGGTGAATTGTTGACGGACGATGGACGGACGGAGGACCATAAGATAAGCTCAGCTGACTGACAAGTCAGCTGAGCTAACAATAAGTGTGTGGTTGAGCGCTACCTGAGTGATTTGCTCAAGGTTACAGTGAAATACTTTGTTCATCATTTTAACCTATGAGATGAGAACTGTTCTTTACATGTAGTTTATGGACAGCATCAGATCAGTTCAGTTTGTACTCCTGCCAGTCAAGCTAACAACAAACAGTTCTCCAGTGTACATGTCACAATGAAACCCAGAAATTTTCTGACACTTAGTTAGGAAGCAGAAATACTCACACTTAAGAGTAAATCACAGAGACAAATTGTTGCAGAGTATGGCATATCAAAAACTGCTGTGGACAACATTGTCTATCTACCCATAGTGGTTAACCCTCTCAGCAGTGGGCATCCCCCTACAGTGGGCACTTTTCTCTGGTCCCAAGGGTGCCCCCTGTATAGATGTTTTACTACATGTATATGTCATTATCAGACACTTCTATCACAGTTCATCAGTCCTCTTAAGTTTTTATTGAGTAAAAACAGAGTTCCAGCAATTTTCCATGAAAACTATATCACTCTTTTCATAAAGCATATATACATATATTGATCCCAGAGTCTGTCTGTCCCAACAAAGCATAAACGTCAGCCTTACCTGTACTCACCCATCAAAAACAGAAGATAAGCCTTTTTTGTTTTCACCTGGATGGAAACTCCCAAAGCCTAATAACACTTAAAACAATTTAAACTGAACTATGCTCTCATTCATGAAATTAATAAGCTTGGTTGATCTTTCCCCTCTCCTTACACGATGCTTGTCAAAACAAAGTGTAAGCTTCACATCGTTAACCTTGCATTCAAATCACAATGAAGTGTGTCACCCACACTTACCTAACATGCCTGTCATTACACAGCCTATGTTTTCTGTCAACTGGAATAAATGTGTTACTGTGTTGGGGTCCAAAAGCTTGTCCTGTAATGGAAAAGTTCAATTTATTACATAAATATACAGGTATGTACCTATGTATATACATACATTGAGTCTGTGCACATTAAATGCATGACATCTCGATCCTTAAGTTGAATGCTTCATTTGAATTTTGACTATCAGTCTGTATAAGTAGCTTAAGTACAGATATTAACTGTATTTCCAAAGATCTTTTAAGGGAATTACTTGGCATAGATTTTGTAGTAAAGCAAAGAAAGCAAAAATTCCAACCTTAATACTGAGTTAACTCACTACTTGTATGAATTTTAAACAAAATGTGTGAGGGTCAAGTCACGCCCCATGCATATACATGTAAAATGTACCCACTGGAACCTTCCTCTGTGTGACTATAACTGCACAGTCTTTACCCCGGACAGCTACTGATGTTAATCCACCCTGGTTTATGGCCTTGAAAGCATATTCTAAAATAAAAAATAAAACATGTTTATGAAAAAGTAAAGAGTCATCTACCATCTCACTGCAAACCAACTTCTTTAATTGGAATTTTGGTACATGTACCTGGCACTGTTGCCTCCAAAGCAGAGCCAAGCTGCATATTTTGTCTACTTTGCTGGAGTCTGCCCTTCTTTGACTAGGTCACTGTTTTAGCGTTGGAAAAGTGACTCAGTTTCTGATTGGCTGAGTACAGTTACTATGGTAACAGGCTCCAGTACACCAGGGACCAGAGGTTACTACTGGTCAAGGCAATAGTGATGAACTTCCTGATTGGGGTCTGAGTCTAGGGGGAGGGTCACAGTATAGTTTTGTTTCCCTAACTATAAATGAAATTTTGTCGAATAAGGGCTGACCAACATGGAACTTGGTCTGCTTTGCAGGCAACTGGCACTGAAACCTTGATATTGTTTAACTTTTTCCCCTTCAATTAAGAGTGAGTCAACAGCTTTCCTTGGAACGGGGCATGGTATCCTGGTAGGTCTCATCTACAATTGTCAGTCAAACTGTTTTTCATTACTGTTGGAATTCACTGAAAGCAGACGACATTTGAGAAAAAGCCAGTTTTGGCCAGTTTAAAGGGAAGGGTTAAGATAATGCTACACTGACAGTGATCAGAACTTCATAGCCAAACTCCTCCACAACAGTCTGTTTATAAACATAATAAAACATATATATGCACACTACTTAACTGCAAAAGTATTGAGAATGCATGAATACTAGTTCTGAAAAAGACAGCTTTGCAGTGTTAATTGAGTGTTGTGCAAATAAAAAGCTATTGGACAAACAGGTATGCATCACATTTTTGTATTATTTCATGAAAAGTGTATGGTAAAAATGATTTTTGACATATTGTAATTTGCATATTTCAAGCTTCAAATATGATACAGCACTTTTTTCTAAATGCCACCATTCTTCCATGACAGAGGAGCAAAGTTATTGAAAGACAAGTTCCTATTTTGCTGACAAAAAACAACCCCCCCCCCAAATTGTCATGTTACTATCTTTCATATGGTGCAATTAAAAAGTTGATACATTCCTCCAGTCAAGACTTAAATCTATAGCTGTCTTTGTTTAAAAACAAAAAGAAAAGAAAAAGCACACTGAAGATATCCACCTGGTAAGAAGCTGAGTATCAAAACAGGATTATCATTCCCAGTAATAAACTTCAAAGGAACTGACAGGCTTTTGATCTCAGACAAACAAAAAAATCCTAATTATAATAATCCTATGGTAATCCTTTTATTTGCTGTGGTCCTGTTTCATACCTGATTCAGGTGGCCCAGAAAGCACACACACACACACAAATCCCTTTTACCATATCCCCGCCTCTAAGGCTCAGGCCTTAGTATTGACAGTGTAGGTATACTATATTGTTTTACGGCTTCAAACTCTTCTTCTTAAGTTACTCGTGCTATTATAGAGCCCAAAGTTACAGAGAAAACAAAGAAAACATTAATTACACTATCAGTGCAGTATTTCAACCGTGATTCAAAGCAGCCAGGCCACAGAATAGAAGACCCATGAAATGCAAATGTAGCTCTTGCCTTGCTGCTTCAAATAGTTTTCAAATGAAGCACAGAAAACATTAATCAAGTTATTCCTTTATCAATGCAATGTTCTAAACTGTATCAAAAGGACTGCACAAATTGTGCAACCCACAGCTTTATTCACAGAGACGCTGTGTAATTTAACATTGGTGTAACCTAGTTTGGCCTACGAAACCATACCTCTATCAAGCAGGGTTACAGTAACCCTATGGTGAAGCACTGACTGGTCAAACCATAAACATGATAAACACTATGGACATTCAGGGCAAAACATATATGATTTGAACTCTTTATATATGTCTGCCAGTACGCCTATCACTACTATAACTTAAGGGCACTTCAGTAGAGCCATCTGTATCAGGAATATTATAAGAGGATGGACATAAGCCTTTTCTTTCATCCCATGGATGATGGCAACAGTGGGCATAATGATAATGACATTTTTCTGCATGACAAGTGGGCCTAGACTGTTTCTCTGTAGAATGTCGGGGTCTGCCTGGAAACATTCTAAATCATGACAAATGTTGTCAAAAAAATCTGCTTGACCTGAAATCATCCCAGGTTTGCAGTGTCTACATGTAATAGTTTTCAAATAAAATGTTTGAACAATTTGCTAGTGAGGAAAGAAACAAATCAGAACAAAAAAAGAAAGATTAATAGGCCAGTGTTCCTCAATTTTACATACAAACAAGAATTTTGTGCCTGACACTAGAACATGCAACAACATTTTTTATCCATTTAGTACTTGAATAGCAGTATTAGAGTGAGACTGACAACAGATGAAATCTCTAGTAAAAGCACAAGACAGCTACAAGTCTGCTGAAATTACAGTGAAAAGTCACCCAGTTGACCACAGGGGAAGAGTCTGCCTGCAGGCATAAAAAGGTAATCTTAAACTGAATCAAAGTTAAATACTCAGGGCTGTATAATGAATAGCTAATGCACAGACAGCCTGTCACTACAGCAACACTGCGTCATTGTACCAAAAGGTAAGGTTTGGCAGACTTATGGTCAATGAGTGGGTGAGTGGGCTTATTATGCTTTAACCAGGTACCACAGCACTGTACCTTGCCCACTAACTGCTGTAACGTACACTAAAAAGATCACTTGCAGCACCCCAGTTTTGGGCTAGTTTTGATGCAAACTGCACAGGATTTTGGACATTAATTGTTTGATCCATATATCAGCATCCCATACATTGTTGAGGATCTTGACAGTCAGTAATAAAAGCTCCGTATACACATTGCATTCATGAGTAGGATAATCTTAACCCTTAAAGAGCTGATTTAAGATAGAGTCAACAGCTTTCCTCGGGACACTTTGCGTGCAAGTGTCCTGAGGAAAGCTGTTGACTAAGACTACTTTTTGCTTCAGACAAGGCTTGCTGGTATTTGAATGAAAGGTATCTTCATGAGGAATTTGACTCTTTTACCCATTGTATGTCTAGTGGTAATGAGAAAGTGACTATAGCAGTGATTAGCACTTTAAGGGTTAAGTTCAAAATCTGTTAGGGATTAACATGATGGCCATTATGCTTAATTCTTATATGATTTTAATTATGATCCAGGCTCTTACAACCCACTCCATCATTGTGTGGTGAAACCTACTTACTCCTTGGTTCTGTCTGCCATTAAAAAAAACAAAAAAAAACACAAGAGGGCTGTGTGAACAGCCCATGCTCAGCTAACCTATGCTTGAACAGATATGGTACAGACACATCTACTGTAAACTGCCAGCAAGTTTGAAGTGAATGTGGCAAACAGTTTCGGAGATGAAGTCAAAAGTGTGAATATGCATTGGAATGACCAATGACTTGCATAGTAATCAATAAGAATGGTGTATTTTCCAATAAGCACCTGAAAATAGAAAAAGATTGCAGTGCCACCTGGTGAACAAATACAGAACTAGGAGACCCTAGGAGTGTTTCTGAGAATAAGATTTTTTAAGATTTGCCCCCCCAAAAGCACAAAATAATGCAATAAAAATCCAAAAATCACTGAAGCATGACCATTTGAATACAATTGGTAGAAATCCACCCAAGGTACATTGCCACCAAGTTTGAAATGAATCTGGCTGACAGTTTTGGAGAAGAAGTCGAAAATGTGTGTTAGCATTAGAATGCCCATTGACTTACATAGTAATCAATAGGAAAGGTACATTGACCGATAAGTACCCGGATTGAAAAAAACATTAAAAATGAGGAATCCACAGCAGTGCCACCCAGTATACATCTTTGTTTGACCCTTTCACAAAAAAGCTATCCACCAAGTTTAAGTTCAATCTGAGTCATGGTTCTGGAGAAGAAGTCCAAAATAATGAAAACACACAAACAATCATACAAAATATAGAAAAATATTGCAGTGCCACCTGGTGAACGAATTCAGAGCAAGAAGCCCCTAAGAGTATTTCTGTGTGATATCAAAGCAATTGGGTGAGCAGTTTCGGAGAATAAGAATTTTTAAGATTTGCCAAAAAAAAAAAAAAATAATAATAATAATAAAAAATTCATAGAAAAATAAAAAATCACTGGACCATGACCATTTGTATAAACTACGTAGAGACCCACCCAAGGTACATTGCCACCAAGTTTGAAATGAATCTGGCAGGCGGTTTCGGAGAAGAAGTCGAAAATGTGAATTAGCATTAGAATGTCCATTTTGACTTACACATTAATCAATAGGAATGGTGCATTTACCGATAAGTACCCGAATTGAAAAAATCGCTAAAAATCAGGAATATACAGCAGTGCCACCTAGGGAGCAACTTTGTTTGACCCTTTCACAAGGAACATATCCACCAAGTTTCAGCTTAATCTGTGTGACGGTTCTAGAGAAGAAGTCGAAAATTGCGAAAACACACAAAAATTCATAAAAAAATAGAAAAAAATTGCAGCACCACCTCTTGAACAAATTAAGGTCTAGGGGTCCCCAGAAGTCTTCCTATGCATATTTGAAGCAATTGGCTGAGCGGTTTTGTAGAAGAAGATTTTTTAAGACTAGCCCCAAAAATGAACAAAAAAGTTCATAAAAAAATCCAAAAATCACTGGACCGTGACCATTTGAACAAACTTGGTAGAGACCCACCCAAGGCACATCCTGTCGAAATGTGCCAAAACCCACCGAGACATTTTGTTAGTGTAGTCTACGCTAACACCAATATCTCCATTATATACATAACTGGGGAAAGTTATGGCATGTTACCTTTCATGCTTTAAAGTCTCTCTCTGTTATATTTTCTGCCAAACTCCTCAAACCACTATCCACATGTTTGCCTCACATCCTCCAAAATACCTGCAGCAGACTCACTCCAGTGTTTCCGTTAGGAGTTTTTTCAGGGGTCACAAGAAGGAAAATTCAGGAGAGAAGACTAGATTTTTAACAATTTTACATGTAAATAAACAAGAATTTTGACCCTTTAGAATTTTTTCATAGGGTATTTAAGGTTTTGAAAGGGTAACATACCCCAATTTGGAGTTAAGGGAAACACTGCACTCATCTTAGTATTCATCAACAACAGGACTCTTAGTAAAAATTTATCCTGGCATACACATATTACTTGCATTACCACCAAACCTACCAGTGCATTGGTCTGTTGTGCAAATTCAAATTTTCCCACAAAGCTTTGATTAGACTCTATTGAACTATGACTTGACAAATTCTTGAATATAGTTGTGTACTGTTTCACAACTGTAGTCAAGGCCTTTCTGACCTGTGTATGGTATACATACAGTGGTATCTGCTGTATGCAACCACTGCCGTGAGCAGGCACATTGCTTTTTATAGTCACTAGGCACAGACACAGGAGTCAGTTTCTTTGTAAGATTTACCTGTGATGACAGGTCACATGCTGTATATGGCCACCTTTTCTTGGCAGAAGGGGTGGCCACATACAGCAGGTAACACTGTACTGCTGGGGGAAAAAAGATGCCACCCTTTATTAAACATAAATGCAGGTGTTATGAGGATGTGTATGGGGAGTTAATGTTTACTTTGTACATTATTGCTTTTCACATCTCTTTTGGGAGGAAATGATTGTCCTTACGCTAGGCATATACTGGGCAACTTTTGTGGTACCACACGAGTTGCACCACAAAAGTGGGGGTGTATATCCTACCAGGAACCTTACAACAAAAGTTGCACCACTTCCTACAAGTTGCTCAGAGAATTCAGTCCTACCACGAGTGGTGGTAAACAAGCCAATTAAGACTTGCTCCTGGTATCACATACGTGTCTTGTCATGACAACTGCATCAGCAGCTTTATGAGGTGGGGAAACATGGCCAACACAGAGTGGAACAAGGCTGTAGTGGAGTGGCTCAATGAGCTTCTTCAACCATGGACTGACATGAAAGTGTCTCGCTTTTTGTTTCTTTCTTTTGTGCCCCATCAACAACAGGGATACTATTACTGCAGCAGCAGCTTTCTGTGTTCATACAGGTTCATGAAAAGTAAATTCAAGGACTTTCAAGGACTTTTTCAAGCACTTAAATCAAGTTTTCAAGGACCAGATGAAGCAAGAGAACACAACAACCAAATTGTTTAAATTATCACTTTTCAACCCTTTACTAATAAGATCAATGCATATTATTCCACATTTATTTTTTATTCCAACCATATATGAATCAGACACAATTTTTTAAATTGGCAGTAGACTTTCCACAAACTTACAAAGAAGCCTACATGTGGATCATATTACAGAGTCCTTTTTAAAGATAAATTCAGTATGGATTATTTTATGAGTTTACTGTGACTTATGTAGGCCTACAGCCAGTATGGGTTGTATTCCTAAAATTGACTCTATCTAGTCTATAAAATTGCTACAATTACATGTGGGTAAAATTAGACCTGAAGATGTACCTATCCCCATGCACATTTTCACAAAAATGCCCCAGTTTCTTTTCTAGGAAGGTGATGTACTTTGTTACCTACATATGCTTAATACAGTGTATTTGTCCCTGAAAGTAGGATGTACATGTAAATAAGACTCACATAATTGGTTAGGCCTGATTTGATAAGAACTGTCAAACCTACATGGGTTAAAAGGGGGTTAAAAGCAAAAAGATACTTTGTAATCTGCAGTGTTACATTTTGACAAATGGAATTTGCCAGCCACATCAAAGGAAAATGACAGCAGAATGTGTTCATCTTTATGTGATTCGAGTTCATAAATGCTAAATCTTGTGGAAAATGTTCATATTTCTTGGCAACTTGCCTCATTAGGTGATGCTTAAAAATAAAATTCAAGGACTTTTCCAGGACCTTTGTTCAAAATTCTGGATTTTCAAGGTTTTCAAAGCCTTGAAAATGAATGTAGCAAATTCAAGTACTTCCAAGCACTTCAAGGACCTGTGCGAACCCTGGTAAGAGGTAGGTATGCATAATTAATTAAGTAAAATGGATGAATTTGTTGCCAGATGTGGTGTTGTAATCTGGGAAGTGGTGCACCACTGTGTGGGAGCAACTTTTGTGGTGCCAAAAAATTGCCCCCTATATCCCCAGCTATAAAAAAGGACCTTTTTGTTGGTTGCTTTGCGGCATGCTACTTGCCAACTTCGTAATCTCAGCCTGGGGAATTTGATTCCACTGATCTGTGAGCCACTGTGCCAGTTGATCCAAGGTGGCTTCGGGATCTTCATCCTCATCCCTGCTTTTGACGACCATGCACAGCCCATAAATGCTCGATGAGGAAGGACTGACCATGGTAACAATGCGGTATTGTGTTGCTGTAGACACTGCATGCTCACTCAGGCAGTGTGTGGTCATGCATTATCCTATTGAAACAGTAGCCCTGTATATGTTGGATATTGTTGGATCCATCCGTCAACTGTGGGCAGGATTCCATCCACATAGCGCTGGTCCTGTTCACCATGATGACAGCTGTTCTCCCTGTTGCTATAACCCACCCCCCCCCCCTCCCCATCATGACACTGCCTCCTCCATACTGGTCATGTTCAGCCACACATCTTTCCAAGAACCACTCAGAAGGTATTCTTCAAACCCTTATTCTTCCATCGTGGGAATCCAAGCAGAATCGAATTCATCTGATCACATCAAGCTGTGCCATGGATTTCTTGTCCAGACTGCATATTCTTCACACCATTCTACTTGCCGTGTCTTATGTGCAGGACTGAGAGGGATGCGAAGGACAGTCCTGTTCACCATGATGACAGCTGTTCTCCCTGTTGCTATAACCCCCCCCCCCCCCCCAATCAGGACACTGCCTCCTCCATACTGGTCATGTTCAGCCACACATTCTTCCAAGAACCGCTCAAAAGGTATTCCTCAAACCCTTATTCTTCCATCGCGGGAATCCAAGCAGAATCGAATTCATCTGATAACATCAAGCCGTGCCATGGATTTCTTGTCCAGGCTGCATATTCTTCACACCACTCTACTTGCCGTGTCTTATGTGCAGGACTGAGAGGGATGCGAAGGACAGGCCGGAATGCCCCCCAGTTTGGCTGAATCTAGTCTCTCGTTAATGGTAGCTATAGACTGTGATGCTCTGATGTTGCAGGCCTGGCACCACAGCTGGTGGTACCTTTCAATGGAAAGAAACCTGTACCTCTTCACATACTGGATCAAGTAACAGTCATCAGTCCCATCTGATAGTCATGGTTGCCCAGATCCAGCCTTCCTCTTAGACCCTATGTTTCCTGGAAACAGTCCCACCACCTTTTTACTAATGGCCTGGAGCACCCAATTATTCTGGCAACCTCCTGCTGGGAAAGGCCAGCCTCAAACACTGGGCAAGCGCTAGGAATTTTTAGCCCTTAGCCAATTTGGCTTAAACTACAAATTTCTTTTAGCCAAATGGAATCTTCTTTAGCCAAATTTTAGTCCAATAAATCTGACACATATAAAGTCAAAACGCACCCCAACCCCCAGCCCACCCTCCTAAAAGACCTTAAAAATATTTTGTCAAACACACAAACATACATACTTACATTGTTATTAAAATAAGTAAGTTTTCAATTCTTTTCTTCATTTACAAGAACTTAATTATATTATGATCTTAATTTAGAATAGGTTTATCTTTTCTTTTTCTTTCCTTTTTTCTTTCTTTCTTTAAATAACTGGAGTTGACAGTGGTGAATAATGCTTGTAGTAATGAGTTATTAAAATATAAACAAGTCAAAACGTTAGATATAAAAAAGTAAGAAAATATGTGTATATTGCATTATGTTCACCTTGACAACAGACAAAATACTGTGTAGGTGTTCTGAACCATTAAACAGGCCTGTCAATGCCTAATATCTATTCAGAATCAGCAGATATTATACAGTTTTAAAAATCTTGGCTGCTTGAATCAATATTATTACTTCCTTTAAGTCAATGTTAACAGAAATAGACTTCAAGTATCAAACTTCTGATTAAAAAAAAACAAAAGCAAACAAATGCTTGTTAATTAAAAATCTGTAAAAAAAAAAAATACATGTACCAAATTTGCTGCCCATAATTATCTGAAGGAACACAAGCGTTTTTCAATTCCGTCAATAGATGGCAGGACTACCACACAATTGCCAATGTCAAGGTCAATCAAAAAGAGCATGGCACCCGCGAATTTTTATTTCATGAATTTCTTCACTACAAGGCATTTTGTGAATCATGACAACTCTGTCTGTGGTCATTAGTGGATAGATACAATGTTCTGACAAGGAATCCTATAATATGAAGACCTTAACTGGGAGCTGGAAGTCACGATATGACCTTGATCAAGTATGTATTTTGGACAGCTTGTTTACACGTGCCGGGTCAAAAAGCCATTTTGAGATTGACAAGAGAAGAACATTGATTCATTTATGCCTGAGCAAAGCAAACAGATGTAATATTATATGTCTCTGAATGTATTTTCTTATTCTCTGAAGTCCACTTTGAAGTTGAATAAAGTTTTCTTTCCGTTATTTTGATAATGCATGTCGGTTTTTTTTTACCAGAATATTCCAGAACAAAACCTGTTTTGGAAAATTTCATCTTCACTAAATTGGCAAACTTATTCAAACTTTCTTTTGCCAGATCAGCTATTTTTTCGCCAGTGGCGAATGGCTGGCGTGAGACCAGTTTTAAAGAAATAAAGTATTGTATTTGTGTCTTTTTGCCCAGAAGAAATAAAGTATATTAACACACAGAGTCAATGTAGTTTATAACTGATCAGAATTTGTCAGAAGTTTTGATCGATAAAAAATTTACTTATTTTAATAACAATGTAAGTATGTATGGTTGTGTGTTTGACAAAATATTTTTAAGGTCTTTTTGGAGGGTGGGCTGGGGGGTGTGGTGCGTTTTGACTTTATATGTCAGATTTATTGGAATAAAACTTGGCTTAAAGAAATTTGTAGTTTTAGCCAAATTGGCTAAGGGCTAAAAATTCCTAGTGCTAGCCCAGTAAAGGATTAGACAACTAGCCAAATTAAATCCCATGATCATTTTGGATATGAAAATACTTATCAACTGTGAGTTTTAGAAAGGCATTGGTACTCTAGAAATATTTAAAATCATTTGACAACTTTAGGTATTTTTGGAGACATACATGTATTTGGTGCAGAACAGTCAATAATGGAGGTAAAGTACACAAATGCACCTGTAAAAAAAACTGACCACATGACCCCCCTCCCCCCATTTTCTTGGTTTTAACTTGCTGCTATCAGTATAAATTTGAATTAGAATGCATAGGAAGTTGTGATTTTACATTTTCAAAACAAGAAATAAGCCAGCGAATGTAACTGTTTTTACATGTAAATGCATTAGGCCTAGGTAACTGGTCCAAGATCTATAGATTATTAGTAGGGCATGTATTTTTCCGTTTTTAACGGAAATGGAACAGAATAATGAATTTTTGTCACCTCTGAAACAGAATTTGCTGTTTTGCCTTAATGTGATTTACATAGAAAGAGAACTACTGAAACGGAATTTGGGAAATTTCTGGCTGGTGAAACAGAATTTCTAGTTTTTTGAAACGGAATACAGGCCCTATATTAGATGCAAACAAAATTGGATGTACTTCAAAATACAGCACCAGTGTTCTGCAAGAAAAGTATGGCATGTATTATTAGAAACTTTTGCAGAGGAACTAGGAACGGCCACAGGTTGCTATAACAGTTCTTCAATTCAGTATCCATGTACTTCAGATTAGTTATTTTCCACTGCAGTAGAGTACCCGTAGCTTCCTTAGACTTCTTAATGTGCCATGTTGGTATAGTAGTATTTCTGGTTCTTCCTAGATGGCGCTCCTTGTAACCCATCGTTACTGGAGCATTCAACTTGCACTTGAATGCCACAGATCTCCAACAGTCCTCGCCAGCTCAGCCTCAGGCAGTAAGAGAGGAGAGCAGCAATTCCGTATGTCATGGGTTTGACTCTCACACAGGGTAGCAGAAAAGGTACCCCAAACAGGAGTGTGGGGGGGGGGGTTACCCCCCACGTAAGAAAAATTGTGCCATTTTCTGTTTCTTACAATCCCTAATTCTGTTTTTTGTTTGTTTTTTTTTTCATTTTAGGAAGAAAACCTTTAACTATATAGGCTGCTGAAGACTTGAAATTATTACATCCATATGAGACCGGATCCAGTCAACACATTTGTAACAAGCTCTGCAAAACATCTCCCCCCCCCCCCCCCCCCCCCGCCTGGTCTCATACATGTACATGGTTTGGTGTTGGAATTCAATGGCCCTTGCTTTTGGTGACATAAAGCTGGTACAGCAGCAGCCGCAGGCAACTTTTCTTCCGCAGATGCTTGCCGCTGTGTGTCGTGTCGTCTGCCATTTCAGACATGTTGGATCGTCGCACAACCTTGACATTGAGTCAGCACAAAATACTGCCCACCCGCTGAAACTTTAAATATGACACCGTTAAATCTTCTTTCTTTCATATTACTGAATTGAATTGAATGGTTTGCGTAACTGGTTTGAACTAGCAGCCAAAACACGTGTGTCAAAGCAACAATGGACGATCTAGAAATGAAACCTGGTGCTTTTTTCAAGTTTATTCTTTCACAATTAAGCATTTTCGACCGAAAAAAGCCCCCCCAAAAGGTATTGATTTTCTCAAATTGCATTCTCCTTTTAGAAATGCGGTTTCTGCGATTCCGGAATCTCGCCATCCCTACTTTCCTTGAAAACTTCCAAGATAAAAAAGGCAAGTCTATGGATAGAATCAAAAAGCTATGCCAGTGTTCACCTGTCACAGCCAGAAAACATGTGCTCCGAACACGGCTTGCCAGCATTATTTAACTGTGTATGAATATGTGAGTCACCCTCTGTTCATAAAATCTACCATGGAAAGAATATCTGTCAAACCATACAACACAAACAGGCTGATAAGGTATGAATACACCATTGCGGCCAATCAGGTGCAGGTTACCGCACTAAATAGTTCTTGGTTGTCTGGTGCTGACACCTTTGGGGGCCATTAACCTGTAATTAACCCACTGTTTCAGCTAGACTATTACAGGAACTTATCAGGCGGTCTGTGTTGTATGGTTTGACAGATATTTTTTCCATGATGAGTTTTATAAACAGAGGGCAAATCACATATTCATACACAGTGATGTAATGCTGGCAAGCCGTGCTCGGAGCACGTGTTTCCTGGCTATGACAGGTAAACACTGGCATAAATTTTGATTCTATCTATAGACTCGTCTTTTTTATCTTGAATTTTTCAATAAGAGCTGTCTGCACAACACCAACTGCACACTTTATTTTAAAAAGTGACGCAACAAAAGTTATACGCCTTTATGCGAATATGAGAATATACAGTAAATATAATGATGGTTTCTTCCCATAAGTTCATGTAATAGTCTAGCTGAACAGTGGGTTAATTACAGTAAATGGCCCCCAAAGATGTCATAAGTTCAAGTTGACAAATTTGCTCTTTCAATGTCCCGATTAACATAGCAGTTGAAATCAATTCAAATTTGGCAAATTTAATTTGTCAAGAAAGTCCTGAGTGAGTTGCTGTACTTTAAAACACTCGAGTCTAACATCTGCTGTCAAAAATTGTCGTCACAAGCCATCGAAGATACCTCAATTATCGCTCACACTAACCAGGTTTTCGATTCCAGTGGCTGTGCTTATACTTCATAATGTTGCGATGCAAATTAAAGCTAGCAGCATATGTTCTTTGTCTATTTCTCACTGAACACATGTATAAATAACACACAATGTGTTTACAGATAAAATTTTAAAAGCCCATCATGTGTCTCCCCTGTTGTTATTTGAGAGTGACTTGACAAAATGAAAATGTGTACAGCACAGTTTGCTCGGCGCACACCACGGTTTCCCCGCAGTAGTGTAAAATTTGCATCTTTTCTTCCCAACTACACTCACCGACTTGGTACAACCTTCCTTCAGGTGAAAATATTGTTATGTGCCGATCAAACCCAGCACTGCTTCCACGAGACATTCTTGTTGTGCTCTTGCACTTTGCCGGTTTTCCAATAAAACGTGAACCCAAAAATGGCTGGGATGCAACGCATGCTGGGTAGAGGAATCAACTTTTGGCGGAGTGATATCATATCAAAGAAAGGAAACGTTTGAAAAGAATGAGACATTATGGCATGTGTCTATTACTTACAAAATCGAGCTGCATACAATAATATTGATTTCTCTATAAACTGTGACATTTATTCTCAAAATCTTTGTACTAGATCATGACGATGAGGGCCATTATTTTTATAGTTCGCAATGGTGTACATTTATCCGCTTTGGTGTTGTTGGGCTCAAATTCACAGTCTGTGGCAAGATTATGAATGAGTCGAAGCGACAAACCGTGACTAGTTTTGCAAAGCTGATGCAGCGACAAGTGAATCAAACTTGTGATAAACAAAGTGTAACTTTCATGGTTCGTCATGAATTTGAGACGATATTTTCCTAGGTGAGTATCCGTGTCTTGTGATGTCAGATTTATGATCAAATGGCGATATTGGTGTTCGTCTTTTCAAGTCTTGTGAAAGTCTTAAGACTTGGTCCAAGGCGAAGTTCTTGAAGGGTCAAACATTGAGTTTACAGTTTAGTATTTTATTGTTCTCCTCCAATGGAAGAGTTTCAAAAGAGATGAGCAGGTGTTTTGCTATTACATGTACTGTGACAAACGTAGTCGCTCTGAACAGTCCAGCGCGACAAATGTCAAATGTGTGCTGCCAAATCACTGCATGCCCATCATCACTCGACTCAGACTTGTCAATACACAGAATGACAGATTAAAATGAAAAAGGACCGAGAATGTGTATGTTTCTCGGAAAAAAGGCACAACAATAATTCATTATCAAATGGAAGTGATTTTACAGCCAGGGCTGCCAACTTTATTTACCCAGGATGGTTATGGGGAATGCTGTAATTGCGCGAAACATTTAGTATCAGAACTCACAGTCACGTTGATAGTTATGTAATATTATAATAAGACTCCTACGGGGATATAACACACTTTACTGAATTAAGGATGTGTTCAATGGTCCCCATGTGGAAATCACCAGACAGTGTTATGGATCTGGTCAAGAATAGAAGAATAAAGACTAGCAATAGTAGTACACCAAATATGTGTTCAGTTTCACAGTTTTGGCGTTTCCCACTTGCTAGACTCTATGGATTATTTTGTTTCAGGTCAGAACTAAATTTATGAAATGGCTCGCGAAGACTGGAGATTGTTTATCTCATTGTAACAGATCCTGAAGTGTAGTGGTGGTAATTCCTGTGGTAATGCAACTTTAAACTTTTCTGAGCACTGTATTGAGTTGAATACATGTGCATATATGATAAACATTCAAATTATTAGTGCATGAAGAAACCACTAACTTTGTGTGTTAATGCTTTCTTTTTACTTTTTCTCCAAAACCGTCACTCAGTTGATCATCAGGTTGTCACCTTGGATCCCTGGTTTTTAGCAAATTTTTCAATTTGGGTACCTATCAGAAAATGCATGCATTCCTATTGATTGATACATATTATCATGATTAAAGGATGGAAAAAACAAGTGTGTGTTCATTGCCCAATGAGCCATGTAAAACTGTTTCATAATGTTGATTTTTTTTCTGCTCACTACCAAACAATTCTCTCAGAATTCTTATTATTTTCCTAAATGAAATTGTGTGTTCACTAGTTTTCACACTATGATGTTTGTTCAACTTTCAGTTTGCATTGATGAAAGTACTGTTCACTTCAATTTTCTCACTACAGACCTTTCCCTGGGATTTATTATTAGTTTTTAGTTCTGCTGACCATAGGCCACAGAGCTCATGGCATCGCTCATGTCTGTCCATCCTTCCATCCGTAAACATTTGCTTGTGAGCATGATACAGTCCACAGTTTTCAAGATAGCCCCATATAACTTTGTGACTTATCAATTGTATGAAAATTTAGGTCAAGTTTCATATTGGTAGCACCACCTATATAATTATGTAATTTACAGATCAAAAGGTGAAAATCTTTTGACCACTGTAGCATCCTTAATGTTTGATAGATCTTCATGGAATTTAGTGGGATAGGGGTGATCTGGGTTGGTTTAATTTCTTGACACACAGCCTGTCATTCCCATGGGGCTGATTTGTGACACCTAGCAATCCATGGCATTTGACGTCAGGTGTAAAAGTGGGTCAGCAAAGCCCAATACATTAGAGTGAACCTAAAAGTCCTAAATGTTTCACCCTGCATACGAGGAAGAATTTTGTATAAATTTATCATCTAATCTACCTGAAGTACATACAGTGAAAACTCATTATTATGACACCATCTGTTCCATTAGAAAGTGTTAGATAACTGAATATGTCAGATAAATGAATCAAACAACAATGAAAACCAACTTCTGCCATTCAAGACTTGTGTTATTATAATGAATATGTCAGATATCTGAGTGTCTTTATAATGAGGTTTCACTGCATATAACCATTCTGCAATTACATCCTGGTGTGATAAAATGCAAGTTTAAAGCTTATTTGACATCATATAGAGAGGTTAAATTTATACCCGCCATGTTCCTGAAGGTGAGGATCATGGAAAGTGACTACAATATGATGGGCAGTCAACCCTGAACAGGATGGGCAGCACCATGTTAAAGTGAATTTAGAACTAACCCAGATCTCTCCCGGAGGAGGTCAAAATGTTATTTGCATACGATATAAGTGGCACCATCAGTAATTTGAAATATATAAAATGCCATATCTTGAAAAGTAATTGAATTAAACATGCCACATTTATAGGATATATAGACCATGCCCAGTGCTAGTATGATATTTAATATCAGTGACCTTGACTTTTTTTTTGTAAAGTCAAAAGGGCTATAATGTTGCAAAAAGTGATTTTGTTATGGCAGGGGGTAGCTTGAGCGTCAAGGGCAAAGAGAATTGAGCCTCCAGACCAAAATTCCACTTAAAACTGTACTTGGTGACCTGCTTTTTGGGTCACTTTGACCCATTGATTATGGACTTTGGCACTAGTCCAAGTTTATTGCTTTTCCACAATAACTGGAAAAGTTATTACCCAGTTTGAACAACAACTTTTTAATCCAGGTTGAAGGTCAAGGTCAAATGGCCAGTTAGAATGTGAGGGTTATAATTGTAAATGATCTGCACCCCACAGTTTTTTATTTAAGCCCATGTTACTTTTCAGACTTGTCAAATATATAAAAATCTATGTCAATGTTAGTGGTGCCACCTGTAATATGTAATATTCAGGTCAAAATGTGAAAATCTTGTGACCAGTCCAGCATGCTTATTTTTTTTTTCCAGATCTTCATGAAATTTAGTCAGATTGTGGAAGATGTCAAAATCTTAGTTGCTTATGATACTAGTGGTGTCATCTGTACTTTGAGACAAATTATGAGTTAAAATGTCTTGAAAGATATAAAGTTCCATATCTCAAAAACGATTGAATTAGAGATGGCAGATTTATAGGATATATAGAACATGCCCATTGCATATATGTAAGATCAGTGACCCTGACATATTTTTCTTCAGGCATCACACCTGTGAAGAGGTGATTTTGTAATAGCATGGTGTAGCCCTCAACATCAATGGCAAAGAGAATTGAGCCTCTAGATCAAAATTGCACTTGAGCACAATTCACCTAAAACTGTACTTGGTGACCTATTTTTCAAGGTGATTAAGCACTTCAAAGGAATTTTAATTTGATATTATGATAAAGAATAAGGTGAATGATACCAAATGTACCACAGCTGTGTATCATCTGGAAGTTTGATATTGTATAATATGGATGGACCTTGATTAATTTTTCAAGGCTGTGGACAGAATGCATTTCAGTAAATAATTTTTTGGTAATGATCGTCAACAGAGCATAAGACCCATAACCCGCTTGTTTTCTCTGAAATTGTCTGCTCACTACAGTTTTCACACAATGCTTTTTCTATAACTTTCCATTTTCATTGACGAAAGTGCTGTTCACTAGACTTATCTTACTGCAGAACCTCTTCCTGAGATTTTTTTCTTGTAATTTTTCACTACAGTTTTGATACATACTTTTTGTTCTACTCTCCATTTTCACAGAATGAAAGTGTCTGTTCACTTGTTTTGTGTTTTGATTCATGAATATTAACGAATCTAGTATGCATGTGGCTAAGGCATGGTGGTTCAAGGATACACTTTCACAAATTGCTTATAGAATTTTTTTAACTAACGGATTAAACAGAAATTAATTTAACAAATTTTTCAAATTGAGCACCAGTCAGTTGATGCATATTCTTGTGATTACTATGTAAGTCAGTGGGAATTGCAATGGAAATTCACGTTTGACTTCTCAAAAACTATCAAGCATATTCACTTCAAACTTCACAGAAATGTACCGGGGGTGGGAGTGGGAGGTCTTTTTCAAGTTGGTTCAAATGGTCATGCTCCATTGATTTTTAGAATTGTTATGAATTTTTTTGTTGAACTTTTTGGGGAAATCTATACAATCTCTCAGCCAATTGCTTTGGAATTGCATAGGTACACTTCTTGGGACCTCCAGATTTCAATTTGTTCAACAGGCGGTGCAGCAATTTTTCTTATCTTGATGAATTTGTTTGTGTTTTCCACATTTTTTACTTTTACAAAACAAAACTCATATTGTTCTGAAACTTGGTGAAAATGTAGCTTGTGTGAGGATTATGTGTGTTCACTAGGTACATGTTAGTGATACTCTTGGGAGCGAACAGTTACATGAAAATTCCATACATCAGCATCCTCTATAGGCACCAATGTAAACTACGCCAATGTGTATACAAAAAGCCAGCTGCTCATCTACCACTCTTTTACAATGAATATACATGTACAGGGGTCACATTAAGGATTTTTCAGTGTGGGTCCGTTGGACCCATCTTTCTCCATTTTCAGGAAAAATAGTGGGTCCATGAACTGAATCTATGGGTCCAGTCTGAAATTGTGCAAACTGGACTTCATTTGATGTAATTTGATTAATTGATTTTATTTGGTATAATTAACATATATCACAATGATAAATATATAAAACATGCATGTAACTTAAGCCTAGAAACGGACATAACATAGGGTCTGTATGCTCACGTAGGTAACTCATTATTATAAAATTTAAGATTGAATAAAAAGTTACCAATATTATGCCAACTTGATGTAAAAGGGTCTAAAAGTTGTTGACGGTACCTAGGATAGATTCAATCTACCCAGGAACCTGCTATTACGACTAAGTCTGTATAGCACATCCCTGGTCTACCAAAAAATTGGTTGTGAACGGGGCTTAACCCCTAGCACGCTGCTACTGTGCCAGTATCTGGTGTTGTACACCGTATGCCACCGCACAGTTTTTTAAGTTAAACTCGCTTGCACAACAAGCGGCATGCGTGATTGAACATGCCTGGGCTCTGTTATTTTTGCGATTGATTCCACGTGACGAAATTGTCAGAAATTATATGATTTATATTTCTGTGCACTTTCTATTTCAATATACCTGAAAAATTTGATACCGTAGGCGGTGTTAAGAGTCTGATCTAAATTGCGGTCACTTAATTCACCAAGCAACACGGCAGGCCCACAAGCCGTGCAACACACAAGCGAGTGTACACAGCCTGTCACGGGCATGCACCCAGGCATGGTTTTCCGCTACACATTTTTCCGGCCTTCGATCATGAATTTTTTTAATTCCTACAGATTTGTTCCATTCAAACATTTCAATGAAATCAAAACAACCAAATTTTGTTTCAAAAACACCAATAACCACGTGAACCAACGGAGACAGTGATGAACAACATCGTGTTACGCTGTTAGGCCGGCTAATGCAAAATTTCTCTTCGTTCAGGTGTAACCTTGCGATGACTAATCTGCGTATTTTCCTTGCCGTCCGTAATGAATTTTCACTCGTGCCTTTGTCTGGGTCTAGTTCGATGGAACTCTTCTTGGTGAAAATGTGATTTGAAAATTTAACATCTTAGTCCAATAATCTTTGCGTGATACGACTAGTACCTTCCCAACATTGCGGACATGAGACAAGCACATGGGGAACAACGAATTTGATTGGACAGTGAGCGGCACGTGATCAAATCCACCCAATGAAGAGCCTGGAAGTGCTCTCAGCATTTATAATGAGGTGAAGTGACGTCCATCCATTCCCATTCTGGCAAATTTTTGGAGGGATACCCCACGAATATTTTTTCTTAGCAAATAAGAGAGCTTGTTACATAGAAAGACGCACATCAGAGGATTCCATCAGTATAATAAATAATCACGAGATTGATAATGGTCGATACAAAACACTGTGACCGCTTGGGGTAATTTTTGCAGTTGTATCTTTCAAAAATGCATCGCGTTTTTGTGCGTGCGTCCACAGAGACGCAAAATGACAATGTTTTATTAATTTCCAAGCGTCATTTCTTTATTTTTTGCGTCTATGACGCAGGACGCAAGCTTAATGTGACCCCTGCATGTAGGTATGAATTCAGTCATTTACATGCCGTCAATGAGTATAGGTATGGATTCACATATCATTGATACCAAGTTAATGTTACATGAATAAATAGGAGTTACTGTACACAAATTTCATGTTGGCAGTATGGAACACCATGAATTAACAACAGGGATACAAGTTCCCAAAACATCAGTATCAATGAACCCTCAGGTTCTTGCTTCAAAGCATTTATATACATATTGACCAAATTGTATCAGGAATTCATTTGATGAATTAAAAATGTGAAATAATTTCATGTCATTTGGTAATACATCAAAGTTTTTGGTCTCAGTCCTGCACAATGTTAACCATTCTGGTCTATATCTTTCATATTTGGAGCAATCAAACAAAAAATGTAGTTCATCTTCAACTCCCCCAGAGGAGCACTGATTATACACTCTCAACTCGGCAGGGGTAGCTATAACGCCCTGCTTTAATATGCAGTTTGTGCATACATGCTCACAATATCGTAATGGCAATTCTATGTTCTGGATTTTTAATTTCACTTACATAAGGTTCATATGAAAAATTTTGTTTGAAAAGTCGATGAAAATCCTAACTTGTCACCTTCATAAATAACGTTTTTTCTTATTTTTGTCTAAACATGCTAAAGTTGACAAGATGCATGTTTCCAGTCACATGTCTAAATTTCAAGTACATGTCAGTCAGCACTTTTTTGTGCTCAGTCATATTGGATTTTTTACTGTAATTTCACAGATTTTTTTTTTTAATTGCCTAATTTTTCATGTGTTCACGTTTTTCTTTTAAACTTTTCCAATCCATAGAAAATTGAAGTCAGAGTTTCAGGGGCAGGTAGGACACATAGCCAGAAACAGAGGTATATATTTTGTTTTCTCTTAACCTGCTTCAATGTTTTGCTTACTTCAACAGTTATGAAAACTGTTTGAGAATTGTAGAAGAGACCTATCATGATAACACAAGGTCAATAGCCTGGCACAATATCAGCATATCGATGATCTGCTTCCTGTCAATATACAGTATGGATATATATTGATGTCTGAAGGTAGTATAAGTAGAGCAGTGTTCACAGACGCATATGGATAGTTGGGCCTACTTGCAGTATGTGTCAACAAATTTTTTGTTACTGTGTAGCACAATAACTACATAGATCTAATCCATGCTATTTCAAATCCAGACACAATGCATCTAACGCTCAACAGTGATGTGATGGTGTGTTCCACCTTATCTTGGTACATGTGGGATGTGTTTTTACTGAAAAATAAAAATTATGAGTTTGGAACATGTACAAGTTGTCATGACATCCACCCATATTTTGAAGAAGACAGTTTTCTGCCATTGGTAAATAAGTCTGTTTGGTGTGGAAGCACAAAAGATGAAGCCATAAGGGTAGAATAATATTATCATGCTGTACACATGTATTCATGTCTATTTATCAACTGAGTAGCAGTTGGAGAGTTGAATCAATCCTGTTTGCTAATGGCATATCATATGTCATGGAAATAGATCATGTCCATTGTCAAGCAAACTGACAATCTGTATATGCACAAGAGATTTATTAGACATGTAAAGAAAATTTATGTGTATAGCCATATTAAACCACATTGTCTGAAGCGGGCTTCCCAAAAAGAATTTTCCATAGCAGTCATTTACTGTTTAGGTGACCTGTATATCAAAAGCCCCTATTCTTTCTCATGTAAATTACATACATTTTTTTTTCTTTTTTCTTTTTTTTTTTTTTTTTGAAGATGACTGAATCAGCAAAACAGCCACATTTGAACTTTTAATCATATTTGGGTACAAACTCCAGTCAGAAGATGTATGATAGGCAAGTACCCCTTTTGCTATATGACCAGTAGAACATTGCCTGCATAGACAGACCCTGTTCTGCTAATGTTTACTGGGCCACAGAATCTGTAGGCACTACACCTCATTGGGGTGGGAGGTTGTTTGACAGGTAAATCAAATGGAATCTGTCGTGTGACTCTACAGCTGATGCACATGTAATTACTGACCTACAACAATGAAAATGAAGATACAGGAAGATTAAATGAACTTGTCAGATATGTTAAATCATTCCATACCAGTCCCTGATTTTTCAGTATATTTACCTACGCTTAAGACAACAATTGCATATTTAAATTCTTCATGAAAAGAGCTTTCCTTCAAGTACCAACATGCCTATAGCCTTAAGTCAGTGGTTGTGGCACTGCCTGGCAAGTCGTGCTGCATCTGCCACAAGAGCAGCTGCAGCATGACTTGCCAGGCAGTGCCAGAACCGCTGACCAAGGACTGTGACCATAGTATGGAATGAGTTAACCATAACAAATGCATACACGCAGGCCAGCTCATGTATTGTATTTTAAGAGTTGACCTTATCAAAGAGATATTAAAAGCACATGAAGGAAATGACTTGTCTTCCAATTCCATCATAATCATTGATAGTGGTGTATATGAAATTTCATATAAATGACATGGGCTTGAAACTCATATTAACAAGTTCAGTGTTTCATAATGGCTAGCATTTGAATATTATTGAAGGAGACGGGGTATTTCGTGTGATGATTTGTGACTTAACTTTTCTCTTTTGTCTGGTATGTGACCAGAACATACATATTTAATGTAAAGAGAAACTTAACATGTCTAGGTCTATAAGCCCAGACTGTTTGAACACTATCAAGTCAGATAATCAAAGAGCAAAGTCCTATTCCATACCACTCACTGAAAAACTGTAGAGGTGTGAGTCATTACATGGAGTAACAATATACATGTACATGTACATGTATTGTGTATAAGGAACAAATCATGTTCATAATATTTGAAATTTAGAAGAAAGTTTCAGATCTTATTTGTCCTCATATTGAATTGGGTTGTCAGTATGGAACCAGTGCAAGACTCATTTCAGTGCCATTTATCATCTCATGTATGTTGTACATATAAGATTTAACTGTCTTATTTGATGTGATAAGTAATTTGGTAATTTTGCAGAATGTGGGATCAGTGTTTTCAATTTGTGTGATTTGCAACTGGTACAAACGTGTGATTTGTGTTGAACATTGTGCCATTTAGTTCTTTATTGGACCAGGGACGTGTTATAGCACGTCCCTGGTCCAATAAAGAACTAAATCCATGCTGACAACCCAATTCAGGCAAACCAGTGGAACACTCTGTGAGTCTTGACAGGTTGAAAGTACCTGAAAGAGACACTTGTGTCATGTGTATATATTATTATGACTATAGGTGAGATTGAAATTACACAAGTAGGTCACCTATATGTAACGTCAAGTTCATCTACATGAATCTGTAAGGCTTTATGTCGATTTGTTTTGCCTTATTGAGAGAAAAAAAAACAACAAATTGTGTTGAAGTTTTAATGTTAGTCTGAAGCTTAATAACTTCGATCCTCTCTACTGAATCCCCCTTAATGTGACATGTCTTCTATGTCATGATAGAATTTATTTAGCAAAGGTCAATAGATCATCTGACCTCAGGTCATCAAAGCCACAGAGTCCGAAGTTTTAAGTCACATAGTGCAGTCACTGGAGTATTGAATCTGATGAAGGGTTGGTTACTTGTTTTAAAAATCTGTACCTGGCATTGTTGAAGCTTATTTACACATTACTATCAATTTTATACATGTAATTTACATACTTTGTCATTTTATTGATCTTTACATATTTAGAATGTATAAAACACATTGTATATCTTTGATTCTTATAGAGAAAATTGATCTTGCTAGACCAAAATAAAGTGCATTTGGTAAGCTATTCACCTATGAAAATGAGAAGAATGATGATCAATTTTCAAGTTATGAGAAGAAGGGTTGTATTTCAATCAGTTTGATCTGTTGCTCAAAGCTATATGCAAGATGTTACATTGTACATTCAACTTTGAGAATATTTAGCATGGCACACTGACCTTTTTCTCATTAAAATGAACAAACTGAAAAGGAGACAGTGTTTTTGGGTTACCCTTACAGGGACAGATCGAGGCCTTTAAAATTCGAAGCCAAATCAGGAAAAAAAAAACAGTTATCACTGCAGAATTTGACCTAACTCTTGTATAATTCATGTTAAAATGAATGAGTTGTTTTCAAATTTCTTTAGCCAAATGAATAAAACATTGGCATTTGGCTAATGGCACCAGTGGTCCATGCCTTATATTTGACAGGGAAACTTAATATGATTATAGCTTGTGTGTGTAACAAGCTTTCAGGTTGGCTTTTTTAAATACTTTGAATCAGTTGTGGTATAGACAAAATGTATGTAAATTTTGGTTCATATGCAATTTATGGAAGCTCGACGCAAGAAACATCTGAGTCTTATAGCAATATATGCATACTTTATTATCTGTTTTATACTTAGGTGTGTAAAAAAGTACATAAAAGTTGACCCCAGTTAAGTGTATCAGAAATGTGCATATCATAGCAGACACAATCTTACAATACATATACATGTATATGTAGTTTTAAAGAAACTAGAAGTAATTTCACAACATATCTGCATCAGCTCTCATTGTTTTAATGTTTTGTCAAACTTTTTAATTGTTCAGCTGTCTTTGTTACAAAAGTTGTTGAAGCAGAGTCTAGCAACTGTCCGTCTTTGTATGGCACAGAAACCATCACACTGACAGTGTTGTGCAAGAAGATCAGTCCTCTAGCCTCGGGCAATGTAATGCCACCCAAAGGCAATTTTCCAATCAGGCTCTTGTACAATATGGATACTGTACATGTATGTGTAGGTGTACTTTAATCAGGCACATACTTGTATGTGAATGTTCACTTATTTCATAACAATATACATGTGTAGCTATATGAAGTTCTCATCTCGGCTTCTATGTTACTTGTTTTTGTCATGACAGTCTGTATTAGAGAGTGTTTTCTTATTGTAATGATGGTCTCAAAAAGTAGGCCTATTGAGAGTTTACTTAACACTTTATCTATCCATTTATATATTACATTTCTGACAGAGATTCTATTCTGAATCAAATTGCAGATTTAGACCATATTGTCAAGTTCATCAAATGAATAGATTGAATTAAAACAGCTGTTCTGTGTTATAAATATGGTAACATCCAAAGAGCCAACTGTTTTGACTGTATGTATGATACATCGTTCATGAAAGCATAAATTTAACTCTGCAAATGAGAACTGCTGAACCATATAATAGCAATTGATAAATATATGTAGGTTAAGGAACTCTTTTTTTTTTTGTATCTCAGGCATGATGTAATTTGTACAAGTATGTTTATCTTACCCTGTAGATGACTAGTGCTAAATAGACATGATCAAAGAAAATGCATGCATGCTGAAAGTTCAACTGAAGATCAGTGCTCTTGCTTTTTACAATATGATCATGAAGTCCAGTGATAATTAAAGTATTTAACCGATCTTCCTTAATGGCTTTGAGTAAAAACGATAGGCACATTATAGTTAAATATTTGTACTCCAGCTTGATTAAATTGCTTCAGCCAAGTTATTAATTATGATCTGTGGGTTGACGTACATTTATGCCCAAGGAAAGAAAGACTTGTTACTAATCCAATTGGTCTGCCGTAACGTGGGCATTCTTGGGAAGGGAAGAACACTGAGTGGCATTAGCATATGTACAGTACAAAGCACCAGATAGGATCAGCAGGTTGATGAATCAAGGTATGAGTGACGAGTCAGTCAGTGCAACTTGTCCAAATTGTCTGGTGCCAGGTAAGGTAAACTGTATGTCCTTAAGAAGTTTGTAACAATGTATACAACAAGCCAGTGGTTAAATAGATAGCACATTTTTTCCCTAACAAAGTTGGTATTATCAGAAGCACCAAACAAAAGTTTTAAAACTATTGGCAGTCACCTTTTCATGTTGAATTTGTAGATAGTGTTGGGAAATTATCTTGTCCTTATTGTCAATATCTTTCCACAGATAATGCATGGCAGAGAAGATATTCATGCATTGAATGCCTCTAAAAGTAGGTCATAACCGAAAGTTTCATGAAGCAAACCATTTTCTTTTTATTGATTTACATGCGCAGACTGTAGGGCAAGCTTTTGACAAAAGGAAAAAAAAAACAATATAGAAAGAAATACCCCCCTCAAGGGTTTTTGACCTCAAATGACCCCCAGTGCCCTCTTACTACTACCCAAATGTGATCACTGGGTTCCGTTTGGCAGTTCCCCTGCCTTGATGTGACTGCAACCATAGTACTCATGATGTAATCACTTTCACTTTGTGTTTTGGTTATCGAAGAGTCCATATAGATTTCTAAAGCATTATGTTACTGGACTCTGGCAGTACATTTATACTTAGCATGCTGAATATTGGTTGGAAAGATGCATTTTCTTTTGTGTGTCTGGTGTTTAAAAAACGAAAGGACAGGCTACACCAGTAAAAATTTGTTGTGGCGATATTGATTTGGTTTACAGCTCTCGTCATGAGAGACTATCCACATTATAAATTTGAAGCCAATTTCATGAGGGACCATTTAATTATGTCTGTGTGCCAACAGAGACATATTGTTTTTCTTGGAATTCTTTATTAAAGTAAGTGTGTGTGTGTCAACACACACTTTTCTGTTTTTCTAGGAATTCTTTCTTTCTTTCTTTCTTTCTTTCTTTTTTAAAGTGTGTGTGTCAGCACACATTTTCTGTTTTTCTAGGAATTCTTTATTTTCATTTCTTCTTTCTTTCCTTCTTTCTTTCTTTCTTTCTTTCCTTCTTTCTTTCTTTCTTTCTTTCTTTCTTTCTTTCTTTCTTTCTTTCTTTCTTTCTTTCTTTACAGGCAAATTTGTCCAACATTTCATTTGAAAAGTACAACATGTAGAAACTCCAAACTTGGCACAATTATACTTCTATAGATAAAGTCTGGCCTTTTTATAATGAGAGGTCATGCTTTTCAAAATTATGCAAATGAGGGCTAATTAAAGTTTTAAATCTTCAATATGTTATATACTATACAGTGCATTCCACCTAACTTCAGCTCTGGAGGCCGTCTCATTAGTTGTGACCACAGTGCTGGTGGGCCGAACAGCCTATCACTGACCTCTTTGCCCTGCCACTCGGCCCGGCTGTTATAATTAGTGGTGTTTGTAAACAGGTCCACATGGGTGCTGCTGTAGACATTTATATGGGTTTTATTTTCACTTTTGTAACGTCAAATAATTGGATTTTTTACAAAATAATCCGGCTAAAGGGACATTATTTTACTGTGGAGTGGGCCCTGCTATGTGTCTGCCACCCCACCAAACACACATGACCATGACAGTGAATGATTGGTATCAAATGGCCAGCTTATTCCAAAGTCCTGGCAAGAGTAACCACATCAAAATAAACCCTACCCTTTCCTCCTTAAGTTTATTTGTATTTTATTACCCCCAATAGATTTCATTCATAATCCACAGCCTTTATCAACATTGTAAGACCTGTGGGACATTTTTACACGGGTGTCATATCTCAATTAAACTGCAAACAAGCCATAATCCTGGTATATATTTTACAAGATGTGACATCAAAGTGACCCTTTGAAAATGCGGCATCCCTTGACTCATTCAAGACAGAAGTCTTCATTCACTGTCAGTAAAATTTGTATCAAAGGGATATACTGAGTATTCTTATCTTTTAAATTAGGGGGTTCTGATTTAAAATTTCTGACAATCATAATAGAATATAATATGTGCTCATGATTTGTGATATTCTGACCTTTTTTATTTGTTTCACACATTGTATTAGCAATGCAAATTTGAAAGAATTAGCAAAGAGCATATCCTTTGGGTTCATCACTGAATGAGTTAATTTTGTCATATGAACATTGGCTGCATTGATTAAATGGCTTTGTCTGTTTGGTAATTTAATTACAAGTTAATGTTTTCTTTCTGGACACCAGTCAGTTCAGTGGCTCTTAAAGAAAACATTTTAGGCTACATTATTTATATACAATTACACAGTCCAGGAAATGCTCAAGATCCCTGCTCATGGAATAGTTGTACATTGCCATACCAATATGCTTTGAAGACACACACACTGATTTGCTATGCAGCAAATCATCTTTGCTAGTTAAAGTGTGTGTGTGTCAACACACACTTTTCTTTCTTTCTTTCTTTCTTTCTTTCTTTCTTTCTTTCTTTCTTTCTTTCTTTCTTTCTTTCTTTCTTTCTTTCTTTCTTTCTGATTTGGAAATTTTCAATCTTGAATATCTTCAACAGTATAATGATGTCATTCCAACTTCTACGAGGGGGTTGTTGACCATTGACAACTGATCACCTAATGAATTAAAAATAAAAGTTGTAGCAATTTAAATTATTTAAAAAAAGCACCATTAGAAATTTTAAATCTTGAATAACTTCAAAGCTATTGTAGATAGAGATGCCATTCCAACTTCTACTCCTGTTTTATGGAATAGTTGTACATTGCCATACCAATATGTTTTGAAGACACACACACTGATTTGCTATGCAGCAAATCATCTTTCCTAGTTAAAGTGTGTGTGTCAGCAAACACTTTTCTGTTTTTCTAGGAATTCTTTATTTCTTTCTTCTTTCTTTCTTTCTTTCTTTCTTTCTTTCTTTCTTTCTTTCTTTCTTTCTTTCTTTCTTTCTTTCTTTCTTTCTTTACAGGCAAATTTGTCTGACATTTCATTTGAAATATATAACACGTAGAAACTCCAAACTTATTTTACAATTATTTTACACACACTTTAATGATAGAATGCATGAGCAGGGATCTTGAGCATTTCCTGGACTGTGTAATTGTATATAAATAATGTAGCCTAAAATGTTTTCTTTAAGAGCCACTGAACTGACTGGTGTCCAGAAAGAAAACATTAATAATTCAATTACCAAACATACACAGCCATTGAATCAATGCAGCCAATGTTTATATGACAAAATTAACTCATTCAGTGATGAATACTCAATTATACTTCTATAGATAAAGTCTGGCCTTTTTATAATGAGAGGTCATGCTTTTCAAAATTATGCAAATGAGGGCTAATTAAAGTTTTAAATCTTCAATATGTTATATACTATACAGTGCATTCCACCTAACTTCAGCTCTGGGGGCCGTCTCATTAGTTGTGACCACAGTGCTGGTGGGCCAAACAGCCTATCACTGACCTCTTTGCCCTGCCACTCAGCCCGGCTGTTATAATTAGTGGTGTTTGTAAACAGGTCCACATGGGTGCTGCTGTAGACATTTATATGGGTTTTATTTTCACTTTTGTAGCCTCAAATAATTGGATTTTTTTACAAAATAATCCGGCTAAAGGGACATTATTTTACTGTGGAGTGGGCCCTGCTATGTGTCTGCCACCCCACCAAACACACATGACCATGACAGTGAATGATTGGTATCAAATGGCCAGCTTATTCCAAAGTCCTGGCAAGAGTAACCACATCAAAATAAACCCTACCCTTTCCTCCTTAAGTTTATTTGTATTTTATTACCCCCAATAGATTTCACTCATAATTCACAGCCTTTATCAACATCATAAGACCTGTGGGACATTTTTCCAGGGGTGTCACATCTCAATTAAACTGCAAACAAGCCATAATCCTGGTATATATTTTACAAGATGTGACATCAAAATGACCCTTTGAAAATGCGGCATCCCTTGACTCATTCAAGACAGAAGTCTTCATTCACTGTCAGTAAAATTTGTATCAAAGGGATATACTGAGTATTCTTATCTTTTAAATTAGGGGGTTCTGATTTAAAATTTCTAACAATCATAATAGAATATAATATGTGCTCATGATTTGTGATATTCTGACCTTTTTTATTTGTTTCACACATTGCATTAGCAATGCAAATTTGAAAGAATTAGCAAAGAGCATATCCTTTGGGTTCATCACTGAATGAGTTAATTTTGTCATATAAACATTGGCTGCATTGATTGAATGGCTATGTCTGTTTGGTAATTTAATGATAAGTTAATGTTTTCTTTTTGGACACCAGTCAGTTCAGTGGCTCTTAAAGAAAACATTTTGGGCTACATTATTTATATACAATTACACAGTCCAGGAAATGCTCAAGATCCCTGCTCATGCATTCTATCATTAAAGTGTGTGTGTGTCAACACACACTTTTCTTTCTTTCTTTCTTTCTTTCTTTCTTTCTTTCTTTCTTTCTTTCTTTCTTTCTTTCTTTCTGTCTGTCTGTCTGTCTGTCTGTCTGTCTGTCTGTCTTTCTTTCTTTCTTTCTTTCTTTCTGACTGAATTTGAAATTTTCAATCTTGAATATCTTCAACAGTATAATACAGATGTCATTCCAACTTCTACTAAGGGGTTGTTGACCATTGGCATCTAATCACCTAATGAATTAAAAATAAAAGTTGTAGCAATTTAAATTATGTAAAAAAGCACCATTAGAAATTTTAAATCTTGAATAACTTCAAAGCTATAATAGATAGAGATGCCATTCCAACTTCTACTCCTGTTTTATTGAATAGTTGTACATGCCATACCAATATGCTTTGAAGACACACACACTGATTTGTTATGCAGCAAATCATCTTTCCTAGTTTCTTTCTTTCTTTCTTTCTTTCTTTCTTTCTTTCTTTCTTTCTTTCTTTCTTTCTTTCTTTCTTTCTTTACAGGCAAATTTGTCCGACATTTCATTTGAAAACTATTACATCTAGAAACTCCAAACTTGGCACAATTATACTTCTATAGATAAAGTCTGGCCTTTTTATAATGAGAGGTCATGCGCTTCAAAATTATGCAAATGAGGGCTAATTAAAGTTTTAAATCTTCAATATCTTATATACTATAGTAGATGTGGTTCCGAGTGTATAGGAGTTTGATCATAGCAAGGTAAAGGCCATCTCAAATGTCAAGGTCATGTCAAGGACAAAGGTTAGTTATAGGCCAAAATGTCATTTTTGAGGTCAAGGTTCACTTCAGGTAGAGGTCATGTCAAGGTCCACTTTCAATGGTGGCATGCTTCTGGCCACAACTTAGTCAATTTTTATCCAATTTTGATCGTGTTGGGCTCAAATTGTAGCTATTGTAACACTGCACATTTTTTAAATTTGCATCCAGCCATAAGCTTAATGTAATGTGAAGTACCAAAGGATAAAAGTTGGAGCATTTAATGTTTACAACTTTTGAAGGCACACAGACAGATTTGCTTTGAGGTAAATCTTTTTTTCTAGTATTTACAGAAAGTTTTTTATGTGAAGCAATTCATATTATAATTTTATTACCACTTTCATGAGAAACCATTCAAATCATTACATGTATTAAAAGCCACTCTAAAGTTAGACCATCAATTTTAAAATTTAAAGATGCTTTCATGAGAGACCATCCATGTTGTGATTTTAAAGCCACTTTCAAGAAAGACCCATCCGTTTAAATTTTTAAATTTCATATTTAAAATTTAAAGATGCTTCCAAGAGAGGTCATCCTTGCTGAAAATTTATAGTCACTGTTTTGACAGACCGTCTATATTGAATTTTATAAGAGATCGTCCATGCATTGTATATATGTGTAGTACATGTATAAATTTAAAGCCACTCTCACAAGAGACCATCCATATGACTTGTATAACAGGTTATGGAATGTCAAAGGAGGAAAATCAGACAGACAGAACATGTAGGTTATGAAACCATCCATAACATGGGTGTGGTTGTCGGTTCATGTGAAACTAGCATATTATGTGCACAGAGAACACCTGAACATACAGTTCTGAGCTGAAGCTTTTTTCGTATTCAATACCAATATCAGTAGATGGCATGAAGACCCTACAGAGGTTGGTGAACATAGCGAATGAAACTGGTATTCATCATTCGGTGAACATACGTGACAGTGAATGCAAGTTTCATCATATTATCACCTTCGTACCTGCATAGTACCCAGTCATGAGCAGTCGAGAAATGGGTTTCAAGTGTTCATTCTGCTGAGTTCACTCTGTGTGCAACAAGCAAGACTTGCCTTACTTTTGGTGGTGCTGAATGAGGGGGGGGGGGGGGATTACCCTCCTTTCTCATGGAATGAATTTGAAAAAAATCAAAAAAAGTTTTTGCATGCCTAAAATTTTGGAGGACATTGTCTTTATTGATGCTATGCTTGATAACTAAAATATTTACATGCTTCATGAGATATACATGGAGCAAGTACACTGCAGTGTCCACCAAACTTTAAGCACTGTATTCTTAAATTTCTCTTTACTTAAAAAATTGAATAAATAAAAAAGAAGAAGAGCAGGAGGAGCCATGACATAATATTATTCTTTTATAATTTTGATTAAGTTTCTCATTTTAAGTATAGATTTTGCAGAGTGTCTCATTTGCACCGTCAGATTTCATGACATCACAATTTTCACGGTACCTAGCATTCTGGGATAAATTACCATGCCCTTACCTGGAAATTGATGAACATGAACTATATTGAGTCCATTTTTAATTAATTTTAGTGAAACATTGAATGCCATGACAACTGCTCCACTGTAGTGTGCTGTAGCTTTGGCTTACATTTATACACATTGGTCAAAAGACCAAGATAATCCATCAACATTACAACCTGCAGCGTGGTGCTTATGGTGAACAAAATTTTCACTAAAACTCATCATGATACACTCTATATTTAACCCGTAAAGCACTGATTTAAGACTGAGTCAACAGCTTTCCTTGTGGAACTTTGCGTGCAATGCACGCAAAGTGCCCCAAGGAAAGCTTTTCACTACTTTTTGGTTTAGACTAGGCTTGCTGGTATTTGATTGAAAGGTATCAGTATGAGGAATTTGTATCTTTTCAACCATTACATTTTTAACGGTAATGAGAAAACGACTATAGCTGTGATTATAACTTTAAGGGTTAATATGCGCAAAAAAAGAAGAAGACCTTTGAGCTATTAAGATTTGATTTGGGCAAAGAGCAGTGATGAGGCGACTTGCGTGTTACAGGTGAAAAAAAAACAAAGGTTTTTATTTACTTAAGTGCAATGGCGTAGGAAACAATTTACATGTGTTATTTTTTGGTACTGTAAATTCACTAAATTTTGTGGTATTTTTATTTGTTTACTTTGCTATTGACACAAAACTGTGAAAATAAGCAGATGATGAAATATTATTTTCACATAGGTTTGATATGAACTGTGTCCAAAATAGTGATGTTAAAATGTCAGCTGAATGAATGCTTGCAATGCAAAATTGTGAAAATTTATACATGTGAAAATATATACATTTACAGTAAATGTATACAGAAACTGAGGATAGGAGCATTATTGTAGTCACTTTTCCAGGTCAAAAGAACTTCTAAGTACAGATTGGCTTCTATTCTTCTGCTCCATATTGTATCATTGTTAAAAATGGAATATTCCTTCATCTGTAAAGACTTAGCAGTGGCAACCATGTTAATAATAGAACACATTTTGTTATATACTGTTAACCATTGGCAATGAATGATTTGAAGTCACAGTATTCTTATGGGATCAATCTGTTACAGTTTCAACCTGTAATAGAAGGTCCTGAATTTAAGACTGAGTCATTATGGGGTCAGGCTATCACAGTTTTAATCCATAATATAAAGTGCTGAATTTAAGACTGAGGTCCTTGGTTCACTGTAGTGAACTTGGCAGGCATTACGCTTACAGTGTATTAAGAAAGCTGTTGACCTGGACCATTATATTATTTTAACTTCACTTGCCTTTGCTTTACTTTTACTAATTTTTTTTATATTATTTTTTTAAATGTTTTTACTTTTTTAATAACTGTCACCAGTTAGAACTGGCATGTAAATACTGAAATTGAAGTTCTTTTCATGAGGAATTTCATCATGAACCACTAAATGATTGATGCAAAGTTGAATATACTGGTGCCCTACAAAGAAAGGGTCAAGACCCTCTGTGTTCTGTCACATTTCTAAAGCTGGATATTTGTATTCAAATGTTAAATAGTGAGCTGACAGATATTGATAAAATCACATTGAAATGTTTCATTTAAGGCAGATGTCAGATAGGAATTCGATACACATGATGTATAAAATTATGCCACATGATAAAATATGATACCTTGTTTTATTTTTTAAAGATTGTAACATATGCTCTCAATTAATGATAAACTCTTGTCACTTTTTACAATCAATAACCATGGATTGTGTTCCACGTGCTATCAGATCTTTTAGCAACATAGGGTTAATACTATTTGTGTCATTGTTGAGTACCATAGTTGTTTTATTGAATTATTCTTTCAGTTAATAAGGCCATTTGTTCACGATGCACACCTTTAACTGTACATTTCCTGACAGTTGTGTTCAAAGTTAAATGTGTTCTGGTGCTGCCCTGTCTGTTTGACAAAATTCTTGGGTCAGGCAGTCATGCCATTTAATGCACTGATCTCAAAAGTGTACCTTATCAATAACTTTTAGATCTGCCCAGTTTACTTAATATCATGTGGGTGAACACACAAAAAAAGGCAACAGCAGAGGTCACAATTACATGGCTTGGCAATTTTGTATGTAATCAGCTGAAAACACAATGCGGCACACAAAATTGTTGCAGCCTAGAAGTCTGTATTCCCATTGGATTTTATGGCAAAGCTTTTTTAAACATGTTCAGTGAACTTGTCATTTTTTCAAATTATGCTGTCAAATTTACAACACACCTTTGAGCTATGCATCTGAATTTAGCAGGACATTTGTTGTTTTTACCTACATGTACTGACATGATTAGAAACAATGTTTGTATGTTTGTCCGAGATGGGTGGTTTTGCATGCAGACCACTTTTGTTTTTGTTTTTGTTTTTTGTTTTTTGTTTTTTTTACCTTTTCCCCTGAGCTAAAACTTGAGTCAACAGCTTTTGTTGGCATGGGTTGGGCACTTAGTGCCAACCCATGCCAAGGAAAGCTGTTGACCTGGGACGTGATCTTGATAGGTCTCATCTACAATTCTCAAATTGTTTTTCATTAGTGCTGAAATTCGTTGAAAATGCTGAAGCATACGAGATTTGACCACAGGCGGCTTTGGCTGCATGCCAGTTTAACGGAAAATGGGTAGACTTTCCAAATTTACAGTTTTTTGTTTTTGGCAGACAAATTTATATTGTTCCTTGTTTCTAACCCGGCATGCTGTGATCAGTGTTAAAATCACGGAGTGCCACAGTGTCAATGATGCTATCACACAATGCCACGTCAGTGCATTCACCTTACAGTGTAACCAGGGCATGTGCAACAAAAGTAGCACTGAGTTGTCCCTTTTGCCATTCCCTGCAGTACATCAGGTACCTATATATCACATTTGCATGTGACACTCTTGGTAAATACATGTATTTTATCTGATTTATGTTTAACTTAAGACCTTAAGATCATAACATCCATGAAATGCATGCTGGTGATACCATGCAGTATTTGTGGGTTTTTTTCCTTGGGTGTTTGGTACTGTGTGATAAAAATCATGTTTTGTGATTGATATGATAATGGCATTTAAATGTAAATATACAAAAAAACAAACTCATTGAATTTAATTCACAAGGGCAGAATGGTTCAGATAAGTTCAAATATGGAAGAATTGAATTAGAAAATGTAAAGGAGTACCAATATCTTGGGATTGTGCTGACAGCCAGTGGAACTTTTACTCCTGCTATGGATACTCTCAATAGAAAAGCCCCAAAAAGCTTTGTTCCACCTTAAAAGTTCATTAAACAACAGTAATCCCAACCCCAAGCTGGGTCTGAAATTTTTTGACACATTAATTAAACCAATACTAACCTATGGTTGTGAAATATGGGTAGCTCTTAACAGTGGGTGCAACACTAAGCGAAAGGGGTTTTGGTTTGAAAAGAAAAACCTTGATTCAAAATTTGAAAAATTACAACTACATTTTTGCAAATATATTCTGAATGTACATGGAAAAACCACTAATATGGCAGTATATAGCAAATTAGGGAGATATCCCCTGTACATTAAAATATGGAAACATATAATAAAGTATATGGACTACATTCAAAATGGGGAAGATGACAGTCTGGTAGGATGTGCATACAAGGAAGCAGTTAAACATAAATCAGATAAATGCACATATCTGGGTAATATCAATATTGTTCTCTCGGAATTTGGCTCCCAAATAGACAAACATAACTGGAAAGAAGTGGGTGAAGCAATGAAACAACAATTTTATAAACTGTGGTATGAAACACTAAATAAAAACAAAGACACCAATTTCAAAGGAAACAAACTAAAATTTTATAGAATATGCAAAAGTGAATTCTCATATGAAGAATATCTAGATGTTATTAAAAACCCACAGCATATAGCCACTATAACGAGATTAAGGACAAGTGCCCATAAATTACATATTGAATCTGGCAGACATAATGGGACACCACTTGATGACAGACTCTGTAAACACTGTGATATGGATCAAATTGATGATTGAGGAATACCATTTTACATTTGAATGCAAAAAACACATGTTACCAAGAGAAGAACTACTGCAACAATGTCAAAATGAAACCAGATTTTTTAACCTGATGACCCAAGAACAGAAAGTTTTTTACATGTTTAACTCAAGTGAAAAATTGCTAAAAGCACTTGGTGGATATGTTTGGACGTGCTTCCAAACCAGAGCTCAATAACTTATTGGTGGAATATGAAGGAAAATATAGATTTGTACATACATATTCTTGTGATTCATGTAAAGCTATGCTGTATATTGTATATTAGTCTTTGTAGTCTTGGTAGTCTTTAGTCATGCTGTTTGCCCACAGAGGGCACCATGGAATTCCAATGTAACTGTTGGCCCCTAGAGGGCGGAAGTGGTTTAATAAAGAACTTTGAACTTTGTATTTTGGTAGCTGAGGGCATCTTAAGATCATAACATCCATGAAATGCATGCTGGTGATACCATGCAGTATTTGTGGGTTTTTTTTCTTGGTGTTTGGTACTGTGTGATAAAAATCATGTTTTGTGATTGATGTGATAATTCAAGAAAGACATACATTGTATATCAGGGATATGGTTGGGCACAAACCTGTAACTCTAATGGTCATGTGATGAAAGTAAGGCCATGAAAATGTGGAGGGAAAAAAACAGTTGTGGGAACTAAGATGCAGTTTAGTGGTTGAGATGTATTGCATGGATCTATTTGATGTTTAGAAAATGCCTGAGTAATGGTGTGTGGCACATGGTCTGTCCATAAGACTTTGCAGGTGATCCTACGTTTATCTAGACAGTGCTGCCATCTACAGTTTTGTCACAAAAGAATGCATTGCCCTATGCTATTATTGTCAGTCATGCTGACCAAGTTATCAAGATATGACACCATCTTCAAAGTAGAGCATGTAAACAGAATGCACATTAGGAAAATTATGAAATACACATTTTTTTAAAATTTTTTTTTTTTTTTTTGGTCATTCTGCTACTTAGGCATAATTTGATTTGTGTAAAGGGGTTTCAAGTATGGTGATCTCCTTCTTCCTAGGCTTGTCATGGGGAAAAGGCTTCAGTTTTCTTGATGAAAATAGGAGGTTTATGTCAGAGCATATTGTCTGCTCTGAAGACATGCCAGCCACTCTCTTGTTTGACCACTTTTCTGTCTGGCAAGGATTAGCTAGAAGTAAAGTGGGATAATTTGCAGGATGGGGATGGGGCTCAGAATTTTGGGATTGGGTATGATTAAAAGTTGTGCAGCTCTGCCAAAAAATATAGGTAATAATTTCAGGCCCTCCATCAACAAATCTGTATATTTTGTTAATACCCCCCTCCCCTCCCCCTTTCATCCCATGGATTCATCCTACCTCTATTGTATGGAAGCCATGTTTGTTGTGTTGAAAAGTGGGTGATCATCAGGGTGGAATCACACACCCCCCCCCTTTTTTTTTTTCTTAACCAATTCGTATTTTTTGTGATTCCATACCTTGGGGCTTGACTGCAAAACAAGTTCTAATGTCTGGGACAGGTAAATTTTTGGTCAGGACAAGTAAACATTCATCGTTTTATTGCGGTTTAACCCAATATTTATCTTAAATTGATGCAAAAGTGGTGGTCAGACAAGGAGTGGAAAACCATAATGACAAACCCTACCCCTTGTTATGGTGTTTTCATGCCCCACCCATAAATCAGTAAATGAAAGGAAAGTTTTGTGTATTGAAAGTATACAATTTGGTAGATTTCTCCTGATTTACAGCAATCTCAAACTGTAAAGAATTTCTCAGCTAAGCTGGGCAAGACTTGTAATAGGATGCATTAAACTTAAACCAGCCCCATGGCCCTGTTATGCCCTCAAATGTCAGTTGGCAAGAAGCTGTGTCTCCATCTTGGAATGGGCATACTACTGGTACATCAAGATACTTAAGCATCTTGAAATAATGGAATTTCTACCACACAGATGTAAATTTGTTAATATAATGATTCTTGTATGCTTGGCAAAAGTGTAAATAACCCTTCATCTCCTTCTCATGTTGTCACTTTGGTAATACATGTAGAAACACATGTGGTCATGTTGAATGCAAGAATAGGCCCTCATTACTGTCAGTTACTTGCTATAGGATAGAAGTGCAGGGCAGGGCAGCAGTTAATATGAATGTCTTCCATTTCCAGTGCTGGTGGAGTGTACAATACATGTGAAAGAACCAATACACATTTACATGACATGTATTAATATACATGCATCTCTGATGAGTATTTGGTTAGAGATACCTCGACATACTGCCACCTTGTGGACAATTGTGTAACTTCATTAATGTACATGAGAGAATTCACAGGTACATGTACACGTATCCAGCATGGACAGATGTACCATAATTATGTACAGTGTACATGTGATGGCGCTAAGTGACCAGTGCAGCAGATAACCTGAAACTTTTTTTTTCTTTTGAGAGCAGAAGGTTAAATATATGTAATTTTTGTGATTATCCAAAATTAATACAGGTCAAATTGAAGAACAAAATTGGCATATATATGATGTCCTTGAGGCAAAGTGCATAAGGTTTGCTGGTATTTTCACTTGCAACTATAAATAGTTGCACCAGAGAACCCAATATACACCGTACAGGTATTTTGCCTGAAGTGAAATTCATCGTGTTGATTCCTATAGCTTTTATTACATGTGTTCCTTTAATGGGCAATGAACTATCACTACTGTTGTAAAACTATTGACGTTATGGCATCTCTGGCTGGATAAAATGAACACACCAAGGCGAGACAATGAAAATTTTAATAGGTAAGTTTCCTGGGACAGACCTAGACCTTCAAAATTTAAAATAAGCTTTGGGCCTTCAGATACAGCCTGAATCATTGCTTTATGTAATGTAAGGTGTGTCATGCCCTGGGTGCCCCTGTGGGAGCTGAAATCCAAGCAATTAAAACTCTATGGGGAATCTGAATAGACAGGAAATGTTATTGGACTAATGGTGTCAAGATGGATTGGAGTGAAAGAGTAGTCTTCAATTGCATGGTGGTCTCTCACAATTCTTAAGGGTGCACTAAAGAATTAATGGGCGAAGTCTTAGGGTCCGAGTAAGTGCCACTGAAAAGTCAGCATGGTACATGCATTCAGTGATCTCCAGCAGATGTTATTTCAGAGGAAGGCCAATATTGTGTGTGTAATTGAGACCCAGAGTATTTTTGCTGTCAGATACATACGTTTTTTTAACTGAACCTTCCATAAGGTGAAATGTATTAATACATAAAATATATGGTTCTGTGTTGTCAATTTGTCTTTAATTTGTCTGGTGACCACCAGGTGTCATCTTTGTACAGCCGTAAAAAATTTCCGCCGAAAGCTTTTTTGAAATTTGATCAAAAATTGACTGCTTCAATCCTGTACTTTTATTGCAATATTTTGTTTTTCCTGTAAATATTACTGAAAAAATGTTATGGGACTGTAAATACAGCAAGATTAACAAAGAAATGTATAGGCTTTCTAATTCTTTAGTGCACCCTTAAGAGACAGCTTGTGTACTCTGCAGAAAAAAATGTGAGCAGTCCCATTGGTTTAACATGTGGTGCTAATTATATATGTACCTTTATACAAAATCATGCATAATTATGGAGTTTCACCCTGGATCAAACATAGAATATACCACATTTGATCTTTCTGTCAAACTGGTGGTGCTCTTATATTAAACCAATTGGTAGCGCAGATTGATGTGACATAATGGGGGGGGGGGTATGACAAATATGTATTACAATAGAAGTGTCTTTAGTCCTACATCTTGTTGTGGATGATGTTGCCTTGAACAGTTAATATAGCCATGAATGGTATGTAATATCACACGTGTGATTTACTGTCAATCCAAACAAAAAAGTGATAAGTACTGTAGTCGGACAAGATCCAATAATATACTTTGAATGAACTCCATTTCCCAGCCTCCTGTGGGTTCGTGTGCATGACCAATTACACCATGTACACACTCATGTTACAGCTGTTGCATGGAAGGTCAAACTAACCTGACCTCCAAGCCCACTGTCAACATGGGGGGTGGGAGTGGAATCTTGTTAAGGGGTCACAGTTCACCCACTCTGTCCTCCATTGTTTGTGCTTTGATCTTGTGGGGGAAACTATGAAATTTAAAGTAACCCCTGCAGCCGAGGGTATTTAACAAGTTTGTTTTTTTTTTTTTTAATAAGTTTGTCCGAGTTAGCAATGTCCACAAAGCATTCTGAAACATTGTAGTTGTACATACACATTGTGCAATCATGGAAATGCCCATAATCAAAACCAAAATCCTGTGTAGCCACAAGTGTTTTTTAGTTCACTTCAGGGGCTTCAATGTTGGCCACATTAGAATGTGTTCCACTCATCACAAACAGGGTTTATACAGGTCCTTGAAATCCTTGAAAGTACATGAATTTCCTGCCTGTTTTTTCAAGGCCTTGAAAACCTTGAAAATCAATCTTTTTGCAATAAAGTCCTTAAAAAGTCCTTGAATTTTAAATATCCATTAAAGCATCTTCCTCCAAAAGTTAGGTTTGCTCGATTGCTTCCTGCCCTTTCACTATAGAAATCCCCCAGAAATGGACAGCAAGACACAAAAAAGAAAATAGATCAAGTCCTTAAATTTTGATAAAAAGTTCCTGGAAAGTCCTGGAAAAATCCTTGAATTTGAAAGCTGCCAAGCTGTACGAACCCTGCAGAAAAAGTAGTGTGAAATCATGTTGAGCAATCTTGGAGATAGAAATAGGTACTTGACATTTCATAATAGAGGCATTCCCCTTAAAGTTTAAGCATCAAGGGGAAAAAAACATCATTCCACTTTTTTCAGAAGTAAGGGATGGGCCACAAATAGGAAGATCATGGTAACCATGAAACTACACATGTCTCACCAAACAAAGGTTCCTGTTTTCATCTGGTTGTAATTGCAAATATAATTTCATATCTGGTTGATACATATGTAGGTGATGAATAATATTACAATAAAGTTTCTCTTAGCTTGATAATTTTGTCACCACAGATGGTCTGTAATAGAAAGCAATAGTCAGAAACCTTTCATGACATGTATTTGATCAGTTCATATGATTAATATAGATTTATGGTTGGTCTATGCAATGTGGACTGAGCCCCACCTGTGATTCTTGTCCAAGTGTCAGATTTGTCATTATAACATATTGCCACCAGATGGAGCTAACAGCACTTGGGAACTAACTGTGTGACACATCACACTCTGTTGGCAACAACTGACCAATGGAGGAGAAGTTCAAGTTAGTTCACACCCCAGGTGGCTCCATCTCATGTTAAAATTTAACTTAAATACCCTGTTGCTACATGTATAAGCAGACCATGATCCTTCATATGACTCTGTATGCTGCTACTTATATTTTCAAAAGTGGACAAGTTCTGTAGATATATGTCATCATTAACTGGAAGAAGTTTGGTCTTATGCATCTTTTACAGAATTTCTGCAAAAGCTGGCAAAGTAAAAGTTGTATATTATAAATGTTATCATCTCATTGCAATGATTACAGGCTTTTTACAACAATTTTTGCTCCATTTGGAAGTTCTTAGTGATTGAGTTAGATCAATATTTATGCAAAAAAATCAAATTTTAGGCAAATCCAGGTTTATATTGCACATTTTCTCAACTGGGTTTTTTACTTCAGGAATTGATTTTAAAAAACAACATGTATGTGCACTCATCATAATATTGCAGATGTTAATGGTGAATATTTTGGGTATTAGGTTTTAAACACTTGGTACTTGCAACATTGCAGTGAACACTTGAGTAAAAAGTGCTGCATTTTCCCTTTTTGAGGGTTGATGGCACCAGAGTTGACAAATGTATTTGGATGTCCATGTGCTATGAGCCACTTAATTGCATATCATATTATGGTTGAATTTGTGACAAATTAGGAAGTGAAAGGTTAGGCTATAGTGTTTACATAAGTTTTTTAAAGTGTTATTTGAAAAGTAAGGTGAAGGGAGTCATGATAAATTGCCTTGACAAAGCATTGTGATAGTACATGTATATTATTATGATTATGCAGTTGTGTATAATCCAGCTGTTTACAAGTCGATAGTGTTCCATTCATGCAAGAACGTGTATAGTATTGATAATAAGTGGTTGTCCAAGTACTAAACTGCTATGTGAAGGTGTTAACTGAAGCAGATACCATAACGTGCGGAGGCCATGGCGTGGCTTTTTTGTCATATTGGTAATCCATGACCTGTGTAGTTAATTGCTTTGAAATTGTAGATATTAGACCTACATCATAATTGTGCATGTACATATGTGTGTCAGTGTGTCATTATCAGAAATAGACAAATGTAGGCTAACCAGACCAGTATATACTGAATTTGTGCAGAAAAACAAACTCCAGTCTTCAGTGGTGCAGTAATCCCTCTGTTCAAGGACCGTCCTTGCTGTCCCAAAGGTGGTCTTGTCGAGGTGTAGAACTTTGCATGGTGAAGGTTGTCTTTTGCAGTTGGAATACAGGGATCATTGTGAACAGCAGGGATGTCACTTTTCCTCCTTTCAGAGGAATTCCTCTTTTTGTTTTCAAAATAATTGCTTTAAAATGTCCAGATTTTGTTTGAAATGTGCAAATATGATGTGTCTCAGTGTAAGTAGGGAATGGGAGGGGGGAGGGAGTCCTCCCTTCCTCTTCCATGACAGTCATGTCCCTGTAACAGCTTGATATGTCCTGGTATATGATGCAGCCTCAGTCATATATGGGCACGATGTTCCTTGTTATAAAAACCATGTGTCTAACATGTACATTCTTCCTCGTTACTACCCACGGATCTTGCATAGCCCTTTTTACCTGTCAGTGTATGCAAACAATTTAAATTAGACCATTCCAACTATACTGACCAAAACCGACTGGTGGTCAAATGTTATCTGCTTCATTATTTTGGACTGATTTCTACTGGAATGTAAACATTAATGTAGATAAAATTGTGGATGAGACCTATCGAGACAATATGCCCCAAGTCAGTAGCTTTCCCAGTGTTTATAATGAGTAGGATTTTTGGCAATATTGTAGGATTTATAGGGTTTTTTTATGAAAATGCCAAAGTTTGAGGGTTTTTGCGTATAAATGACAAAGCTGTAATAATATGAGGAATCATTCACTTCAGATTCTGAAAATGATATAAAAATTCTGGCTCTTTCAATAGTGGCCAATACCTTTTTAACTCCTTCATCACATTTCAGTATAACTTATATACTTGTAATTTGTTTGGAAAGTTGTAACAATATTTCAATTTTGAATATCTTAGCTTTATATGTTCATGTTTATTGTGCTCCCAGATGAGAGTAGGATTTTTGGCCATATCTTGTTATAAACACTACCTTCCTTAGCATTGCATGGGTGGTAACCCATGCCAGGGAAAGCTGCTGACTCAGCCGTAATTAAAATTGACAGTGTTAAACACAGTAACAGGTGACAGGTACTGAAGAGATGGCAGTGTTTCTGGTATACTATTGATGCGATTTGTGTACAAAGCAGCTAAACTGGTTCCCAAGATTCATAGTTCTGTTAGGTCCCAGAAAGTGGGATGGGCACCACAGTGGACAGGAGAACTGAGCAGAATGAAGACGGTGATGACAATCAGGGTTCAAAAGTGAATTTAACTTTGCATGCTGTGACGGGGATCCGAGGGTTTTCAAATCCCTTGCTGCGATTGGGTGCACTCAGCTCTGTAGCCTCCCTTCAGATCTCAGGAGTTAACTCATGTTGCTGCATGGTCAGTGAAGAGTTCACATGAACATCCCGTCAAGTTAAAGACCTCAGTATGAATAAACAGTCAACATAATGATCGAGGTATATATAGAACTTGTCATTTAGCTTCACAGCAGTCACTTGTACAGGCTACATGGGTTAAAACCTATTACTGGTGCAGCCCCACTGTCCGTCTTGTCTGGGTGTTGTCACCTGCAGCATGTTCCCAACTCCATGTACGTCTCGTGCTGTCCTGTCCATACTCCTCTTTTCTCATGAGAGGGATTAGTATAGGGCTGTTCCCTCTTTCCCGATCGTTAAAGTAATGTTTGTAACAAGCACAGTGTACTTTAGTTGAATAAAATATGTTTAAACCAATTTAGCTTGTACAAAGGATGATCTTCAAATGATGGCCACATTGATACGATGAAGGCTGATCTTAAGCTGGGGATTTGCACTCCCAAATAACACCATGTATACTGAGCACACAAATAGTCTGGAAAAGTTCATGGCTGTACAAACTTCTGCGACTTTTTACATTGATGTAAAATTCAAGTTTATTCACATGTATGAACAATTTATTCAGTGACCATCTGAACAAACCAGCATATACATATACGTACATAATGGTTGAATTTCATGGCATGCGTAATGAATGATCAGCTACAAAATACAAAATCTCCCACTTGTCACCTAATCCTTTGTTTCGGTTACTATGGTGCAAGACACAATACCGTATTTCTACCAATTTCAGCGTCGACAGAGACAGAGGCCTGGTTACCATCTGATGAATATTTGTTGCAGTTTGAGAGTGATTATGTGTTATTTTGTGGACTTACTTGTAGTTTTCACTTTCAGGATAATGAGGCTTTGGTCATGCAGGTATGTCCTCATTTTATTTCATTGTCACTTTGACTTGGAATATTGAAACTTGTAGCAGTTGTTGCTAACAGGATGATGGTGCACCACTGAACTCTAGTTGTAAACACTGGGTGTTTGGGTAAATTTGGGACCATATATATATATACACCCATTGATATATACTTACTTTTTATAGTAATGGCTAAAAAAAGGATGACTTTGGATTAACAATTTTTTGTTCAAACTAACAACTTAAAGTTATTTAAATTATAAAGAAAATTTGGTTCTGTTTATTGAGTTTCAGTTACCTACATGCAGACTTCCAGTGAAATAAGAAAATTCTAACATGGATCTTTTCTTCTATTTTGTTGACTTTTTGATAATCCAGTATTTGGCTGCATTTCCATCATTTTAGCCAGTGTGGCTTCTGACTGTTAAGGCTGTAGCATGGATACATGTGTCGCAGGCATCATCAAACGTACAAGGTGTACAACAGACAGACCTAAATGATATAGTGGGTAGTGGTGGGAAATGCATGTACATGTATTTAAACAGTGATGAAAGAACCGTAATGAGGAGTTTGTGAATACCACCATGTCACGATCTCAGGGAACTTTAACCCTGTGGACCCTAAGAGCTGATACACTGGCTCTAAATACATTGAAGTTTGAAAAACTCAGGGTCCAAAGGGTTAGGCATGTTCATAGCATACAAGTTGTCTGTCAGGTGTGTGTTCTGGAGGTGGTTGGGGTAAAAGTATCCTGTCAAGGCCAGAAATATTGCATGATGAATGATGATACCAACACAATGCATGTGTATGTGGTACATTTATGATGTGAGGGTGAATGGGTAGATAAGATGTGTCCTTGGAAGTTACAGTGACCAAAAAGTGATTGCATGACAGCTAAAACTTACATCCCATCAACAGCTGTAATCTCTTCAATATGATATCGCTGGTCCTGTATAATAATACCTAAGGACTTTACATTTTGGAGATTTGCCTAAAGACGTGACTGCTGGGCTTATAATTGGATAAAACTTGACTACACTCCTACAACGTGCATTTAGACAAAAAGAGCTAAAAAGAAACCAGGTATTTAAAAGTAAGTTAATGGAGAGATGAATGTGGGGATGGTTCAGCATTTTGATCATTTTCATAAGAGTGTACAGTATACACTCTTTATCAGTCACCCTCTGCCACCCCTGAGAACACTTTCCAGGTTGCTGGTTCGAGACCCAGCCATTCCGTGGTCACAAAACATATACTTTTGGTGCTCCTTTGATGCTGGTGGACTTACATATGCACAGTCCCCTATCTGGGACAACTCCAAACACAGTACAGTGCTCCCTCTTTATAACGCTGGTGTTGGGGCCCACAGGGTATGCCGTGTTTTAGCAAAACCGCCTTATAACAGAGGGACTTTTAACATAGAAGTAACGGGAAAATTATTTCAGTGGGAGCCATGGTACCCACCATGTTGTATCAGAAACTGCCTTGTAACGAGGGGTGTTATAAAGAGGGAGCACTGTACTTCATTTGTACTGGAATAAATGCAATGAACTGGGCCGTATTGATTATGGCATTCACGCATACCTGCCTCCATTGAACCATTCTTTTTAAGGGATGGGGATTTGGTACAGTTGGTATGTGCGTTTCCCATTTTCGGCTAGGTGATTGATGCCGAAGGTTGCTGGTTTGAGACCCAGCCATTCTGTGGTCACAAAACGTATTTAAATATGATGACCTTCCAGTTCAGTTGACAATGGAAGATTAATATCAGCCAAAGTCAGACCTACATGTACTCTTTAGTTTTTATTTCAAGTTGATAAGTATCAACAATTTTAATGAGCTCACAATGTAAGTATTCTAATCCTTTTCAATATCCAGTGATGAATAGGAAGATTGTTAGTGATTAGTGTTTATAATTTCCTCATCAAACTTGACTGCACCCATGTACCCCCACTCCCAGCATAGTATTTGCATGCTTGTGAAAATTAAAATGACAAACCATCACTTAAGTGAATAAATGCAGACTGTGTATCTAGCATTTACTGTAAATGAGTTTTGACATGGGTTATAGCTGTGTCAATGTCTTGGATGAATATGATTCTGGAAAATTTAGGCCCATTATTATACAGGGTTCATACAGGTTCTTGAAATCCTTGAAAGTACTTGAATTTATTGCCTGTTTTTTTCTTTTTTTAAAGCTTTGAAAACCTTGAAAATCAATCTTTTTGCAAAAAAATCCTTAAAAATTCCTTGAATTTTAAATATCCATTAATGCACCTTCCTCCAAAAGTTAGGTTAGCTTGAATTTTGATTAAAAGGTGCTGGAAAAGTCCTTGAATTTGAAAGTTGCCAAGCTGTATGAACCCTGATTATGATATCGTGGGTAATTTGATGCAAACATACAGACTGCTAGATATGTTTTTCTTCAAACATATTTTGCTGTTGAACTGTTTCTCTGCCAAGGTTTCACAGAGTCAACAGCTTTCCTTGGGACACTTTGGGCACCATGTGCCCAGAATGCACTGAGAGAAACTGTTCACCTGGACCAATTGTATGTTTTCAGCATCCCTAAGCATGCGAGTACAATGTACTTGAATGAAGGGTGAGTTTACAAGGAATATGAGTCTGGTGTCGTGTTAATTCAAAGTAGATTGACTTTTGTCAAAATTAGCAGCGAAAGCATTAATTAGATATGGGTGACCTGACTGAACATCTTTTGCGGGGGGGGGGGGGGGAGACAGCTGAATTATGTTTGCGCAGTGACTGTATCACAACTATTAACATAGCCATTCTCAGCAACTGTAGAGCATTAGCCTAGTTATTCCACAATATATTCCATGATTACTGATAAGTACACACCAACAGACGTACACAGGTATGGTAAAAAATGATGACCAAAAAAAAAAAAAAAAATGGTGGAAGAAAAATCCAATACATGTATATATGTATACATGCACATAAATTTTCTACTGTAACTTTATTGCCTGCCCAGAAGATGTTCTCCAGTTTTGTGTTTTTGTATAAGTCAAACTGAGTAGTTTTATGCACAATCAATTTTAAAAATGTTTTAATTGTGGTTCAGTGTGGGCACACATTATATAGTTGTAAATAATATGCAGTAACAGTTTGTCTTGTATGACTCACAGATATGCCATGTATGGAAAATTTAATCTCTCTAATCCTGTATTGTTACCTTCACAACATTGCAGGAATAAATGATCTCTAACACCTAATACAGTGAAAAATGATTTGGATAGGGTGGGGGATTATTAGAATTTGTTCATCTATAAGTTCTCAGTTTCTGGTAGGATTTTATTCTAAAATGTGAGTGATTTTTTTCCCCATTCTAAGCATTAGTCAGGTGATTTATCATTACCTTTTGGTTTTTGATTTTTGTAGTTCCTTGAACTTGGGCATTTTGAATACATGTATAGTATGTTGAATATATACATACCACTGTTAGTCTGTGGTGCAATACATTATTCATACATGCACATATATTACATACACTGCAAACAGCTGCTCCTGAAATTAACCCTTTGCCGCTCACATCACACAAGCATGCCAAGGTGCAACATGCAAAGTGCTGTGTGTGCTGCAATGTTTTCATGTGAATTGTTAGTTATAGACAAGTGCCTCCAGCTGTGCACAGGTAACAAATTAAACTGGTGTCAAAAGAGAGAATGTGTAAAAGGGGAAAGAACATCCATTTTAAACATGTTTCAACAAATGTGCAAGTTACCTAAGGCATAACAAAAATATATAACAAAAATATATGCGTGGTTCCTGTAACCTGCCAGACCCTACTAAAAAGGCCCAACCCTAAAATTAATGGAACCAAAAAAAAAAAAAAAAAAAAGAAAAAAAAAATGTAGTTTCAACTTAAAAGCTATAATAGACAGAGATGCCGTTCCATTGTCATCAATAAGCTTTGAGGGCACACACAGCAAATCATCTTTTCTAGTTTTACATTGCATTGTGCTGTTGTGTTATTTTTAAGGAGAAAATGAAAACAATGGTCCCCCCCCCCAAGAAAATGTTAAAAATTGAGGATAAAATATGCCCCCTTGAAATAAAAAAAAGGGGGGGGGAAGCTGTTGAGGATCATCATTGTGTTGCTCACTAGTTATGTCTGTGTATGAACACAGACATAGTTTTTTTCTAGGAATTCTTTCTTTCTTTCTCTCTTTCTTTTTTAGTTTCTTTATGCCTGTCTTCCAACACAGACATATTGTTTTTCTAGGAATTCTTTCTTTCTTTCTTTCTTTCTTTCTTTCTTTCTTTCTTTCTTTCTTTCTTTCTTTCTTTCTTTCTTTCTTTCTTTCTTTCTTTCTCTCTTTCTTTCTTCCTTCCTTTCCAGGCACATATGTCCGACATTTCATTTGAAATCTATTATACTTACAAGCTCCAAACTTAGCATGATTGAAAGTCAACAAATGAAGTCTTGAGTTGTTGTAAAGAGGTTCAACGGTTTTGGAAATTATGCAATTAGGGTAATTTGAAAATTTATATCTTGAAATTCTTAAAAACTATTATAGATACAGGTGCCAATCCAATTTAAATTCATAGGTTTGTAACAATGCACATTTATGTAATTTACATGTGACCTCTAAAGGTCAATGTCATTTTGCCATTTGAAATTGTCTTTTAGCCATAACTAAGTCAATTTTCATCTGGTTTTGACCATGTTGGGCTCAAATTGTAGACGTTGTAACACTGCATAGTTTTGTAATATACATGTGACCTTTTAAGTTCAAAGGTCAAGGTCATTTGGACTGTTGAAAGTTCCATCCAGTCATCACTTGGCCAAAATATAATAATGTTGCACTCAACTTGTAGGTACTTCAACACTTCCTATTTTTGTAACTAACATAAAACCTCTAAAGGTCAAAGGTCAAGGTCACTTTAGCCTTTCAAATTTTTTTAGCCATAATTTGGTAATATTCATCCAATTGTAATCATGTTGAACTCAATATTGTGACACTGCATATTTTTGTAATTTACATGTGACCTCTAAAAGTCAAATATCAAGGTCATTTAGCCCTTTAAAAGTTTTATGTAGCCATAACTTGGTCACTTTTTATCCAGTTGTAATCATGTTGCACTCACATTGTGGGTATTGCAGTACTGCACAGATTTGAAATTTACATATAACCTCTAAAAGTCGAAGGTCAAAGTTTTTTGGCCTCTTGAAATTTTCATCTGGCCATAAATTGGTCAAGTTTCATCTGATTTGGTTCATGTTGGGCTTGAATTGTATATGTTGTAACACTGTACATTTTTGTAATTTACTTTTGACCTTTAAAGGTAAGGTCATATGGGTCTTTGAAATTTTCTTCGGCCCATAACATAGTCAATTTTCATCCAATATCAGTCATGTCTGACTCAAATTGTAAGTATTGTGACCCTGCACATTTTTGTAATTTACATATCTTTGAAAGGTCAAAGGTCAAGATCATTTGGACTTAACATATTTACAACTTTTAAAGACACGCAGGCAGATTTTCTTTGAAGCAAATCTTCTTTTCTAGTTCTTTCTTCTTCTTCCTTTCATTACAGCCAAATTTATCAGGCATTTTATTTGAAAACTATTATATGTAAAAACTCCAAACTTGGCATGATTATGCGTCCATACATGAACTCTTAAGTTTTTGTAAAGAGGTTCAAATGTTTTGAAAACTGTGCAAATTCAGGCCATTTGAAAATTTAAGTCTTGAATATTTTCAAAACTATTATAGGTACAGGTAACCATTCCAACTTCAATTAATATGTTTGTAACACTGCACATTTTTATGTCTCCCGGTGGAAGCCGGGGGACATATTGTTTTAGTGCCCGTTTCTTCCGCTTCTTCTTCTTCTTGTCGTTGTTGTTGTTGTTGTTGTTGTTCAGGTTCTTCAACACTTGGTTTCCGTGCGATAAGTCTTGAAGGACGTGACAGAATTTGATGAAACTTGGTAGGATTATGTATCGAGGCAAGACCTAGGTTGGGATTGTATTTGGGTGACCTTGACCTAATTTTCAAGGTCACAGGGTCACTTACATGAAATTGGTTTCCGTTCCATAAGTAATGAAGAACAAGATGGAATTTGATGAAACAGGGTAGGATTATGTATCTTGGCAAGACCTAGGTTGGGATTGTATTTGGATGACCTTGAACGAATTCTCAAGGTCACAGGGTCACTTATGTGAAATTGGTTTCCGTTCGATAAGTCTTGAAGAACTTGATGGAATTTGATGAAACTTGGTAGGACTATGTATCTAGGCAAGGCCTAGGTTGGGATTGTATTTGGATGACCTTGAGCGAATTCTCAAGGTCACAGGGTCACTTAAGTGAAATTGGTCTCCGTTCGATAAGTCTTGAAGAACTTGATGGAATTTGATGAAACTTGGTAGGATTATGTATCTTGGCAAGACCTAGGTTGGGATTGTATTTGGATGACCTTGAGCAAATTCTCAAGGTCACAGGGTCACTTATGTGAAATTGGTTTCCGTGCGATAAGGCTTGAAGAACGGGATAGAATTTGATAAAACTTGGTAGGATTATGTATCTTGGCAAGACCTAGGTTGGGATTGTATTTGGATGACCTTGAGCAAATTCTCAAGGTCACAGGGTCACTTATGTGAAATTGGTTTCCGTGCGATAAGGCTTGAAGAACTTGATGGAATTTGATGAAACTTGGTAGGATTATGTATCTTGGCAAGACCTAGGTTGGGATTGTATTTGGATGACCTTGAGCGAATTCTCAAGGTCACAGGGTCACTTATGTGAAATTGGTTTCCGTTCGATAAGTCATGAAGAACTTGATGGAATTTGATGAAATTTGGTAGGATTATGTATCAAGGTAAGACCAAGGTTGGGATTTTATTTGGGTGACCTTGACCCAATTTTCAAGGTCACAGGGTCATTTATGTGAAATTGGTTTCTCCGCAATAAGTCTTGAAGAACTTGATGAAAATTGCTAGAGTAATGTATCTAGGTGAGAGCTAAAATAGGATTGTAATTTTCAAGCAAACTTGGTCATTTGTAATTTGTTATCACCTGTGGCTTATTCAGAGACGTAAGTGTTCCACCGGGAGACATTTGATTTTCTGTTGGAAAATCAGTCTGTTCTAGTTGTAATTTACATTTGACCTCTAAAGGCCAAAGGTTAATGCCATTTGAAATATTCTTCTAGACATAACTTGGTCAATTTTTATCCAATTTTGATCATGTTGGACTCAAATTGTAGCTGTTGTAACACTATGCATTTTGGTAATTTGCATGTGACCTGCAAAGGTCAGAGGTCATGTCATTTTGCCATTTTTTAAATTTTCATCCAGCCATAGCTTGGTCAATTTTGATCCAATTTTAACCATGTTGGACCCAAATTGTGGGTATTGTAACATTGCATATTTTTGTAATTTACATGATACCTCTAAATGTCAATGGTCAAGGTCATTTGGACCTTTGAAATTTTCATCTAGCCATAACTTGGTCAATTTTCATCCATTTTGGTCATGTTGGACTCCAACTACAGGTATGGGAACAGTGCACATTTTTGCAATTTACATGTAACCTCTAAAAATCAAAGGTCAATGTCATTTTTCCATTTGAAATTTTCTTCTAGCCATATCTTGGTCAATTTTTATCTGATTTTGATCATGTTGGGTTCAAATTGTAGAAATTGTAACACTGCACGTGTATATAATTTACATGTGACTTCTAAGGGTCAAAAGTCAAGGTTATTTGGCCCTTTGAAATTTTCATCCAGCCCAGCTTGATTAATTTTCATCTGATTTGCTTCATGTTGGGTTGTAAATATTAAATGCTACAACTTTAGTCCTTTGGTATTTCAAATTCCATTAAGATTATGGCTGGATGAAAATTTCAAAGGTCCAAATAACCTTGGTCTTTGACCTTTAGAGGTCACATGTAAATTACAAAATGTGCAGTGTTATGATAGCTACAATTTGAGCCCAACATTGGATATAAATTGACCGAGTTATGGTTAGATGAAAAGTTCAAAGGTCCAAATGACCTTTACCTTTAGAAGTCACATCTAAGTTACAAAATTCTGCAGTGTTGCAGTATCTACAAGATGAGCCCAACATAATTAAAGTTAGATAAAAATTGACCAATTTCTGGCTAGATGAAAATTTCAAAGGTTCAAATAACATTGACCTTCAGAGGGCACATGTAAATTACAAAAATGTGTGTTGTTACAATTGCTACAATTTGAGGCCAACATGGTCAAAACTGGATTAAAATTGACGAAGTTATGGCTAGATGAAAGGTCCAAATAAACTTGATTTTTTTACCTTTAGAGGCACAAAAATATGCAGTGTTACAATATCTACAATATGAGCCCAACATGATCAAAATTGGATAAAAATTGATGGAGTTATGGCTAGAACAAGATTTCAAAGGTCCAAATGACCTTGACCTTGACCTTTAGAGGTCACATGTAAATTGCAAAAATGTGCAGTGTTTCAAACATAAATTAAAGTTAGATTGGTTACCTGTACCTATTTGGAAATATTCAAGATTTAATTTTTCAAATGGCCCTAATTTGCACAATTAATAAAAACTGTTGGAACCTCTTTTACAAAAGCTCAAGACTTCATGTATGGAAGTATAATCATGCAAATTTTGAAGTTTCTATGTATAATACTTTTCAAACGAAATGTTGGACAAATTTGCCTGTAAAGAAAGAAACAGAAACAGAGAGAAAGAAAAAATTCCTAGAAAAAAAATGTCTGTGTTGGCACACAGACATAATGAATTAATATTATTAACTCTTCTCCCGCCCTCTCCTCCACAGCCTTCCGAGGGTAATTGTTGGCATTTGAACATCTCCCTATAACTGAGTGAGGGTATTTGAAGTCTTGTCATCTTCTCAGGGTTGACCAGGCTGTACAGCCTGGCACTAAAAGGGTTAACCTTGCTCGTACCAGATGCCTATATTTAAGTATCTCCAGACAATTGCCATTGCCTTATTAACTTAGACACTGTGGTATGGCATATCAGTTAACTCCATGGTATATAAAGCAAGTGGAGAGTGTTTCCGGAAAAAAAAAGAGAAGATGTGGCACAACCAGAGTTAATTCTCAATATTCTGTTTTACCATATTTTATGGTATTACAGCTATCAGCATTTTATGGCGAAGCTTATATCAATTTTCTTGGTATTCAGATGTACAGTGGGCTTTTGTCCATTGTGCTGAATACAGATTGACGTGATAGAGCAGATAACTCAAACTGTTATTCATTTGGTCCACATATTGTGTATATTTGCTTTCGTTTAGCTCTATAATCATCAATATGGACTTGTATGTATAAAGTTACTGCATGGAATAATTGTATGAAGTAGATTATCTGGAGCACATTTACTTATATGCAGTATAGTTCTTTTCCTTCTGTCAGACAAGAGTGATTGTAAAAATTGAAACTTGTAGAGACATATTTAAAAAGATGTATCATCTTAGATCACGGATAAAACTTATCAGGTACGTTATCAAAATTACAGAATTCTTGATTTTAATTATGCATGCATGCAGAATTCTATGTTATCTGTAGTCATGTTAAATGAAATATTTGAAGTTTCAAAAATCCATTTGAAGTATAGGAGTGGAGGTATCAGTTTGTACATGTACATTATACATGTTATAGGAGACAGACATTGCATTAGAGTTGGACTCCATTTGAAGCATGTACAGTAGTACCTGCCTTGCAGTACCATTCCACTGAGGGGCTACCTGCCGTTTTTGACAACATGAGTACAACGAGTCCCCAGTGCAGTGAAACCTGTTTTGAGAGATTGCTATAATGAAAGACCCCCTGCCTTTTAAGACCATATTTCCAAAAGTCCATTTGCTATCTCTGCCATGTTATTTGAGGGACCACCTGCCTTATGTGACCACAATTTGGCCTGCTCTAGGGGCAGTCTCTCAAAACAGGTTTTACTGTGTACAAATATTGGTCATTTTGCTGGGCAGTACTCCAAATCCCTATACCCCAAAGTTGATAGAGTGTCTCAGCTGGTCCCTGTACCCCAAGGTTGGTAGAGTGTCTCAGCTGGTCTATTGCCTGATGCAATTGGCCAAAAGCAATGGTCCAGCTAGAACACCCTGCCAACTGCAGGGTATATATAGGGATTCGGACTCTTGTCCTGTCAAAACAGTCAGTATTTTGGTTTATTAAGTTTCAGATAAAATTTACATGATTTTGAAGTCACTGGGCCTAGCAGTCTTGAAGTGGTTGGTGATACCAGTCATCCGTCTCGCTGTGTAAGGTGCGTAATTGCCATTCTTCCACCCAATGCTCAGAATAAGCAGGCCTCAGCAACTTGCTACGCGCTTCTAGAACACATGAATGTGTTTGCACTGTGTCTGAACAACACTTACACATTGCTGGTGCTAGGTACACATATTCAGGCCTGTCAGGAAGTGTCTACAAAGATTAATGTGACTTCACTTTTGGAATATTGATGCATGTAGTACAGTTTTAAATGCCATGGGCATCAAAACTAGTTCACAACTGGCAGTAGTCTTTTCAAGTTTAAAAGACAATTATCCAGCAGCTGTCAGTGGAGGGCATTAGTTCATTACTCATTGATAAATGTGTGAGACCATCCAACTTATCAAATGGTGGCAGTTTTATCCAAAATTTGCAAAAGCTATTTTTCAATGTCATTTGACCTCCATTGGTGAGTTCACCTGATGTATGTGGCCACCTTTGAGCCTGTGCTGGAGGTGGTCTCTCAGAGTAGGAACAAGACAACTGGACATACACACACAAAGCATTGACATGCTCTTGTTTCATTTCCAGCACAATACAACACATTCATATTAGTTGCGGGGCTGATCTGGTATGTAACAAGGATGAACCTGTATGTGTGGGGGGGATGCCTGTATCAAACAGGACAAAATTTGTTGTTTTTGCAAATATATGTTTAGAAAAGTGGTAGCTTTATTTCCTAGTTACCTGCTGAGCTGGAAATTATCATCATGTCTTTTTTTTTCCAGAAATATTAGCGCCACAGCTGGTGTCCCCATCAGCCCTTGTTGTAGTGACTGTGTTTGTTTCCTGTTGGAAAGCACCAGATCCAGTTTGAGAAATAACCACCACTGTGGCCTTAAAACTCAGTCAAATTCCTGAATTGATTCATTAACTTCTCCAAAATTGCTGGCTGGATTCTCTTCAAACTTGTCCGGGTGAGTCTGTGGAGTTTTGGCAACATGTGATTGTTCAGTGATTTTTGTTTTTGTTTTTTTTTTTTGTTTTTTGTTTTTTTTTTGTTCATTTTGGGGCAAAAGCTTAAAAAAGTCAATTGCTTGGAAACTACATTGGGACACTTCTGGGCACCCCTAGACCTTAATTTGTTCACCAGATGGTGCTGCAATTTTGTCCTTTATTTGATATATTTTTTGTTTTTTTCCATAAAGTTATTTTCAACTAATTGTGATATGAAGAATGAAGCCATTTTACTTAACACAGTGTCTTGCATGTACCTGCATTCCTATATGTATAGATGTATGAATCAACAGGTACATGTACATACTTGTCTAAATACATGTAGTGATAAATCTGGTTGTATTCAATGTGGTGTTGGTTTGAGTTGCAGTGGGATTTTCAGTGTGTTTTGTGCACAAATAGTGACCAGCCAATATGACTTTCAGTGTCCCCTGAGCTGTGGGGTGAGGGCTGTTGCATTAGGAGGGTTTTGATATATGAAGCCAATGCTCAGTCAAATTGACATTGTTATGTACATACCAGACTTGTCAACATGGTGCGACAGCTGACTCGATAGTGGTCTGAAGGAAAGGCCACGTTGTACAACAGCTGTATTGTAATGATTCAGGGGACAGGGCTATGCTAAACGTAGCCTGCATGCAGTGGAACAATCAGAGCATGCAGCCTGATGTACTTTTTACTCAAGGAAGCAAAATATTCATTAAAAAAAAAAATTATTTCTAACTATAGTGTTTGCCATGATGATAAATATTAAAAGTAATGAAAAAGCATGCCAACTTGTGAATAACAATGAATGAACATTCAATGTTTCATTCAGATAAATAGTCATTTCCTGGGATCAAATGAGGAAATGATACAGACAGTACAAACTGAGAAATGGCTTTGGCAGGACCTGTTTAATAGAATGAAGCAGTTGTTACATTGATAATGATTGTTCCTGAGTCCAAGGAACTGGTGTTTGCAAGGCATTACCGTACATTTGGAAGAGGTTATTATCTATTGCTTATCAGGTGAGTTTCTGACCTTTGGCCTCAAGACCAAGGTATTATAATATATATATTATTCTTTGCTACAAGAGACATGACAGTCAGCTCATTCCTGTATTAATAGTCCCAATTTTTCTGGAAATTTACTTAGATTTAAAGTGAAAATAGCATAGTCTAATTCTTCACAAAAATAACATTCATTCAAATACTAACATACCTGGTAAACAGTCAGTGGTTTTGGCATTGCCTGATAAGGGCAGCTGCACTATGTCTTGTCAGGCAGTGTAAAAACCAATGCCCAAGGCTTTTACTGTCATACATGCACAAAGTATGGGACTGAGTTTAAGGTGGTGGGGCTATTATACAAAACTTGGAATATAAAGGTCATGGAGGAATGACTAGGTTTAGGTTGCTTGCATACAACCAGTTACTATATGTGAGGATATATACTGAGAAACATAACTGTGGGAAAACCCTCATTTAAGTGGCATTTAACCCTGTCCATTTTTTGACAGGGTCAACAGCTTTCTTCAGCTTGCTTTTGGTGCAATGTGCCCAAAGCATGCCAGGGAAAGCTGTGAGCTGGACTGTTGTGTTACTACAGGCATGCTGGGATTGTCATAAAAGATCTCTTTTTTAGGAACATGAATCTAGCATCCATTTTGTAATTCAAAGCAGTTTGTTTCGAGTTGTTTGACTTCAGTTGCAATTGGCACTAAAAAGGGAAAGGAGAACTACTGCAAATTTGAATAATAAAGGCCATTGACTTGAGTTTAATATACAAGTGTGCACGGTGTAATAAGGGCATTTTTCAATCATCGTGTGTAGTACAGTGAAACCTGTTTTGACAGACCATCCCTAGAGAAGGCCAAATAGTGGTCATATAAGGCAGGTGGTCTCTCAATGGAGGTTCAGTAATATGGGAGAGATAGCAAAAGGGACTTTGGAAATATTGTCTTAAAAGGCAGGTGGTCTTTCATTACAGTGGTCTCTCAAAACAGGTTTCACTGTACATGTATGTGTGGCATGAGCCACACTTTGCGCATACAGTAGGTTCAGGTAATGATACATTTGGTAAATTCAGCTATTGTAGTGAATTAGCTGGAACAGTCTGTTGCAAAAGTAATATGATGTCATCTGTGCATTTTCAAATGGATGACCAGTTTCTGTGGTTCCTTTTGTTGCACACCTGTTCAGTGACATGTGTCAGTGTAAACATGGTTGCTTCCGTATGCAGAACAACATTTCCAAGAGCTTTCATGCATGAAAGCTTCATTGTGTCTGTGTGCAAACACAGCCATTCTATTTTATCAAAATTCTTTCTTTCTCTCATACTCTCTCTCTCTCTCTCTCTTTTTCCATCTCAGCTTTTCTCGGAGATGACCGTAGCTAGAAATCCAAACTGTTGCATGGCCCTAGCCTTATCATTGAAAGTGGTCCTTGAGTTAGAATAATTGAATATGTTCAAAATTATGTATGAAACAGGCAATTTTAATTTTAATCAAAATTTTCCATATCTTCAAAGGTTTTCTAGATAGAGGTGCCATTCCCAATTAAATATATGGCTTTGTATCCAGGGCAAGTCCTATGGCATGCAAACAAAAGTAATGAAATTTCAACTTATGCTAATGTACTGAATTCCTTGCAGAGTTTGCACAATGCACATTCGTCCACCTCCAACCCCTCCACCCATTCTACCACACCATGTACAAGCTGGTTACCATTATCTGCCTCCATTCTGTTATATCTACATTCAATCTAACTTAACATAGCAAGTATAGGAGAGAGCCTGGTGTGTTATGAGACCATAACACACGAGCCTTCTGTGTTATCGGACCATAACGTGTCCCGTCCACATTCCAGTAAGTCACGCCAACCTGGGTTTCCGGAACTCAACACTTGAACATGCTGGGTAAATCGGTTTCTGGTAATTTCTTTCAATTCTGTGAACTAAGTTTCATGTTATCAAGCAGAAAAATTAAGGGGAAAATGTAAATATAAGCAATGAGGTTGCATTTGTGTGTGTTATGGCATAATGACGCGGGTGATTGAAGCTGACATCGGGCAAGGTGCACGCCACACCCACAATACCAGCTTCAATCACCTGCGTCATTATGCTTTGTCATATGGCTGGTAGGAATTAGCCAATCATAAGGCTCAAAAAGTGTTGATTATATCCCATAACCATTGATTATGAAAAAGAATGTATTATGAAACTTGATAATGCATCTTTTTTGGGCTGACCTTCACCCTCAATAATCGCAAAAAGGGCCCACAAAAAGAGTGAATTAAGTAAAACCTATAACTCACTCTTTCCGAATTAACCCTTTCAATGTCTAACAATAAAATTTGAAATAATTTACCTGAATTTCCATGATAAAAACTTTCCATTCAAGTACCAGCACGCATTATACCATCAGCCACAAAACTTCTCCGGGTCAGTAGTCTTGATGCAGTAGCATATCATGAACGCAAAGTAAACTTTGATTGTGAAATTGTAAAAACACTACAAATAAAAACCAACATACCTCCCAGTACTGCCGGTGCCGTCATTTCTTTGGAAAAATAATTGCTGAGTTGCAACATTATCAAGTTCAATTAGAGGCACGTCATCTTCCATTTTGTGGCAGCTGGCAGATTCACGAACTACCTGAATGCCTGAGCGAAATCACGAATGAAGTGACTCAGAAGTGAAATGACACTGTCACACGTGTGTGTAAGAATTTGGTTACGTAACTGACAGATAATACGCTTTCAATCATGAAATCACTGATCCGACCTAAACACAAATGACCATTCCTACCAGCCAATGACAAATGTGTTATAACATGAAAGGAGACGATTATGGCTATTACAACTGTCTTGTGGCTTCGCCACTCGACAGTTATAAGCCATAATCGCCTCCTTTCATGTTATAACTCTCACATAACACACACAAAAATGGCCCTCATTTCTTAAGTGCAGCCATTTTGTTGATAAACAATGCATCAGCGTACACAATAAAATCTGTCCAATTGGACACATTTCCTTTGTGAGCATTCAACAATGAACACTCTTCTCTGCTCCCATTGGATCACTCCTATAACTTCCATTGTATTTGTGTCTTTTTGCCCAGAACCACTTCCTAGAAGTCAATATCCTATTCCGCAGTTCGAACTCTTTACTCTCCATAAGCTAACCTGTCCCTGTCTAACCTGTATACATATGGAATTACTATTGTCTATATTGCACACGTTCCTCTGTAAAATTTTGACATAGGCTGTATCAGCCCAAATAAATTAAAGGGTCTTCAGCGGGTAACTACTCAACATGTTTCGGAGCCTTTTACCCGTACATGTCTCTCTGAGTAGCGGCTCCTTGTCTAAGCTAAATATTCAGCAAAGACAACCCACATAATAAAGAATAAATAAGAACGTGGCAAATGATGAATTAGCTAAATACGTGAAGTTTTGCTTATCCATGGCACCTTAAAATGAACATGTGTATTCCAGAATTAGCTACATATGGCACAGATAGAATGTCATTTATCTCAAATTTGGGGGAAATACTACTTTTTTTCATGTCTCTTCCCATCAAACATGTCAATATGACAATTTTTTTCACATATCAGATATGACTTCAGCAGGAATCAAGGACGTCTTTATTGCTTTGTAATACCCTTTTAAAACATTGCAATTTTCTGGTTCAGAATAATCTTGTGCACTGCCCACATTGGTAGAACTTCTCTAAAGTTGGCAAATTTCATGGTGGCAGCTGTGTGCCGTTTTACTGTACATAAATTAATCCATATTACAGAACCTGCCTATTCTGTTTCAATTTGATAGCAACACAGACTGTGATAAGTATAGGCCTAGTATAGGAGGCATTCATCTACAGCTTGTGCTTGAGAGACATGATCATAAAAGGCTTTGTTCAGCAGACATAACAAGGATAGGCAGACACAAAAGAATAGCCTCAGTTAATGACACACATATGGCAGGGATGATAGCATATGTTAACAGTACAGGCACTCACCAGTACACTTTGAGCTTGTATAAAACCAATAACTGCGGGGTGGAGCCCCCTTGGGGATAAACAAATCTTGCTCCGCTGATTGGTCAGTTATTTATCTGTCATGTTATCAGTTCCCATGTGCTGGTGACTTGGATGAAGGAATCATGATTGGAAAGGTTTGAGTTCATTATTCATGATGAGGATTGTTAAAGGATTCAGAATAAAGATGGTTGGAGTGAATTAAGGATTCACAATGAGGGTTGTTTGGGTGAAGGATTCATACTGAGGATGGTTTCAGAAGGTTCCAGGTGGATAACTTAATTCAGGAGATGCTCCTGAAATCATACAAGCATTTCAGCAGCTGTGGATGTCATTGGGGGGTAGGTTACTGGAAGGGAGGGGAGCATGCCTCTTGCCTGATGTGAGACAATTTGGAAAAGTTGGAGTAAAATTGCTGTATTCTGAGGAAACCAAAGTTTTTTAATCACGTTAAACTGGTGTTTGACACAACACCATGAATATATGTCAAATGATTCCAGAAAAATAAAAGGTGGAACCAAAATTTAGTCCATGTCCATACTAGTACTAAAAAAGAAGGAAAATAACCAGTAGGCCTATAATCTATATAATGATGTACTTCATGTAGTTATATGACACAAATTAGGAGGCAGTGTTCTAGTCAAGGATAGCATGGTTAAAGGTGACTTATCTATAGGTGCTTGATGGTGAATGAATGACTGCTTTGCCAAAAGTCAACCCATGATTTTTAAGGGTCTGTCCCATCAGGGGGGACCCTTTCTGTTTTCGGGTTGTCCGTCTGGTTGTGCGCACTCTCGTTACGATGACGTCTACAGAATGCCTCTATGTATTTTGCTCAAATGTGGCAATATGCTTATCTTACCTGACAAGATGAACTGATTCGATTTTGGTGACCTAATTTGAGCAAATGGCGGCCTAATTTCGTGCTTGTTAGGGCTCGTTACTGCAATATCTCCAGAATGCTCCTATGTATTTTTCTCAAGTTTGACAGTATGCTTATCTAGCATGCCAAGATTAACTGGTTAGATTTTGGTGTCACCATGACCTAATTTGAGCAAATGGCGAACCTTTCAGTCAAGGCTTGCGTTGAAGGTATGTCTTGTTAATAGCTTCTGAATTCAAATTTGGAGAGTTCTACAGGATTTGGGTACTTTCAGGAAAGAGTTTGGGACTTTTGTGGTTTGGACAAAGGATTTATAAATAAAATAGTTCAGGCAAAGGAGTATGATTAGGATGGTTCAGGCAAAGGATTCATGATTAGGATGGTTCAGGCAGAGGATTCATGATAAGGATGGTTCACACAAAGGATTCATGATTAGCATGGTTCAGTCAAAGGATTCATGATTAGCATGGTTCAGGCAGAGGATTCATGATAAGGATGGTTCACACAAAGGATTCATGATTAGGATGGTTCAGGCAAAGGATTCATGATTAGGATGGTTCAGACAAAGGATTCATAATTAGGATGGTTCAGGCAAAGGATTCATGATTAGGATGGTTCAGACAAAGGATTCATGATTAGGATGGTTCAGACAAAGGATTCATGATTAGGATGGTTCAGGCAGAGGATTCATGATAAGGATGGTTCACACAAAGGATTCATGATTAGGATGGTTCAGGCAAAGGATTCATGATTAGGATGGTTCAGACAAAGGATTCATAATTAGGATGGTTCAGGCAAAGGATTCATGATTAGGATGGTTCAGACAAAGGATTCATGATTAGGATGGTTCAGACAAAGGATTCATGATTAGGATGGTTCAGACAAAGGATTCATAATTAGGATGGTGTGGATGAAGGATTTCTGATGAGAATGGTTTGCAGTCAGAAAACACAGTGTCCCAATATATAGTTTCAGGAGACATAAGTAATAAGGAGAGGCTGGATGCAGTAGACATGAACCCTGCTGAAAAAGGGTTAAGGAGATTTGCGAGCAGTTTCTTTGTCTTGTATAGTTAGGTGGTACAATAAACCTGGAGTATCCTGGGTTACAGTATTTTGGGTTGATCTTTCTCCTGGTTAGAATGAGGCTGACTCAGTAACTTTCATGTGTGCAAGTTAGGTGCTATTTTGCAATGCAGGGCTCGACATTAAGGCAAGCCCGAAAGCCCGGGGCAACCAAGCTGGATTGTCGGGCAACTAATACCTTTAATGAACGCGCCCGTGTCGGGCTACTGCTTTTTTTACCGGCTCAAAAATCATTTTGCCACTATTTACATCGATCGCCGTAACTCTCATGCCACTTCCGCTTGACAAAGCGTGTTTGTTAGCTTCCGTAAGCGCTCGCACGTTCGTTAGCTTCCGTAAGCTCTCGCGTGATAACGAGTGGTTCCAAGGATGCATTGACCCAAGTGACTTGGAACCCCAATCAAACACGTGCCTGCCTGCTGGAGCACGTGCGACAGACACTGACGAAGTGCATGCCAGATCCATTTTTCCCACGGTTCAGAACGAGGTCAACATGGCGCCCAAACAACCACACGTGGTGGCAACGAGAAAATGCCGAGTCTTATTTTGATACATAACTTATGAATTACGGTGAGTTAGGCTCCACCGAATGTGTAGAATAAAGTGAAGACAGTGAGTAATGCCGTCAAAGCAATTTTATGACAGTTTAAGCTGGTTACTTCACAAACGAAGGCTCCGTACCCGGCGATAAACTTTTTCGAGTTATTTGTCGTATGTACTACAACTAGATTTTAATGTATTCATTTGAACTAGGTGCTGTTACTGTATATTGAGATACATGGCAGGCAATCTTGAAATTGGATCAGATAATTTTTGGAATTCATGAATCAGTTTGATACTTTATACTGATTATCTTTTTCAGGGATACACATCCTAGTCACTTTATTACCTTCTCATCATAGAGGATATTATTTATTTTTGACTGCATTAACAGCGGTTGGAATTTTTCAAGTTTACTAGATTATCATTTTTATGTAGCTAATTCTGCTGGGTGCTGTATATTGAGATACATGACAGGCAGTGTGTTTAGATATTGGATTGAATCAGTTAATACTGGAAATGTTTGTGTGTGTGTGTGTGGATACATAACATAGTGTGTTAATTTATTCTTCTTGTAGAGCACAGTAATTTATTTAAGAGCATAATTTATGTTTGACTGTATTAAAAGCTACAGTTAAGATGTCTAACTCTCCACAGGTAACTTGTCACTGTATTTCCTTGTCCGTTTGTTCAGGGACCATTCTGGAAGGACATTAACCTTTGCTAAAAGGAAAATCCAAGCAAAATTATTGAAGCATGTACCCAAGATGTTCAGTACTAGATATGAAAGTAATTTTGTGCCCAACATTTAATCATGCATAATCTACAATGTACATGTATGTGTGTGTGTTGCGTACAGTAATTTGTCCTTTCAGTATCCATGAAATAAAAAAATTGCCTTTGCAACTATTTTGTGTTTCTTAATCTTCAGGCACGTGAGAGTTCAGATATTTAACTGATTTCAGATATTTTGATCAAAATATCCCATTTTATCCTATGTTAAATCAGATAATTTACTTCTAAGCTTACCCAATTTAGCGAATTTCAGATATTTTTCTAATTGACCACTCACATGCCTGATGTTTGCAAACTGTTGAGTTTCTTTTGCTTGATCGTCATCAATGCAGAAGCAGATTTCATCATTATGCATCTTTTTAAGTGTATATTTAGTGCTTTGACAGGACTCTTATTTTAAGCCCCCCCCCCCCCCGACCCCCCTAGCAGGACTTCGCGGCTGACGCCGCTCGCAACGCTGAAAATGGGGCAACTGATTTTGTGAAGGGGGCAACCAATTTCTCTGGCCCAGTAGCCCTGGGGGCAACCACAAAAAATCCTTAATGTCAAGCCCTGCAATGTACCTGTATATGTCAACTATAAAACAGCAGACAGTACCGATGAACTTCAACATATTAAAGATGAGTAATCAAGAGTAGGGGATCACCCTGCCCACCTCCATGCACAAACGTGCTTCTGTCCCCTGGGCCTTCATCATGGATGGGGGGATGGAGGTGGGGGTGGGGGAGGAAGTTCAACATGTGAACAGAGACTGTGCTCTCTGTTAATTTCTGGTCAAGAAATCGTACTTACTGTTTTCTCTCAATAAGGAATAATATTTAACCTGCTGAGGCAAATGATAGAGTTAGAGGGAGAGAGGAGACAGAGCCTTTTGGCCATTTGCAAGGGGAAAGGGTCCGAACATTACGTGCATGTACTCAGTTACCTCAGCATCGAAGACACAATAATGTTGCAAACATCCACTGGCACACCTCCACCCTTATTTTCAGAAAATTACATTTACATTCTTTTGTCCCCAAAAGCCTAATGGAAAATGAATGGCTTGAATATGGTGTGTTTTAGTTTTTGGAGATTAAATGTGAACATGTTCTTTTTGTCTCGCCAGCGTTAGCTGTTTGCGAGACTAAGCTGTCACTTTCCGGACGTCCGTCCGTCAGTCCGTCCGTCCGTCAGTCCGTCCGTCAGTCCGTCCGTCCGTCCATCCGTCAACCAAAAACTTCGGAGTGGCATTATTTCACTAACTAGATCAGATAGGGCTATCATACTTGGTGGATGATTGATTGTAATCATCACTAGAGATGTGGGCCATCAATGTTACACTTCATTGATTACTTCATGCTTCATTGAGCATTGGAGAAAAACTTCGGAGTGGCATTATTTCAGTAACTAGACTACATAGGCCTTTCATATTTGGGTACATGATTTAATGTAATCATCCCTAGAGCCGAGGGTCATCACTGTCACACTTCATTGATTACTTCATGCATGATTGAGCATTGGAGAAAAACTTCGGAGTGGCATTATTTCAGTAACTAGACTACATAGGCCTTTCATATTTGGGTGGATGATTTATTGTAATCATCCCCAGAGACGAGGGTCATAACTGTCACACTTCATTGATTACTTCATGCATGATTGAGCATTGGAGAAAAACTTCGGAGTGGCATTATTTCAGTAACTAGACTACATAGGCCTTTCATATTTGGGTGGATGATTTATTGTAATCATCCCCAGAGACGAGGGTCATAACTGTCACACTTCATTGATTACTTCATGCTTGATTGAGCATTGGAGAAAAACTTCGGAGTGGCATTATTTCAGTAACTACACTACATAGGCCTTTCATATTTGAGTGGAAGATTTATTGTAATCATCCCTAGAGACGAGGGTCATCACTGTCACACTTCATTGATTACTTCATGCTTGATTGAGCATTGGAGAAAAACTTCGAAGTGGCATTATTTCACTAACTAGACTACATAGGCCTTTCATATTTGGGTGGATGACTTATTGTAATCATCCCTAGAGATGAGGGTCATCACTGTCACACTTCACTGATTACTTTATGCTTGATTGAGCATTGGAGAAAAACTTCTGAGTGGCATTATTTCACTAACTAGACTAGGAAAGGCTTTCATGCTTGGGTGGATGATTCATTGTAATCATCCCTAGAGATGAGGGTCATCACTGTCACACTTAGAAGCTTCAGAAGCCTGTTGAAATTGGATGACCTCAACTGATTTCAACGACCTAAATGTATTTTCATGAGTGAAATGCAAAACGTGGCGTTACCACTGCAACTTTTGACGAATTCAAGCCAAGTTTACCAAACTTACACCACCTTTGCTTCTTAGGAAAGCTTTAGAAGTCTATTGAAAGTGGGTGGCCTTGATGTATTTTTGACCTACTTTGGAGGTCAGATGCATTGCATCCTCGAATGTACAATGCTATTCATGGCCAAGAGTCAAACCAAGTTCACCAAATTTATACTAGCTTTGCATCTTACAAAACGTCAGAAATCTCTTGAAAGTGGATGACTTTGACCTACTTTTGACTCGACAAATCTTATTTTCCTTGTGTGTCTTGGGTATAGTTGATTGTAGGTCCCTAGTTACTATTTAACATGAATAGCAAAGTACCTATGCTTTATTTTTGGTGTTCTTAAATTTATCTTGAAGTGTCCTTTGAAGGTCAAGCTTAGGTAACTGAACATATGAAGTCATGTTGGCCAAGGGGTATTAAGTGCTTTACATGACATCTATCACTACGAAGCTTGAAACTGGCATGTCAAGCTCTGATTTGTATTAAGATGTTATATACTTTATTGGCCATTTTGTTTAAAAAAAAAAAAAAAAAGTGGTATATTCTGAGTAAATATATTGAGATTTACTTGATACATTCAACATCTACTAAATACCATTATAATGTTTGGTCTTACAATTACATTGCTACTGAATGCTGGCGAGACATTCATGCCCCCTGGGCATGGCTCTGGTTTTTTCTTTTCTTAGTTGGATTCCAAGAGAAAAGAATTTAACATAACATGCCTGAGGGGAAAAAAATACAGACTGAATGCTGTCCTTGAGTGTCACATTGATGCAAGGAAGTGACATATGCAATGTACCAAGAGCTGTTTAAGCTGTGTTTACATTATGGGCAGGCATGCATAGCTTTGAGAGAGTGACGTGCACTTTGCTGTTGTTGTCGCAAAGACAGTATTGATGAAAACATGATGTTTACTTGTCTTGTCAGGTAATGTTCAGTGTAAATTCTAATTTTGGTTGATATGTTTATGTAACATTGGTGCTTGTGACAACCCTTTGAAGCTCAACAAAAGAACAGTGTTTTGTCAAAAAGAGCACATGTTGTGATCAACACTTGATGTTCATCTGTATGCTGGTTTCTTTTGTATCTTCTAAACCTTGCATAAACCAGATACTGTGAATTGTAAATTATATTTTTTGTTTGATATATTATAACATGCCTGCTTGTGACAACCAGTTCAAGTTCAGAAAAAGAACTGTGTTCATGTTGTCATATATTACCATATGAAGGGCACTTGTTTCATATATAAGTGTTATTTACATAGTGTTTGTTTAAAAAAAAACAAACAAACTTGAGTGTTACTTACCAAGTTTGGCTAATACATATGCTGTGTGGCTTTTGCCAATAGCTGATGAGGTCTGCCAATACCATGGCAACAAGCTCAGATGCTAGCACATACATATGCACATGGATTCAACAAAATACAACTTGCTTGTGGTTAGTGAAGAATGTCACAAGACATATATATATATATATATGGTGCTAGCAATTAATCCCGTATGTTTTACTGCAGTCATTTCAGGGATGGCCCCATCAAGAAGCTAATCTTACATAATACAATGGGACCTGTTTTGAAAGGTAACCCCTCTAAAACCCTCATGATTAGAATCCCGAACACAGTATTTTACCTCCTTTTCAAGTGTTTCCCATACTGTAAATTCCTTCTGTGCACTAAATTTTTTCCCGTAAAAAAGGGTCATTCAATACAATAGAAATGCCCTGTAAAATAGCCAATCACTAATTCTAGTCAGTAAGATCATTGATCTCACCAGCATTTCATTTGATGTGATTAGACTAATGAAGCTATATTTATGTCCCTACCCACATTTTTACAAAATGTCAATCTGGTCTGAGGTCACTCTGTTTGAATCTCACAAGTGTTTCCAGGCACATCAAAAAGTCTGGGTCAGTAAAAAGGATCAAAACTCTCAAAATTACACTGATGCTATCATGTAACCAATTGTACATGTCAGAGATTACTGTTCCTGCTGTCTACATATAGATATGTGGCCAAAAGATGGAAAATAGGTCATACTAACACTGAATATAACTTTAATTGGGGGGGGGGGAGGAGTGTCCAGTACATGTATATCACTGGTAACGTTTTAAAACAAATGAGATGTCTAACAACCAGAGATTTGTGCAGTGTTTGAGCATGCTGAAACCAACATGTGTTGCATTCAACCTGAAGGTTTATATATGGGATTGCCGACGTGTTTCCTACATGTATGAATTGAACCCACTCAAGAGTGATTTCAGTTCGTGTGAAACTTCAATGTCATCCACTTGAATGTATTTACGTGACTGTTCCAGTAATAGAAAACATTTATGAACGCTGTGCCCAGGTTAACAATTTCAATTGGTTCATACAGGGCACACTAGGCTCCTGACGCATGCCAAGGAAAGTGAAACTGCCTCCCATTGAGAACTATGAGAAAAGGGTCTGGTACACCAGTATCATAATCTGCATCTTTCTCTCATCAAGAGCGGTGGTTGATCAACAGCTTTCCTGCGTGAGCTCTGTGCCCAATGTGCCCGGGCAGTGCTGAGGAGACCGGTTGACTCAGTCCATGTTTTTACTCACACAAAAATCATTTCACACAGTGTCATATCTTACTTTTACAATTTTGTTTGACACTACAATTCATGAATATATGAAAAGCAGTCCTTGTGTTCATTATGAAGTGCCTAAATAAACGAGGGGTTGCTATATTGAGTCTTGTGTGTACAAAAGTTGATGCCAGTGCCTCATTCTTGTGGACAGTTGACAATTGACTGGGTTCATAGGGCCAGTGGGTGCTGAAAGTAAATAGGAACCTGTCATCACAAAGTTTATCTTACTATAGTACTAGAATTAATGCCTTTGTGAAGTGAAACAGATCTCATTTTTGTAGGATGGGAATGTGGTATATGTGTCAAGTGTCCTTTGACTGGCATGGCAAAAGCAGTGTTGTTATTGTGACATTCACTTGAGCATTTTCAGAACTTTCCATGCAAATATCCACATACAGCCTAATGTTAACCACAGAGTTCCCATAATCCTGCACCCCTCCATATGAGGTTACTCTGTTGACGATTGGAACACTCCATACAATGTACATGTAATCATTAACTTCCCAAAGGAATAAATATTCCTGATGCCCCCCCCCCTCCTCCCCATGTATTTGGCTTGGCATTTCATTTTCCAGATAAAAATCGATCTAGCTCAGAGCCAACGGCAGTGACAAGACTTTAAAAATATTCTGTTTTGGGGGGCAATTAGGGAAATAAAATGTGCAATGTTTATTACACAGTGCACTTAAGGGTTACAAAGTACCAAAATGTTCAACACATTACAAATCAACCTTGCCGGTAATGTGAACTTTATGAAGGGAAGTAAACTTAACATGATCCTTAGAAATAGTTTTGAATGGAAAGAGTGGCATATTAGCTGCTTATACTGTGTGATGTTGTGACTTCATTTGTGGGGCCAAGTGTACACAGCTGTGTGCAGCATTAATATGACAGTAGCAATCATGATGCAGCTCATTGTCTGAGAACGTCAATAACACTGCATGGGCTATGCTTAATGTGTTTTAGTTGGTGTACTGTGAACTTTATGGAGGGTGCCGACACAAATCATGATGGACCCTGAGATAATTTTGTGAGGCAAAAATTGTTTGGGTGGACAGGGTCATTTCCGAATGAACAGCTTGAATTATTTGAAAATGTCTGTCATGTGTATGCTATATAATTGAATAATCTCCATAATTGTGAAGTATAATCTTTACACCTGTGAGGCGTACTCATCAAAATTATGAAATAATATAATCTGTATAACAACAAGATACCTTGCTTCCTGTCTTGAGATCCTACATGTGTGTAGATGCCACATCTTTAAGATATTTAATTAGTACTTTTATGTTTTTTATACCGCTTATGAGAGTACAACTTTATCATTCCTAGGGAGAGTCTTGCAAGACAGGTTTCATGGGGGGGGGGGGGGGGGGAGGAGAGGATGTGCAGTGCAGTTGTCAGGATCAAAGCTATCACATGCATACTAATCCGTCATGACCCAAGCTGACCTCAGATAGAAAAGCTAATTGGTTTTCTAGATTATTATGGGTTTTGTTTCATGTATTGTTAGGAATGATCATCATCTAGACTTGCCAGGCAGTAAAACTGTTATTTAGGTCAACTTCACTTAAATAGAATAGTCATTTTGAGGGGTTAGTTGTGTATGTATGCAGCAATTTGTTGAAATTTCTGGTGTATCAGGCATCACACAGGAGGAGTTAGTGGACACATGACACTGGGGGGAAAAAAAGTTATGATTAACCCTTTCAGTGGCAATCACGTCTGAAGTCAATCTACTTAAGTCAAACTACTTAACGTCTAAAGTCAGTCTACTTAAGTCAAACTGCTCTGAATATCATAAGGATCTCGGATTCCTATTCCTCATAAAAGCACCTTTCATTCAAGTACCAGTATGCTTATAGTTCCAGAGAGAATACCCCAGGTCAGCAGCTTTTCTGGGCACGCATTGAGTGCAATGCACCCAATGTGCTCTGAGATAAGCTATTGACTCAGTCCAAAATTTGGCACTGAAAGGGTTAAGGTGACAGAGTATTGTCCAGAAGTGACAGCAAAACTGAATGCTATTCAAAAGCATATGTATTTCTTTATCAAACTTACTGTTGATGTACCTGTTAAATGATTCAAATGTTAACTAAAGGCAATCTGAATATGTCAAGATCGAAATTTTCTAGGAAGGGGGTTGTCTTAATTGCCAAAAATTCCAGGAAAGAAAAAGGTGAAATATTAAATTAAGACTGAGGCTGTGAAACATAAATTCTTTTGATAATATTGAAATTTTAATGATACTGTGCATGTAAAAATTAATTCATGTCGAAGTACACTTTCAGTAGTTTAAATGTATTAAAGACACGAGATACACCAAAACAATTTTCAGGTAACTACTATGTTTCAAAGCCCATAGATTGAAAATACCACTGTAAACATGTTGAAACTATATACAGTAAAACCTCCCTATACGGAACACCCTTGATACCGGAAAAAAGTGTTCGGTATAGGGAGGTTTGCTTACATTAGAAGTATATATTTGTGATCAAAAAATTGGTGTTCAGTTTAGAGAGGTGTTTGGTATACAGAGGTGTTCAGTTAGAGAGGTTTTACTGTATTGCTGGAAATGGCTTTTAAATACATATGATTATAATTTTAACAAATTTCACAAACTGTTGAATAAACATTCAAATGCTTGAGGAGGATGTCAAATTTATTCAATCTTGACTCTTTTCTCTCTTAGAAATGATGTACACCAGTCTGACACAAAAACGTGTCAAGGGATTTTTTTATCAGTACAGTATTTCTTTTGCAGTTATGACAAGGCAAACTCGATGTTTCCATATTGTGGACATCCCTCCGTGTTTGGAAGCACATATCTGGAAAACCAAAGAAGATATAAAAAATCACTTAATACCTTTTTAAAGACACTGATGTGCATTTTTGCAATAAAATGAGGATTTAGTAAAACCAATAGAAGTGTTCATTTTGAAGAAGGGGTGTGGAATTTTGCACGTTTGTCGTTGAGTTCAATGTTCATTGAAACCTCAGAAAGTTGAATTTATTATCATATTTGAAATCTGTGGATCATGTTGTTTCCAGTAAATGTGGGGTGTTAACATGTTTCCATGAATACTTTTCAGTCCCTGGGCCTTCAAAGATGATGATTGGGTAAAAGATATTTTGGTATACCTCCTGTCCTTAAGAACTTAACTTATGACCCCTGGTTACTTCAAAATTATACATTTACCAGCTTACACTTGTATAGAGATGACAGAAAGGTGTTAATGATCTCCACCTCCAATGAGGCATTCGTATTCATACATCCTTGGGATGTACACCTCCATAGCAGTGTGGTAGTACTTACAGGAACTTGTTCAGTGTTGGCACTGGGGTGTAAACTCTTTGCACTTCTATTTTCAGAGAAGAAACAGAAAACCATGTATGAAAAAATGTTTTCATGATACATTGGAAGATTAAATTTGGAACCCCAATCATTCTTGTCTTTTGTACAGCCATAACAGGATCTAGCCACAAGGGGGCAGTACCAGGCACACCATCAGAGTATGGAGGAGTGAGAAAGGGAAGAAAACACTAAAGTAAAATGAACCTTTGCTGTGAACATCCCATTGTATCCCTGTTCATAGGAAAGAGTTCATGAAGCAAAGGATAATGATATGGGATAATACAGTATTTGGGTCAGAATTAAATTTGGTCAATTTAGGCACAGACAGACAGAGAGAGAGAGAGAGAGAGAGAGAGAGAGAGAGAGAGAGAGAGAGAGAGAGAGAGAGAGAGAGAGAGAGAGAGAGAGAGAGAGAGAGAGAGAGAGAGAGAGAGAGAGAGAGAGAGAGAGAGAGAGAGAGAGAGAGAGAGAGAGAGAGAGAGAGAGAGAGAGAGAGAGAGAGAGAGAGAGAGAGAGAGAGAGAGAGAGAATGAATAAAACTACAATATACACACACATACATTATATATATATATATATATATATATATATATATATATATATATATATATATATATATATATATATATATATATATATATATATATATATATATCATAAAACTACAAATTTTAGTTAAGTTCCTGATAGGTAGACTGTAGCATAATACATGTACATTAAATAGAAGTAAGGGGTCTTCCCATAGCCCTAAAATTCTAGGGCTTTTCCCTTATTTATTGAATAAGAAGGAGGCACAGTCTTCAGTTTTCTCTGTACAGTATTCCCTCCTTTGAAAGACCACCCCTAGTGCCACCCAAATGGCAGTCACATAAAGCAAGTGGTCCCTCAAAGGAGGTATAAATAACATGAAAAGTACAACAGAAAGACATGACAACTGTAGTCTCTCAAAGGAGGTGATGTCCCAAAGGAGTGGTTTTTCAAAGGAGGAACTACTGTATTGTGTAATTCCCATTATCATTGAGCATTTTCTTTGGGAAAATTTAGAAACATGAGTCACCACAGCAGGCATCTATCACATGAATTCCTGCTATCATTATTTTACAAGCCGCAGATCAATTCAGTTTTTTTTTTCTTGGTTTGTTTACAGATTGCATGCACATGTGTGAAAGTGTAAGAAAATATAGACATTAAACCTGAGTCATATCAAGTATAAATATAAATTTCTCACCTTATTTGGTCAAATCTAATGATTTCTATTACAGAGATAGATGGTATTTCAAGCTTTCCAAGCTTTCTATGCATTGTTCAGACTGTTATTATTTTAAATTGAGAAAAATCCTAGTTCCATGGTGTTGCAATCCCCATGTTTGATCCAGGAATTTTTTGGCATTGTCACGGCATGCTACTTTTGGAATGATTATGGTATACTGGTATATGTATACAAACATATGCAAGTACATTTAGAATTAACATCAATTTAAATAAATGCCCTCATTATCCTGAGCATTCTGGTGGAAGGTTGTTTACACGGATTACCGAAGATTACCAGTTGTAATATCCTGATTAATTGGAATTTAATGAAATCTATTTTACAAATAAAATATTTGAGCATTATTTCTAATTGATTTTGTGTAAAATGGTCCTCATGGTGAAATCAGCAAACCTAAGTCAAATCAAACAAGCCAGATATCTTAAAATAGTGAAGAAAAAGAGTGTCAGACTCCCTTATTTAACAAATATTGATTCAATGCTGTAAATGCCTAGTCTTTTTATTTATGAGTAGTATAGTTACGTGCCCGGTTTTCGACCATGCCCAGTTTTCGACCAATTCCGAAATATCACGATATTTTCTTCATGGCGTCTGCTCTATATCGCTGCTTGTACATCTGAACTTGTGAGTTGTTTCTTCCTATGGACATTAACTCCTGGTATTATATTTTGATGCATATATGAAGATTTACTTTGAGACAAAACTGCGATAGCCAAACAAAAGCTTAAGTGGTCGAAAACTGGGCCCCCCATCCTAATTACTATTTTTGAGGCAACTTTTGAAAAAAAAATAGTGCAAAATTTGAAAAAAATAGTAAAAATACTATGATTTTTAAAAACAAGGTTTCTTTAATAATTAATATGAAAATATGACTTATTGCTATTTTTTGCAAAAAAAGTAGTACTATTTTGGAAACTTGGGGGTTGGCAGGCTTGTGCATGCCATTCTTCTGTTTTTCAAACAGCACACATGGTATCAATGCGTAAATGTACATAAACATTTATACCAAAAAAATTATCAGTGTGGAAAAATTTTGCCCTGATACTTTTGGCCACCTTGCATTGCCAAAATATTTAATATGAAACAAAATCTGGTCAAAATAAGATAAACAAAATTCAGGATGTTGAAAATGTACATCTGTTTTCATGACCTACTTCATCCAGCCATAATGTAAAATATGGGATCCACCTTGTTCCTGTAGTCAGTCTGTTAACCATGGTGTGAGGAGGAGACATTAATGCGTGCCATGTCATATAATTATGGCAGACATCATATTCATTTGCATCAATCTTATGTGGAGCAGGTATAACATGTATACATATAGATGTGACTACTCAGATATAGGATTACCCTTCACCTCAGTCTAATTGGGTTTAGTCCAGGGTAATCATCAACCAGTGGATATGTTTTGAATTACTCCTTGACCTGGATGAGTAAAAAAAGCTTGTCTGTGCAGTGATACCAAAACTTTATATTCAAATAAGAAGTCTCGTACATATAAGGACAAGTTTGGAGCAAAGTTGTGTTTTCTGTGTGAAGTGCTGTAAGAGTGTACCATGTCCTTTATGAAACTAGTACCATAGGCATTAAAAGTACATGCAGGATAAATTCACTATTTTGATTATGAATTGAGATGCAACTTGTAAATTTGCACTAAATATGCATTAGGCCAGTGATCAAATTTTGTAAAATTAGGTGACTGTGACTCATTTTTAAGGTCATTAAGGATCTAGAAAAGGACACAAAATTTTACATGTTGAGAAATAAGAACATGAGGGTTAACAAATACCTAATATACCACAAATGTGTACCATAAATAAATTTACAATGTTGCATTTTTTAGGTCACCTTATAGACTTACATTCTTAATGCCATGGAGGGAATACACATCAGGAAAAGATTTTTTTTTTGTTCTGGACATTACATCTGAGCTTGTGTACACATATAGATGTACCAGTACAGGAGTATTACACAGGCAGAAGTCTAAAACGTGTTGAGTAACTGATGGCATTAAGTTGAACTTGAATCATTGGTGTTGAAAATACATTAACTCTTTCAGTGCCAATCATGTCTAAAGTCAATCTAATTAAGTCAGACAAGTCTGAATTATCATTAGGATCCTAGATTTGTATTCATCATAAAAAGACCTTTCATTCTAGTACCAGTATGCCTATAGTTCCAGAGAAAATACCCCAGGTCAACAGCTTTTCTCAGCGCACATTGGGTGCATTGCATTGAGAAGCTCTTGACTCAGTCCAAAATTTTGCGCTGAAAGGGTTAATTTTATTATAAGTTGGGATGGAACTTCTAAAATTTACACCAAATGCAGTGAAACCTCCTGTTTGAATTGTATATTTTCATTATGAGCAAACTCCCAATACTGAATCCCACTCTATACCAAACACTATTGTCTGGTCCCAAGGTCATTGGGTACAGGGAGGTTTCACTGTATCACTGTATGCATTAGGTCAAAGATTAAATTTTGTAAAATTGTGGGTGACTTTCACCTATTTTTCAAGGTCATTAAGGACATAATAAAGGATGCTAAATTACACATGTTGAGAAAAAAAAGGCTAACAACAGCAAATGAACCACAAATTTGTATCATAGATAAAAGTTCAATATAACATAATATTGGTGACCTTGTCTACTTTCTCAAGGTCATTGAAAAAATGGATACATCAGGAAATGATTTTATTGTGGTGCCTATGACATAATAACTTGAGGTGGAACTGCAAAACTTATACCAAATTTGCAATAGGTTAATGGTCAAATTTTGTAATATGTTTATGACCTTGACCTATATTTCAAGGTCATTAAGCACCCTAAAATGTGTGTTCATGTGGAAGTTTGATGCTGCATCATATGGATGACCTTGACTAATTTGTCAGGGTCATGGAAGGAATGCATTTAAGAAAATTAATTTGTGGTGATGGTCATCAGATTATATGTCAGCAGAGCGCAAGATCCATGGGCCTCTTGTTTTATTCACAAGTATGGCTCTAGAAGTAATGTAGAAATGATTCAGTGAAGTGTAAAACCTACATTCCAAATACAAGTGATAATATCAAATATCATTCTTTTAATGGTAAATGCAATCCACACAACACTTGGTAATTCCCAATCCATGGCATTCCTGGATTTAATTAGTGATTGTCACTGTTGTATTTGTGTGACACGTCAGCCTTGCGGTGGCCAACATAACACCATAAGCACGCGCCAACACAAAAATCAAACAGTCAATTTGCATTGAACATTTGTGGAGAATGGGCAGTGAAACAGCTGTTGAGTTCACATATTGATTGAAAACAACACACCATGTACTCACTCTGGGACCCAAAGGTGTTAATGCATGCTACTTTTTTGCACACTCCATCACAGACATCATAGGAAATTCAATGCATACAGGAAACAGCATGATGTATATCGTAAGGGGGCAAAAATGTCTGATTGATCAAGTAGCTGTTTGAACTAAGATTGCCTGTTCAGAACTTTGTAGCTCAGGAGAGTGAAAACAGCAGCCTTTTATACCCATGCATCCTGTCACTCTCTAATGGTGGAATATATTGCTATTCAAATCACCCTACAGTACCCAGATGTAAAGTTACCACATCACTGTTTCTTCTCAAACTTCTCACTGATGCAAAACAGACTGCATGAAAATTTTGAAAACCAGGGCTCAAAATACATATTGCAATTTGCCACGCAAAATTAAGCTAATGTTTATCAATATTCTCAGTTTTTCAACAGGTTGCTAATCAATTTACACTAATGTTGTGTAAAATGTTAATCTTGAAAATCTAATTCAGGCACTGAAAACATGCTGTTGGTCAACAGGTTGCTTGAGCCCAACCCGTGAAAAGTAAAACTGTGGACTTGATTGTAATTTTACCAGCATGCAGACAGGGATTGATAAAGGGAGAGAGGCCCCCAGAAAACAGACAAAAGCGTGTGCATGCTTTTGCTCTCAGCCTTTATGAGATTTTATTATGTATACAACCTTAATGCTTGACTTATTACCCCTATCTGCCAGTCATTAAAATATCAGAGTCAATTATCTGTTTAATATTGCAAGTAATAACTCTGTGATTTCAACATAATTAATTCCATATGTGTTATAATCATGATAATAGTCCATTGTTATCAGCCAGAATTAAAATACCGTGCAAGCAGGTGGATTTCTACAATAAACTACAGATACACCTCTGAGTCAGATTCATGGAAACATATAATGTCATAGGCTGTTGAGTTCAAATATGTTTATTTTGTGTTAAAAATGTATCTTAGGATTAACAAGCTTGTTACATTGTTTTGCTATGTGTGTGAGATCTTCTATTTCATTAGGTTACAGCTAAGTAGTGGTTACATAGACAAAGCCCATGCATGTGAATCATCTATTCAGAAATGCCTTCTTACTCAACAGAATGCATAATGATCCACATCTTCATGTAACATGCAATCTCTGTTATACAATGTTGTACAATAGGGGCAGTCTACTCTTGCTGCATCCTGCAAAGTACATGTCATGAGGGCTCCACCAGAAATCATGTGTCCTGCAAATTACGGTACATAACATGAGGGCTACACCGGAAATGCTGGTGAGAATGCCTCACCATGTGAACAATTTGCAGAGATGATGTCAGATTGTGCGTGAAATTTAAATGTGCTTGGTTCTGTCTATATCTGAATCACCTGTGCCTGGCAGTGCTTAGAAGCTGGTGTAGGTCTACATGTACTTCTTGTTTGGGATGGAAACTGGGTATGCTCAGTCAAGACAATGTTCAATTTGATACATTTAAAACAATGAGACTTTATAAGTGTGCAACCTAATTTCATACAAATTGACACAGTGTTGAGAAGTATGGGTTTATCCCAGTTGCCATGTAGTACCCTAGTGGTCAGGGGATGTTTTTGTCAGAACAGTGAAGATGTTTATGTCAGATAATTAAGACATTAACCTTGATGAGGTCCTTCCCTCACTTTTTTATCTTCTGAAAATTGAGTGCAATCGAGTAGGCTAAAATGGATTTGCCACAAGTGCAGAGATCGTAAACAGACAGTTGATGAGGAGGAAAGGCCTTGGTTCTGATATTATATTGTTAAGTACATACAGTGCCACCTGTTGAGGGTGAAATTATATGCTTATCCTAAATAGCACTAATGCTGGGCGATCCATTCATCAAGACATTGTTCATGGCTGCTTTCCTGCAATCAGCAGATCTGAGTTGTGGTGTGCCATAGGATTCCCCTACCTTCAGTATTCCAATGATTGCAGTACCATCTAGTGGTTATTAATAACTATTAACAAGTAGAACCAAGGTCTTCCCTCCCAGCTAATTGTGTTTGCCCTACAAACTCTGCCCCTGTTGTGCATCCATATTGGGCATATCATACAATCACATTTAATTTTTACTGTGTTTTTTGGGAAAAAAACATCCTGAAGGAAGGGCTTCTACAAGGCAAAATAAGACATGTTTATCTGCAAGGTTTACTTTTTCAAGCCTAATGAAGCCTTGAAGCAAGGCTTAGTTGACAGTGTGGAGCATTTTATGCTGAATTGAAAGGCGTCTATTTGAGAATGTGTTAGTGGTGAATATATGTGAGATGGCTGATCCTGTGGCAAAGTAGAAAGGAGACAAGATGATCTTTAGCACTATATATATATATATATATATATATATCAAGGCAAATTTACCACTTTGGTTGCTAAAATTACAACTCTCGAGCTATCACTTCTCACCAAAAATGTGTCAGTAAACTTGATTCAGGTGGTGCTAAAAGGCTCACTGATACTGACCTTGATAGAGGAAATCCATTTAGGTTTGTCTTCATCCAACTGCAAAAAAAGAAGGCAATTTAACATAATAAAGTGATGTCACCAATCCATAGTAAGACGAAAGACAAACCATTGCTTAAAGTACGTTGCTTTGGGCAGATAAAGGATAATTATTTTGATATGATTGTATAGATTGCCGGATCCCCGGTGGCAGCAGATATAATAAAGGTAGAATGCCAGGCAAGCACTTTCTGATAGTGCTGCTTGGTCATCCCTGCCCAAAGTCAGGTCAAAGTTCAGAAACCAACACCACATGTCAAATCCTCGAAGAGCATGGCTTTCTGTATAGACCACATGACAAAACAAATGCTGTCCTTGTATGCCAAACAGGCAATGTAGTGTACTGTGTGACTACTGTTGACCACTCCTGCCTCACTCTTGGCCCATTCAGCTTTGACCATTGGTTGGTTTTAACTGTCAAGAAAAGATGGCAAATACACACACAGAATACAAATACATTAAAAATGTGGAAAAAAAAGTGCTGGAAGTCACGTCATGATGTGGGTTGCATTTTGTGTACGCAGTATGTGCTGTGTTTACTCAAGTGTGCTACCAACAAAACATGTGTCTGGTCAATCTTGAGTTCCCTTTCTTTGATGTACAATGTCTTTGGACCAAAAAAAAACAACATGAATGCAAGTACATTATCCCTTTGCATGGTCATATTTTATGATATTAAAATATAATATGGCATGACAGAAATACTTTATGAAGATATATAATATATTTCTCATTTGAGGCACCAGTATTCGTTTATTTTTCTGAAACTTGATGTTGACAGGCTATGCTAGTATCACACACATGGACAAACTTTCTGTCTGCCAGGCAGGACAAAGATCGTTCTGCTACTGGCTCATTGCATTTTGTAGCATGCCACTAATGCAAACAAGAGGGGGTGACACCCACTAACTCGGGCCAGGGCCCTTCACCCTCCCATCACATGAGGGGGGGTCACCATTTTCGTTTACATGCATGTAGGATAATATTCCAGCTACGTCAGCTGTCAGGAGTCTCACCTGACTAAATTACTTAACTAGAAAATGGTGTACAAAGTAATGTAATACCTCACCACTGGTAAGCATACGGATTGATGAGAAGTTACAGAGTTTATTCAATTTCATATTTTCAAGATCATGCAGCAGAACGTTGAGCGACGTTGAAAGGAAATGAATTGTAGTACCAACTGGCAACACCAGTCTCGAGACACAAAAAATCAGCCTTTCGCACCATTCATGAAAGTGGTAAAAAAAGCGGCAGAAAAATTTTTGGTAACATGATCAAAGAGCACCGACAAAGTCATAGCAGCACTAGCCCATAGAGTGGCCTTGTAAACTTCTTAACATACTGGCCCAAGTAATAAATGACATTGTGTATGCTTAACAAATTGATGACAACGACGATGATGATGATGATGATGATGATGATCATCATCATCATCATCATCATCATCATCATCATCATCATCATCATCATCATCTGTGAGCAATTTCTAGCATGCCAGTAGCATGCTTGCCTCCTGACATTATGTTAACATTCTGGGGTCTGTTTGACAAGATCTGTATTGTAATTCTGGGACAGCCCTCATGGTATAAATTGTAGCTCTTTTCAAAGAGATGTTGTGAATGAAGAGTGGTGATATGAAGTACAGCCAAACTGTAAACAGGGTTTTAAATAACCAGTGTTGCATTACAGTTTGCTGGCCAAAATGTGGCACATTGCTCCTCAAAGTTTGATGGTAAAGCATTTTTGGCCATGAAATTAATGTCTATTACTTTAAATTTGTGTCGTTTTTGGTTTCTCAGGAAAAGGTGCTATTTAAAACCAAAATTCTGAAATCAAACACTGGTCAGACAACCTATTGCTTGAGTGTGCAGTTAAATAAAGACTTTTGTTAATTCAAATAGAATTACATGTATCCCACTTGACTTGGTAATCAATGAACCAGCAATACCCAGATCTTTGTTAGTACCCAAATCATCAAACAATTTTACTAAGTCTTGTCAGACCAGTCAATGTATTTATTGTTAAGAGCAACAGTTTTGTGATTTTTGTGTATTGGGCATTTCAGTGAATGTTTTAGTTTGTTTTGCTGTTGTAATACATAAGTGATAAGTGAAAGAGCAAAGATAAAAAGACCACACTTAAGAGAAATCACCGAGTTTGTGAGAAAGTGGTACAATTGGTAACCCAGTGCCCCTGTGATGTTGTTCATAGGGTTATACAGTCAGTTACCCAGTGCCCCTGTTGTTCATAGGGTTATACAGTCAGTTACCCAGTGCCCCTGTTGTTCATAGGGTTATACAGTCAGTTACCCAGTGCCCCTGTGATGTTGTTCATAGGGTTATACAGTCAGTTACCCAGTGCCCCTGTTGTTCATACAGGCTATACAATAATTTACCCAGTGCCCCTGGTGTTCCTGGAAGTGATATAGTAAGTTACCCAGTACCCCTGGTGTTCATGGAAGTGATATAGTAAGTTACCCAGTACCCCTGGTGTTCATGGAAGTGATAGAGTAAGTTACCCAGTACCCCTGGTGTTCATGGAAGTGATATAGTAAGTTACCCAGTACCCCTGGTGTTCATGGAAGTGATATAGTAAGTTACCCAGTACCCTGGTGTTCATGGAAGTGATAGAGTAAGTTACCCAGTGCGCCCTGGTGTTTAAGGAAGTGATAAAGTAAGTTACCCAGTACCCTGGTGTTCATGGAAGTGATAGAGTAAGTTACCCAGCGCGCCCTGGTGTTTATGGAAGTGATAAAGTAAGTTACCCAGTACCGCTGGTGTTTATGGAAGTGATAGAGTAAGTTACCCAGTGCCCCAGGTGTTCCTGGAAGTGATAGAGTAAGTTACCCAGTACCCCTGGTGTTTATGGAAGTGATATAGTAAGTTACCCAGTACCCTGGTGTTCATGGAAGTGATAGAGTAAATTACCCAGTACCCCTGGTGTTTATGGAAGTGATAGAGTAAGTTACCCAGTACCCTGGTGTTCATGGAAGTGATAGAGTAAGTTACCCAGTGCACCCTGGTGTTTATGGAAGTGATAAAGTAAGTTACCCAGTACCCCTGGTGTTTATGGAAGTGATAGAGTAAGTTACCCAGTACCCTGGTGTTCATGGAAGTGATAGAGTAAGTTACCCAGTGCGCCCTGGTGTTTATGGAAGTGATAAAGTAAGTTACCCAGTACCCCTGGTGTTTATGGAAGTGATAGAGTAAGTTACACAGTGCCCCAGGTGTTCATGGAAGTGATAGAGTAAGTTACCCAGTACCCTGGTGTTCATGGAAGTGATAGAGTAAGTTACCCAGTGCGCCCTGGTGTTTATGGAAGTGATAAAGTAAGTTACCCAGTACCCCTGGTGTTTATGGAAGTGATAGAGTAAGTCACACAGTGCCCCAGGTGTTCCTGGAAGTGGTGCATTGCAATCAAAGGAATGGTACAGTATGATCAATACATCCTTGACAGTACTTGTATCTGACTGTAGAGGTTCCATCCCCATATAACACTATAGGCCCTCCCTCGAGAGACCACCCTAGGCCAGGTCATAAAGCTGCTGGTCTTGCAATGGAGGTCAAATAACAAGGAAAAGATAGCACTAGGCAACAGATAAATGTGGTCATTAAAGGCATGCTGTCTCTCAAGGAAGGGTACTAATGTATTTGCAAAAGATTGCATCCAGTGATAATTTCGTAGCCAAGTATTCATGGAAATACAAAAGTGTTAATTTGAAATGTTTACTTCATGCATTAATTGTATTGATAGAGTATACAGAGGTGGGAAGGTGATACAGTAGCAACATTGTGTCTCTGATAACACACCCAGTATTCATGCAGGCAATGTTACAAATTAACACTTTACATAGTGACACTTAACCCCTAGAAGACTGGGTCAGTAGTTTTAGCAGGAAGAAGGGCAGGGGAATCTGGGTTCAATGCACCTGGAATGTGCAAAAGAAATTTGTTGATGATAGCATACTCTTTGACAAAAAGAGACAGAGGACATTCACAAGAGTACACACATGCTGGTAATTTTAATAGCAAAGTGTTGCATGGTGATACATTGATGTAAGGCATAGGTTTGATAACCCTAAAAAGCCTTGGAACAATTGATGAAGTTGAGATAGTGATTAGCAGAAGTCTCTGTAGAATTTTTATGGAGGTCGCACAGTGGTCATGTAGACTTCCTAACATTTTCTAGGAATGTTTGTACATGAATTTGGAGCAGTCATGACAATTGGTGGTACAGTAGTGACCTGGTACATGTACTATCTCTCTGTGCACTGTACCAAACTGTATCTGTATATTCATGTGTATTGTACCAAAGGTGGCGGGATGATCAGTGGGAATGCCTCTTCATTGAGGTGGTACAGTAGGTTTATTGGTTGCCATGCAGTATGCAATTACCCCCTGTCCCAGGTTTGACAGTGTCCTACATTCAGGGTACAGTTAAACCCAGCTAATAAAGGCTTCCCTCCAGACTGACATTGTGGAGTGGACTTTTACTGCAGCTCGGGAAAATCACAGGTTACATGTATTTGGATATGAGGACAGTAATTTAGTTACTAAATATCGCTAAAGCCTTTGTGAGACCCACCAGTCATTTCTTGGAATCTAAGGGTAAAGCATAGGAGAACAACTGGGGATTGAAAACTGTTAAAACATTGAAAAAAGGCGGTCATGAAAATGGTTTATCAATAGGGCCAATATCCTGCAGCAGAAATAACAAATGATCTGTGCTAATCAACAACCTGATGTGTCGTACGATTATGGTCCCATGTATAGTGACAAAGTAAAAAAAAGACGATGTGTCTGTTCATTTGCATTTGGACAAACACATATCTTTTTATTCCAAAGCACTTGTTTGCTGGTCTGTTTGAATTCCATACATTCAGCTTCAGGAAGTGTGCAGTCTGTTGTTAGACCATATTTTCATTTGGTTGACATTTGACAAGAGCCCACAGTTTGATTTGGTATCAGTCACTCTCTGTTGACCAATAACTACAGACAGATGTTCTACAACCGTTGCAGTTGCTGTGGCGAGTTTCACTGCAGAACTTTATGCCAGCACAGAAAAAATCAATGATGTTGGGGTGGTTCAGCCAGTGGCTGGATGCTGGTGGTGACAGACAGCGTGCCAGCTTTCAGTTGTGAATGGGGTCTTGCTGTAACCTTACTGGGCTATGTCAGTTGATCATACCATAGAGCCTTGTCAATTGAGAGGCCTAAATAGTGAGTAATTTGTCACCACAAAAGCTTCCTGCATGTTCGTCAGAGACAGACCTGCATTCATTTGTTAGTAGGCTGTGGTGGTAGCGAGTGCAGAGCCTGAACAGAGATTGTTCACGTGTCAGCATGGCGATGGTGTATTGGTTGGACCAACATCTGTTTCACTAGCCATCCCTGACACAGCCAGTTTCTCTCCAGAGGTAAGGATCTCAGTTCCTACCACTTTGGTAAAACTTCACATAGGGATAATCCCAGGTTAACTTTTCAACATTTCACAGGTAGAGACAATTGTGTTTGTAGCTACACCATGGGTATGGATTTCATAAGCTGACCTGACTGAGTTGCTCGTGTTTATGTGATTGGTATTTTTGGATCTTGATGAGGATGTAGCGTATAGGTTTTCTTTGTAAATACAGCTGAAGTACCAATGCTAGTAAACTACAGCTGCAAGATTAGACAGAATACACACAGACACACATTTTCACACTTAAATTTTTATGTAGTAAATGCAGAATTAATACCATTGATACCAGACATTTCAGAAAATGGGGGTGTCAGGAAGGTCGGTAGAAAAGCCTAAAATTTAGATATTTTACTTGACAGCTTCTGGAGTGAAAAGTGAGAGTGCACGCCTGAGAAGCACCTCCCACCCCAACCCCCACCCCTATCCCACCTCACAGCCTATGAATCGGCCATTGATGTGAAGGTTAACAGAATTACCTTGTGTTATTACAGTCTGTATGATACATATTACATGCATACTGACACCAGATGCACTATTCCTGCACATACATGTGCATAAACCACTTGATTTGATGGTATAAAAATATCAGCCATCAATTTTACCATGTGTTTTGCTGATGTATTCAAAGTTATAATGAGATGTTTGAATATAAATGCCTGCATGCATGTGGAGTGGTGTTTACATTGCCTGACCAAGTCATGCTCCAGCCACCATAGGGACGGTGAGAGCATGATTTACCTGGCAGTGCAAACAGCTTGGACTGAGGCTGTAGTGTACATGCTACTGATGATATATGACAGCCTTGAGTCTGAAACTGTCACTAAGAAAAGTTTGGCAACTCAAGGACTCCCTTAATTTTTTATGCAACAAGTGTGTGTGGTATACATATAGCAATAATAACTGGTTGTTAAACAATCATTGGAAGGCATTTAGGGTTTAGAGATAAGATCTATATATGCATCATGTGACTCGTCTATCCTGCCCTACAGTCCACTGTTGCCTGTGCACCAGGCCGTTTTATTTGTGCAGTCAGGTAGATGTACTGCTAAAATGTAAGGCCTACGTTGATGCCAATGTATGTAATTGTGGATTGAATGTCAGGAACAGTGTAGAATTATTGATAGTTTTATCTGTGTTTAGTTTAAATTTTAATAGAGATCTTATCTATGGAAATACATGTATTGATTTTACATCAGATACTTCATGAAGATTTGAGATTGACAATGAATAAAATAAGGAAGGAAGGAAAGAAGAAGGGAGGAAGGAAATTAAGAAAGAAAATTAAAACAGGTGAGCTTTAATCACAGAAATACCTGTATTTCTTTTCAATTATACAGGTTCAGGATATTAGAGTGAAAATAAAAGTATCAATGAATCACAACTGCTTCAGTTAAGGTACGTTTGACTTTACATGTACTCTGATAACAGTTATCATGGAAAAACTCATTATGTTGTAAAAAAGTGAATCTTTCAGTATTGTGTCATTGTATGTACTGTGAGTACATTTATTTTCACAGGTTCTAATTTTGGTGGGTTTTTTAGCTTTGCAGAACAAAGGTCACAGAGCGCATGCCCTCACCCATGTCTGTCTGTTCTTTAACTTTTTGCTTGTGAGCGATACAGTTCAGTTTTTAAGATAACCCCATATAACTTTCAAGATTTATCAAGTGTTTGAAAAGCTAGGTTGGTTTGGATATTGGCACCACCACCTGCAGTATTATGTAATGTATGGGTCAAAATGTGAAAATCTTGTGACCACTCTAGCGTCCTTAATGTGTGATAGATCTTCATCAAATTTAGTGGGATTGTGGAGGAGGTCAAAGTTGTACCATTTCAATTTACAGTGTTGTTTATTGTTTCTTTCACAAGTGGTACACAGTCACAATCAGTTAACAGTGAATTCTGTGGGTGAACAAGTTACTCAAAAACACAGCAGAAGCCAAAATGCACTGGACTAACACACGGGAGAATCTGGGCACTCTCTGGTGGAAAGGAAAAGATTGCCATTGCTGGTTTCCATCCTACTGTGGTTTATATTAATTTCAAATGGAGAAATGGCCATATGGATCTCCCTTCAAGTAAAGTATCAACAGCAAAATAAATGCTTATTCCCCATGATCTCATTGTTACAAGAGTTTATTGATGCACATTGTGAACTTGATTCACGCGTTGCCAGCCGACATACAAGCAGCAAAACTAGAACCCATTAACATTACTGTATGGTGCATAAACATAAGTGCTGGACATTGTTCATTCAGCCATGCATCAAAATGTTCACCTTAACAATTCTGTAAATTTTAACCGTTACCTTGTTAAAGTGAATGTACCAATACACAATTTATCAGGATATTTTTACGTATCATGATGGGTAAATAAATGCATGTGCAATATGAAATTATAACACTTGGGAGAGGACACAAAAATTTCATCGAAGTATGTCCAATTCTCAGATTTTTTTTTTTTTTTTTTTGAATAATATTTTATTGGCCTTTCAATAATATACAATAGATAAAGTCTGAGCTACCAAATTCCATCGAGATGCAAAGACTTCTTGCTGATTCCGGTTGTACATAATGTGTTGTTCAGCGTTGAGCTTATTTCTTAAATACCGAAGAAAGGCTCGAAATGAGACTCTTTCTTTTTGCAAACACAACAGTGAATAAAGTATTTTGCTTGCAGTAAACAATTGTTCAGAGCATACCTTTTTGGCTCATTGAAAAATCCAAACATTATATAAAATTCTGTCAAGTTTATGACATTATGATGATTACATGAATTCCACCACTGTTGAAACAGTTCCCAAAAACTTGTTACATGATCACACTTACAGAATCGATGTATAATTGTGTCTTTTTCCTCGCAAAAAATACATTGTTCCGATTCGATTAATTTATACTTGTATAATTGTGCATTATGCGTTACAAATCTATGTAAACAGGCAAACTGAAAACTTTGGAGTCTTGTTTCAAAAGTACATCTGAAAGGTAAACTATGAATTTTCCCCCAGTTATCTTCATTTGTATTAAAATATTCCATCCAATGTTGCCAAGCTGTTGGGGTCTGCAAGTTATTAGAATATATTAATGTCCAATAAAATTCTTTACATAGGATAAAATTAATTTTTCTTTTTTTCCCTTCAATAGCTAGCACTGGCACATCTGAAATAATTTTATGGTGTTCAATCAATAGAAATTGTTTCCATTTTACTGGTATAGCAGATCGAATGGATAAATATTCTAAGAAGTTCGTCTGTAGACCATATTTTTCATGTAAGGTTTCCTGTGACAAAAAGTTACTCTCATCGTCAAGAAGATCACCAATTCGCTTAATACCTAACTGATACCAATGTTTTAGAAAAACAGGTTTTTTCTGTATCAAAATAAAATCATTAAACCACAAAAATTTGTTCCTGACGTCGTTACCATTAGTGGGCTCATAATTTATTTTAAATTTTATTTTAAACTGGTTCCACAAATTTATAAGGTTCCAATTCTCAGATTTGCAGTTTTTAATTGACATAAAGTTGATAAAAGGTGGCATGAGTATGTCAATATGTGTACATGTAGCAGTCAACTGACCTTCATAACTACATTTATGAGAAAAGACATCAGTGCCATGCCAGATACACTCCACTCATTACAATAAATGAGGTTGTTCCTCCTGAATTGCTTTTCTTGCTTTATGATCGAGCTTGGAAGATTGCATCCAAAATGTCTGCTGCTAAGGTTCCTCGTGCACATGCACTAAATACTCTCTCTGGTTTCTGTATCCTCTCTGTCCCAGAACTTTGGTAAATGTAGTGTTCTTTGGAATCTCACTGTGCACTGTTTCTTGCAGAATGTTTTCACAACTGTATGTAGGTACATAGGTGGGTAGGTGAGTGGGTAGGTAGGCAGGTACAGTTAAGCAAATCTAAAACTTAACAGCCAAATCCATTTTTTGTGTTGCAAATTGTTGTACTGGGGTTTGTAAAGGTTTTAAAGGGTTTGTAAAAGGTTGGCATAAGGTTTCAAACGGTTGAAATGGTTTCAAACCCTTTCAACATTTTAGTAAATAAGGTTGAGAAAGTGTGTGAAATGGTTGTTAACCATTAGAGAAAGGTTTTAAAGTGTTTAAAAGGGTTTTAATGCAAGAAGAGGAAATGGTTTGGAAATTGTTAGAAATGGGTTTGAAAAAAGTTTGCGTTTCACTCAAAAGGTTGGAAAAAGGTTGCAAAAGGTTGATGCATTTGGTGATTGGTTAGTTTAACACAGGCTTTAACTGTATTGTGGCTACCCCATCTCTCATGGCAGTCCCAAAAATGGTCACAGATAGCAGGTGGTCCCTAAGTGGTGGTCAGATGACATAGAAAAGCTAGTACATTAGGGACCTGGTAACTATAGGGTCCTTTTAGGCAGCTGATCTGTCAGTGGAGGGAGTACTAGAGTACTAAAAAGTAAAATGCTAGCCATGGATCCGCTTATCTTTTGTATTACAGTGAAACCTGTTTTGAGAGACCACTGTAATGAAAGACCACCTGCCTTTTGAGACCATATTTCCAAAGTCCTTTTTGCTATATTTCCCATGTTATTGCACCTCCATTGAGAGACCACCTGCCTTATGTGACCACTTTTTAGCCTGCCCTAGGGGTGGTCTCTCAAAACAGGTTTCACTGTACCTGCCAAACAGATTGAACCCTGCTTTCTCAAGTATGGTACAGATAACGTGCAGCTTGGTCTGCTTTGGAGGCAAGCTTTGTACCTTGTCAGCTACAAGTCATGTTTCAGTCGATATGTATGTACATGTACTAGAATATAAATCCTGGTTTGTCAATTTACCAGACAGGATATATAAGTGGATCAGTAGAGAAGCTCGGCAGTGAACCAGAACAAACTGTTTCATGCATATTTCAACTGAGTGCAAAATTTGTGGGGGAAAATGCTGTTTGAAAAGTTTAGTATGCCAGGCTGATATGACTTCATAGCAATTGGTTTGTGTATAGATAATTGGCTGGCCCATTATGTGTTGGTTATTATCCCATAATGGCGCCTATCAGAGGTAAATAAAGGGATGGACTCTGGCAATTGTTTCTTGTCAATCGTAATACGTTGCAATGGCGTCAGAAATGTGGGTTCTGTGTGAAAGGGTGGAAATATGCAGCATGTCAGACGGTGAAACTCATACATATACTTTCCTTACGAAAGTCATCATCAAAACTAAATCAAGCTGGTCACTACTTTGTCTTCTCATGTGTTAGATAAGAGATTACACATCCCAGCAGATACTTCAAGATGCAAGGTTAAAATTTTGAATTGAGCAAACTTCATGGTCATCCCCGTCATTGTTTAGATGTGTTAACATTCTACTTTCAGATATATCTATATGTGTTGACGTTCTATAGTTATGTGTGTTTAGAAGTGTTGACATTCTATATTAGTGTTAGATGTGTTGACGTTATATTTTCATGTGCCCTCATTCTGAGTGCATTTAGAAAAAATTTTAGCCGATGAAATTGTGCTTTCCTTATGTAAATGTCAAGTTTTTGTGGATCTTTTTACTATTAAACCAAAGGGTGATCAATGAAAGTTGTGGAAAATTACAGACAATGATTATCATGTGTTTATTTCTGTCCTCTGTGAATCTGGATGGGAGATGGCCCTCACCACAAGCACCTTTGGCCCTCCTCCATGTGGCATCATGAGTTTTGACTCTAAACACTGCTGTGATAATTGACATATTAAAACATATTGTTTCTTTTTATTACTGCATTGTATGAAACTATGTTGTCCCATGCAGCACACATTTCTTTCTTTTTTTTGGGGGGGGGGGTAGTTATAAGAAAATGTTGGGAAAACTATATTTTGGTGCTTTGAATCATCTCAAAAAAGTTATGTTAAAATTTTGTTAAATGATTTGTCTGATTTATGAGTTATGAAAGTAATTAAGATAATCACCACTGCATATATGCTGCAAATTTAACAATTAAATTCAGCAAACCTGCATTCAGGGAAAACCTTATGCATGTATGTTCCACATAGATCAGTATGAAGATCACCAATGCAATAATAGTGAAAAAGGAACTGCCAACTGTGACAAATTACTCAATCCCAAAGACTTTCAAACATCAATACCTGTTAAGAGAAGTTTCACAGCAGACCACATGTCAGCACCCCGTGCAGGATGACATAGTAACTAGTAGTGCACTTTTTTTGCTCAATTTGTCAAACAGAAACCTAGGATTATGAGGCAGATTCCTCTTGTATTCTCAGGGAGCAAGACTTAAGTAGGACCAAATTCATTCTTTACTTTCTTTAATTGTTTGGAATAAATAAGCAGACTGTCTAGTTTATGTATCTTAAAGAGAGCCTTTTTTATGTAGAAAGGTGACTGTAGCAAACTGTGACATAGAGTCCTCACCTTGTTTGCACTTCTGGGACCAATGTCTTCAACCACAGACTTACAGTACACCCAGTGAAATTCCCCTCTGGCCCTTCACTTTTAAATTGAAGCTGATAGCACATGCTGAATGATAATTTAAGGAGAAATCAGCTGTCAGATTTACACAAAAGCATCATATGAGTGGGTTGGGCACGTCTTGTATAAATCGTGGGAAAACATAGCTCACTTGCGTCATAACAGTACATGTATGTTTATACTGAGAATTGCTGTGTATCTTTACAGGGACTTGAAATAAATGTGTTAGTGAACTAAACTGTAGATTCCCTATGGGCTTGGGAAAATATATAGGATGCTGAATACCATGCTTTCCCAATCTCTGCATCACGGAGATCAGTGAGTAGTGTTGTTGCCATGAATTTGTGCATAGTGTTACCATGCGATATTCATAATTCTCAAAAATGCCATTCACACATCATTGTAGTAAACTATCATTCCCTCTCCATCTCTATGCATGTACCATGGTGTTATGCATATAACATGTTTTGATTTCATGCTGTGGCAACAAGCATCTGAGGGCATGAACCAGACTCTTTATCATGTTTCCATCCAGAAAAAAAAAAAAAAACAAGACTGAGTTCCATTGCTAGTATCAATCAGAGGAAAGTGACCATAAATACATGTACACTTGTTTTTGCCACTATTATGGTATGTGTTAATTCATTGTTTGTGCCATAAAGGTATAGACCTTGGTCAGTACTGTGTGCGCTTGCTAGGTCAACATTGCTCCAACAGCCCACAATTAGTCAGATTATGGACAAACAACTGATAAGTGTCTGTACCAGGGCCAGAGTTCAGTCTGTCAAAATACTGACAGGTACTCACTTAGAAACAAAGAGCAGAATGCTCACACACATTTGGTATATAAAAGGCACCCCAAGCTCCATGTACATATAACTGAACAAGCCTTTTTTTTTCTTTCATTAAGTTCAGAAAGTGGCTCAGTTTGTTTTATTTTTATGAAGGACAAAGGCTGTTGTAGGTAACTGTTTTGAAAGTACAGTATGGACAGATGAACGGTCACATTTTTTTATCTTGTACATCTGTGCAGTCTGCTCACCATGATATGAAATCTAGCAAGTATTTTGGTTAATTCCGGATGAATAAAGCATTAAGGTAAACCCGATGTAGTCAGGCATTCTTCTGAACATTAGCCAATTAGCCAAATGCTTGGTTCAGACTTTTCAAAAGCAGTAGGGAGGCGGGGGGGGGGGGGGCATAACCCTCTCATGGTCAGTTGCTTATGTATCTTCAGTTTGATGAGAGAAATGTGTAAATGGCTAAAATATTTAAAAATAAATTATCAAAGGGCTGCAACAGAAACTGTTAATTATGCTTATTGTTCCAATTTTGCAGACAGATTTGGAAGTATAGTCCTTCCCCTGTTGCTTTAAAATACATTTCAGTGCAACACATGCCACAATTGAAGATAAAACATTGTGTTGACTTTTCAGTCATTGTTTGAATAAACCACTCACCCACCTGTTTCAATTACATGGTTGAAACAGGTGGTCCATCAGGTCATGGCAAATTTAGTTCTGTGGGGATGGATTGCAACCAAGAATGGACTGCAGAGTTGCTATTTTTTCCCACAGGTACAATACAGCAATGTTGATGGAGCTGCTTGACCATACCAGTGAAGGTAATCCATAGAAAACACACGAAAAAGAGCATTTTCTGTAGCATAATAAAATTTTATTTTGGCCACATTCAGGTCTGTAGAGTTCCCTTTTAGTTAATATCAGGGAAACATATGGGGCAAAAAGATATCAGGTGAAATGTTATGCCACTTGATAATGCTATATCTTTAATTAATTTTAGTATTTTCGTGGAAAATATACTGTGGGGTTTTTCTTATGCATGACCTCATAGGGAAATCATTCTGTGGGTTATAAAATATTTTCAGGTCAAATTTCCATGAAAATGAGGTCAAACTGGAAATTAGAAGGTTTCAGCTGTAATTGTGGGTGGATGGTTGTACTTGATGGGTTTTTCCAAACCTATCATCTGCAAGCAATATGGAAAAAATTTAAGGTGTCACTCCTTCTGATACTTACATTTTGTATCCCAGCTGAACATAAAGATGACATGAAAATGTTCTGTGAGAGTCATATTAATATTATGATATATATATATATATATATATATATATATATATATATATATATATATATATATATATATAATTTATATTTGTTATTATTATTATTATTATTATTATTATTATTATTATTATTATTATTATTATTATTATTATTATTATTATTATTATTATTATTATTATTACTATTATTATTATTATTATTATATTATAAATATACATATGTCAGGGATTTTCAAAGAAGTGGCCATTTCTTCTTAAATGCATGTACCAAAAATGAAAAGTCCCACAAACTTGATCAGTTTTACAAAAACAACCATTTTCCAATTTTGTATCACCATTGTTAAAACAAACAGATATGGTTATGAAAAATCCGTAGTACCTTTATGCAGATATATGTGTTGAGATTAGAGTGGTAGAAATTTGACCATTTTATCATGAATATTTTTGGAGGAATATCCAAAATTTTACAAAAACCATATCTTTACCCAAAACACTTGTTTTTATACAAGCTTGAATTTTGAGTTCCATCTTTGGCACAGATAAATTCTGCAAAGCTTGTGTCAATTGAGTACATGTATAGGTTTGGACATTACCTTTAAAAAAAGTTTTTAGTTTTTCTTCCCATGATCATAAACCAAACTAAAAAAAAAACAAAAAACAAAAAAAAGAAGAAAAAAAAAAAAAAAAAAACTGCACAGGTCACTGGTGGCAGTACTCAATTAAGGTAATTCTTCACCTTCTAAATCAACCAGACAAGCCAGAGGTGCCAGAGGTGCCAGAGGTGCCAGAGCCACCAGGTAGAATCAATTACTACAGTTCCCCCAAGCATAACACATTGTCTTAAATATTTTCTATTGAAATGAGCATGGTGAAAATCAATAAAATGCACTTGAAAGATGGGAAGAGTTTAGTATTGTGGAAGGACCTTTGATATATGTCACAAATGATTCAGCTTGATGCTGACTTCTCTCAATCAGACAGATGGGAGAAGTATTCAGTCATTGATATGGTACTGTTCATAGACAACTTGGTGATATTTGAGATACATGTATATGTTTTGCAGTGTTACGATTCTTGTGTTTATAAATTTCCTCATATTGACTCCTCTGACAGTATTTCACAGTGAAGCCACCTGGACAGAGTTAAAGGCATGAGGCCAGACTCGGCTGTCTCCTGGTATCTTGCAATTTGAAAAAAATAGCTCATTCACTGGTTTAAACTTTCCCCCTTCTTTAACTAACCAAAACGGACTGGAGGTAAGCTATTGTTTGCTGCTTCAATGATTTTTTATTAAGTGTTCATAAAAAAAAAAGACAGACAGATAAGCCCCATCAGAAAAGCTTGCACCAGGTCAATAGCTTTCCTTGGGCTGGGATGGTCACTAAATGCCAGCCCACCCCCCAAGGAAGGGTGTTGACTCAGTGTGAAAGGGTAAACAGAGTGAAAACTGCCTGGAGAGACCAGCTATTTCTAGGCTTTCTACTGGTCTTTCATCAAATGTACAGATACCAGTGAGTGAAAAGAACAATTTCCTGTGATGCCTATACGTGTATTTGTGTGGTTTCTTACATTCGTTGCAGGTTGATCTGGCACAGTCTTTCTATCTGGTTTTGACCCAGACAGCTGCAGTGAAACCAAAGAGTGGGTTCCCATTGTTAACATTGGCAACTTGAGACACACTGACAAAAAAAAGAAAATCCCATTTGTTGTGATGTTGCAAGCTGAGACTTCTGCCTGCATGTGTAAGGTTTAGCAGGTGTCTAGCAACACAGGGCAGATGATGCTTTTGCAATCACACATGTTTCGAATGCAAGTGCATTGTAATGTATATAAGTACGTGTGCCCCATGGTTGAGCAACTTTTTCCACATAAATGTAAAATTGTGTGATATTATGTATACAGCCAGACTCAATCGATACTGGGCATAAGTATCAGAACAAAGTCAAACCTGTCATCAGAAACAGCCCCTGTGGATCACCAAATTGTTATCTCTTATACGCAAGTGGGGTCTCGAATTAACAAGAATAGTAAGCCAACTATACTATAAATTCCCAAAAATGGCCCCAGTGGATCATCAAACTGTGGTTTCTGAAACTGAGGTGATCTTTGATAAGAGGTAAAATAATATCAAATGTACACTAAGCATAATAGTGTCCCAAAAGGCAGTCAGTTCCCAGTGGTGTCTCATACTTGTGGCCTTTTAAGGTGGGGATCACTGTAAATCTTGAGCAAGACTATCACAAGCATGTTAGAAACAACATCCAGTGTTATCCTGTACTTTACAAGTGTAGTGGCTCTTAGGCTCAGTCCCTGATGAGCTTCATTTGCAGCCAAATTGGTCTGGCTTTGTCTGTTTGCCCCAGTGTTTACCAAAATCTGTATTAACTCATTCCATGCCAATCCTGATTTTTCCGTTTATTTACTTAGATTTAAGACAACAATTGCATATTTTAAATTCTTCATGAAAAGAGCTTTCATTCAAGTACCAACATGCCTATAGTCTTAAGTCAGTGGTTCTGGCACTGCCTGGCAAGTCATGCTGCTGCTGCCGCAAGGGCAGCTGCAGCATGACTTGCCAGGCAGTGCCAGAACCACTGACTAAGACCTGTCACCATAATACAGAATAAGTTAATCATGAGAGTCCTGGGCACACATGTGGATGATAAGCTCTTGAAGCAGCTTCTCCAGACAAAATTACTGTAATAACATCAGATGGTGTCCTGGGTATATATATATATATATATATATATATATATATATATCAGATCTATAAAACATGTATCCTTTTAAAAGTAAAACAGGAAATTTGTACCTTGTGCATGTAGCTGTGGCCTATTTTAAGTCTTGATGAACTGGTAACTTACAACTAAAACAAGGAACTAGCTGCTGGTTCCTGCTGAAGGAGGAAAAATAAGTAGGCCAACTATAGCATGGACTGCATGGCCTGGCTGTGAATTTTTTTTTTTTTTTTTTAATGTTTTTTTAGGTTTCAATACATGCTGAAAAATGAAATGTATGGCTCTGACAGGTTTTATTGAGCCATGAGCCATGGTGACCCAAAACTCTAATGACTTTATTTGTGAATCATGAGGTACCTTGTGCCAAATTTGAACAAAGTCATTCCAGTCATTCTTGAAATATGGCAGGAACAAAAGTAATTGGAGGGATGGACAGACAGACTGCCAAAAAGATGCCACCCAAGCTCCACCCATCAAAATGCTGAATGCTGGCAAATTCATTTTAGAGTTTTCAAAAAAATGGTGGACTGACTGCTTGGGCCACATCATGCTTTGGCGACTGTTTTTTTAGAACTTGCTTCAAATCATATCCGTGTATGAGACATTTATAACTTTATGCATTATCTTCATTTCACCATGGCAGTTTGTGATATACAGATGGCAACAGAAGTCCTGAGTTCAGAGGATCTTTGCTTTATAACTACAGAGTTGTGTTGCTATTGCCATCAAAATCCTTCATATTGTAGATAATCTTAAGTGTGGGTGAGGCTATCAGAGAAATAGAACCTGGGGTCATGACAGTGTGGTCTTTTAAGTAGACATTCAGTCTCTAGTGAGAGGTGGTGTTTTTGGAGGAGGTTCTACTGTATTCTCCTATGAAAATGACAAGCACAGATGACAGGCGCTGCTCTTCTTATCCATTTGATCTGCCAAAACTGTTGGCCACATGTGCAAAACTTTCCATAAACATCATTGTATCATTGTGTCTGCTGTGCATAATATTTATTGCTGATTGGTAGGAAAACAGCATTATGTAGGCGGAAACATGGCTGAATAGCTATGTGGATCAAAAGATATTGGAGAAAAAAGTCATTGTGCTGTCACCAGCTGTTGAATGTGTGTGGCCAAATGACAGCGGAATCCATACATTCATGTGTTCATGCATAGATGCTCACTGTGAAGGATTATATTTCTATCCCATGTCTATGTGCATGGACAGACACCCTGTGGTTTCTCCTAGCAGTAATTACCATGTTTTTCTGTCTGCTTAACCTGCAAAGTGGAAATCTGATCAATGAATTGTGACACTCCACGGCACATGATGTATTCTGACATTCTACAGTTGTATCAGACATACTGACTTCAAGTTGTGCTGATGATTAAGAGCATAGCAGCTGGGTCTGAAGAATGATAACTTGAAAAAAGAAGTGATCAAAAGAAAAAAAGAAAAAAACCCAAAAACAAACACAAAACAAAAACAAAAATCTGGATGTAGTAATGGGGTAGCCCATGCCAGCTGTGGTGGTGTTTAGCTGTCCACTGCAACAGTTTCCTCACACTGATCATGCCAGTGCTAATGTTGGTTTTTCATCAAATATACTAATTAAATTAATTGTTTAACGCTTTCCCCTTTTAACTGACCGGAATAGGTTAGTGGTTAAATGTCATCTGCTTAGTGTTTTTATGCACCCCCCCCCCCTCTTCGAAGGGGGCATAAAAGATGATAGGCACATATGTGGTTAACAGAAACACCATCTAAGCAACATAAATTTGAAACTAGAGAACCCTTGCCACCGGAAACCACATTTCTCTCTTACATGTATGTATTTCTCATTTCAAACCATGTTTCTATAGTTCCTACAAGTGGTTTAATCTTCAATGGAGAGAGATCGCTCTCTCCCTATATATATATATATATGTATGTGTGCTTTATTTAAGAAGAGTGGCTTGGTTAGGGAAATAAGAAGACTAGGCAAGTGTTGATGAGAACAGATGCACAGTGTGCCAAGTAAGCCTGGTGTGTTTGGTCTGCTAAATTTAATTGGTCAGGGAAATACCAAAGAAAGTTCTTAATCTTCCCAAGGCCCTCAACATTTTAAGGCACATATACAATGACAGACGTAAATCACACAATCATGGTAGGATCAAGAACATATGCAAAAATATAACTGGTGGTTTCATATATAGAACAAGCATTCAGAGTTAGACAAAGACATGTTTAAGTTGAAAATAAGTACATTGCAATCAACCTTTCCTTGTTTTCATGATTTTTCATTCTGTCTTGAAATTCTTCAAAGATGATTTCCGTATACAGTTGGGTAGAGACATGGCTCCACAATACTCAAAAGATGACTTTAAATAATTTCAAGGAGGTACATACACAGGGATCAGTGACTCCACACTTTTTTACCAGTTTAGTAAGTGCTTATAACCAAGGAGGCTGAAACAGCCTCCTTGTTATAGGCCTTACTAAAGAGACCATGAGCATAGAAAATCTGATATGCAGCAAATTTGTGCAACCTTCGCAGCTTTGTCAGTAACTTTTGCTGGTACTGCGTGGCATGACTTGTCAGGCAGTGCCAGAACCACTGACCAAGGCCTGTGACCATAGTATGGAATGAGTTAAAGTGTAGTTTTTTGATGGGAGATTACACAGGACAGAGAGGTGTCTTGCACTCTTTCAGTACCAAATTCTGGACTGAGTTAACAGTTTTCCTCGGCAGGCTTAGGGTACAATCAAACCAGGAAAGCTTATGACCCAGTCCATTATGCTCTCTGGACCTGTAGACATGCAGCAGGTTCTTGAATGAAAGGTCTTTTCACAAGGAATGTGAATCTAGCATCCTTACTATAATTTAGAGCAGTTTTTCTTTAGTAGTTCAATTTAAGTTTCAGTTGGCATTGAAAGAGTTAAATGGAGAACTTCAACAGGCAGGAACTCCCAGCAGAGTGATCTTTGAAGACAGGGAGATATTTATATTTCATGGCATCTTGGTTTCTTCATAGCCTGCCCAATAGGAAACATCAGTAGTGAAGCAACCTCATGTCCAAGACATTAACAGGTCAGGTTGTGGTCTGTTACAGTGGGATGTTTCTAGACTTGTTGCTTGCGCATGAATCACGCCACCATGCAAACATAGCGTGCATCTATTAGTCAGCTGCTGAAACACCTCCGTGCCTTTGCTCTGGTTTCATCTATTGATGCTGCATGTACCTTTACATGATGAGTCAGTGTGTAATTATTGACCATCTCCAGTTGTAAGTGCAGGAATTCTAGCCATAAAGACCAACAATGACAACAGATGACATTTGACCACACGCCATTTTTTCGTAGTGTTATGAAGGGGGGGGGGGGGGGGTTAAGTTGCACACCAGTTAAAATGCAAAAACAGGAACGGAATACTTGAAGTTTCACTACACTTTGTACCACTCATTGACTGCTGATAGGAAAATGTATGAAAATGTAACAAATGATGTGAAAGCCTTACAGTTTTGTTGTTATGTAGAGAATTTTCTGGATTCAAGGATAGTTGACTTGGTTATCACAGCCGGTCAAGCCGTGTTATTGATTAGCAACCATGTAAATCCACAACCAAGGCCTGGACATCTTCTAGGCAGACTCGACTCTTCCCAAGACCCTTCTGCCTGCAGTAGCAAGTGCCCTTAGAACCTCAGTGCCCCAGCATTTAAATATTTACCAGGTAGAACAGTGGAGTCTTTCTATGAAGACAAATACGCAGCATAATGTCCTTTATAGATTACTGCTGAACAGTTTGGATCACAACCTGACCAAAGAGGTGTTAAAAGATTTACTTGAGACTGTTTATTTGCTGTATGCATGTACTTTGTGTAACACATAGCTGGGGTGTGTTCAGCAGACAAAACATTTGCAAGTGTTCTGTAACTTTTCTTTGTTCAAAAGCAAGTACTTGTGAGCATGTTGCTATATTGAACTTGTCCCAGTTATATATAGATATATATTGGCTCAGCTGGCTTTCAAAGGTTACAACACACACCAATCGGAAATTTTTCAGGATCAAGGCAGTTACACTCTTGTGAAAAAACAAGGACAGAGTTGCAGCCAGGTTTCAAGATTATACAGTAGTCCCTCTCTTGAGAGACCACCCCTTGGGCCTGTCTAAAAGTAGTCATACAAGGCAGGTGGTCTCTCTCTTGAGGTAAAATATACCGGTAGATTGAGGGACATGGTGAAAGTGGTCTTAAAAGTCAGGTCTCTCAATGGAGTGGTCTCAAAAGAGGGGCTCTGTAATTTTCAATGACAAACTAATATGTGTGTATATTAGTTTCTCATTGAAAATTACAGAGCCCCTCTTAAAATATATATATATATATATATATATATATATATATATATATATTTATATGTGTGTGTGTGTGTATATATATATATATACATATATATATACATATACATACATATACATATACATATATATTAGTTTCTTATTTAAAATTACAGAGCCCACAAAGGCACATGCTGGGCAAAAAAAATCATTCCCTCAAAATATTTATTGGTGGGAACCAAATGAAAATGTATTCAGGACTCATGGTAACATAAAGCATCAGGGGGAGGAACAGGGAAAGAATATTCAGAGTTTTATGTGTGAATGGAATGAAGTTGCATTTGAAGGAATTATAAGGCATGTAACTGAATTATTTTATTTCTACACAGCATATTTCCTTCTGATAAAATATATTTTACCTAGATGCCATATAATTGTGTTCACATGCAGTAGATTTTGTTCACAAGCAAAAATTTGTTACTGATGATAGACACTGTTGTCTAAATTTGTTTTGTGATGTCCCTCCAGGTGCTCAGGATTTTGTTCCAGATGGGAGATAATAAAAACATAAATTGTGTTCAAAGGAACTGATCATGTCTTGAGAACAAAATATATTATGTGGGGACGGAGCAATGCAAGGGAACAAAATGAATTCATTTTTCTCTCATGACCCGCTCTGGGGCTCTGTACAATACATCACGCATGTCACATAAATGGAAATAAGCTGGACAATTTCTGCATGAAAGTTAAAAAATTAGATGTGATTAGGACATTATGTTATAGTAAACTGAGAATAGGTAGCTGTGCATCAGCAAGTCTGTGTCGTTTTTTTTTTGTTTTTTTTTTGTTTTTTGTTTTTTTTGTGATATATTTGTATCAAGGTGATCAGAAAGAAAATTAAGCAAGAATGCTGTTCCTTAGCCCAGGTGTATGATTCGTAGGTCGTAAATAACATAGCACATGGACAGCACAGTAAATCTCATCCCTGTTTGGCCTTCAATTCTAGACTGGTGCCAAGTTTGTAGCATTCAGTGATCATGCATGGGTTCACAGCATCAGTGCTGATTCCATAGAGCTGCTGATGGCCTGATTTCTCCATGAAACTTCCCAGCCTCATTACTAATTTTCTTGCCGGAAGGAGCGCTAGGTTTTGACCAGTTTTCTCAGCTCCGTCAAGGTTACACTTCATCTTTCCACAGCTCTGTCCAAATGGGACATTGATTTGGCATGTTCATTACATATTTATGATAAAAGTACTCCAGGCTAGCTGGATCTTTACATTCAAAGATCACTTAAGAGACGCGGAGTCTCTTGGCTCCAGATGAAATGTGTACAGAGATGATTGGAGTTGTCTGTCAGCCAAAACCATCAGACAGATTTGTATGTAAGTAGAGAAGCCTCTATGTTTGCTTTTGAAACTGTCAACTCACATTTTCCATGCTGTGGTGGAATAGATCTTGGTCAATGGTTGTGACATTGCCTGCTGCACCTGACCTTATTATAGCAGCTTCCGAGCATGACTTGCCAGGAAATGCAAAATCTAAGGACTTTGGACCAGAAAGGGTGCTGGTTCTTGAATGTAAGCTTGTTTTATGAAGAATTTACATGTACAATTATTTTGATCAAAGAATCAAGGTGAATACATTTATGCAACAAGATCAGGGAGAAGTATTATAATTATGGATGATGAAGTCCTGGAAATCCAGTACATACAATTGTTGTCCATGTATGTTAACACTAACTTGTGCCATGGACAACATGCAGAAAGCAAAAGTTGTAATATCCATTTGTATATCATGAAGGTTCTGAAATTTGCAGGATAAGTTAGCATCATTTGAAATAGGTGTAAATGAATGCTGCACATTTTTCACATTTGGTGGGTATCACAATTTAGGGTCGCCATGTTGTTGTCTCTGTCATTTTTTCCTGAGGTCAGGTTGTAGGCAGAGGTCAGCTCCGAAACCAGCCAGTTGGGAGGTTAACTTTGGCAGGTGACTGCATCTGATTGGCTGTTCACTTACACACCATCTTGAACCCAAATATGTCTTTAGGATGATCATGAATCATAGATTTGGTCATTTTTAAAAACAGATAAAGGGTATGAGAAACAGTCTTACATTGGTTGGATTGTCTGAGTCCGCGCCTTAGATTTTTTGTTACCACTGGTAGTGCTAGCAATAGGGGAAGCTTGGGCAGGTAAGTTGCATGTGCCAGTCCTTCTTGTGGAACTCAATTCCTCAGACACAACTGATGATGGACAAGCAGCAGCCTATCAGATAGGCTGTATTTTTTCCACCAGGTGGATCCAAAGTTACCAATGATGCCATCTGCAATACACATCCTGTATTACAGCAGTATGACAAATTTATGTCTTTGGAAGCACCCAACAGGATTTAACTTGGTGCTTGTGCTAGATCGTGTCATATGGCCATTAAAACAGGCTCAAGGGGCCACCCACAGAGTAGACTTGGCTACAAGTCGTAGAACAGGCTATCTCTCACAGGAAAGGTTTTCAGGACATATTTGATTGCTCGGGTATGTCTGCTGGAACCTAAGAATTTAGGGATATTGAACATGGTGTAAAATGCCTACATTTTGTTTTCATTTTTCCCTCCTTTTTCCTTTCTACCATGAAACTAAATCACAGATACACAATATTTAAAAGTTATTTGATAGGAATTTTGTTCAAAATACTGTAAATGTAAAATTAACAAAAAACAGTACATGTATGCTCATGAAAATGAATGTAGTCATAGCATAGTGCTGCACGATTGTGGAGACCAAACTGTAATTTTCTGTCTGCAACAGATGAAATCCCATGTAGTTGAGAGCATAATGGGATTACAAGGCAAGTGATTACACATTCTGCTGCTGCACTGGTTAATTCACATTTAATATCAGAGTGATGTATTTCGTAATGTGTAAGTTGTACAAAATGCTGTCATTCTGTATGTTCTGGTTGGTCAGGCAACGTGACTTGTGCAAACATAGAAACACTGAGGCAATGAATGTGAACTTCTGTCCATGATTTCGTATCTCTTGCTGATGAGTACAGTTACATGTAGGCTTGACAGGTATACATTAGACTGGTCTGTCTTGTCCTAGCATTGGACACTCACCCTAGACCAAAACTGAATGTTGCATCAGTACATGTACATGTAGGTTGAAGAGAAGTATTTCTTTTGCACCAAAACAGTAACATATAGCATCAACCAATGAACAGAGTTGTTACATTATGCCTTAGCCAATCAGGTATAAGCTGTGTTACAGTAAACTTGTCAATTATCAAGTGCACCTGCATGAAGAGACGGTGTCTTACAGTCTGGATGGAATCTCTAAAACAATATATGTGGAGCTTGCAGTAATTGCTGTACCATGTATGTAGAAATTAACATAGTATTGAGCAGGTCTGTTTCTACACAGAATTAAAGACTTATTTGCATGGTCTGATGGCACAGCCTATTGTCTGGTCAGATGGACTGGGCCCTTGACTTTTTGACACATCTGGCTTAACAATGAAAGCTAGATTAGGCAGGTGAAGTGCCTTTTTGTGATTTCGGAAGACAAAAATGAAATAACTTACATGAGGCAAATAAAGCAAAAAAAAACAGAATATTTCAGAATGAGAAGTAGAAGACTGAATTGAAACCTTTCATGTATCTGATGATACATTAAATTGATACTTGTTTTCAATGAAAAACAGACTTTTTATGGAAGCCTGTATGTGTCAATGAATTGCCAAACTCAACATCATTTCTACCAGAAAAGTACAACTTTTACACTGGGTCCTATGTTTAAACATGTGATATACGCATGAATGCCATGATCGACTCAGTCCAATGTATTGCAGTCAATTCAGTACAACTACTGTATTTGAAGTTGTCCCTGATTGGGGACTGTACATATATAAGTCCACTAGCATCAAAGGAGCACCAAAAATATATGTTTTGTGGCTAAAGATTTTAGTTTTTAGTATCCTCCAAAAATGAAAATTTCTTGAAATGTCCTAGATGTGCATTCAGAGACAAGTAATGAGAGTACATGTAGTTCTTAAATTGTCCTTGCAAGCAAGAGAGATACAAAGATAGGGACCCAGTGAGTTGTGCACTCAGCCCTATCAAGTGGAGCCATATGGTACCACTGCAGTACAAACACAGCACGGGCAACAGGTGTAGCTGCTTTACATCTCCAGCCACCAACATCAGGATACTTCCATTCTGCACTCATCTCACAGGTTTGGTCGGTCGTTACGTGTAAAGCCACGCCAGTCTGCAAATCACTTGCCAACATTCGAGGAAACAGCCACATGTGCGCACAGCACTAGTCCATAGCACTAGTCACCCATATCAGATTCTGAAGAGGAATTTTGTTTTATGTCATCTTGAGGAGACAGCCTGGAACTTGGAGCTTTAACTTGGGCAAAAGTACATTTCTGTCTAGGTGTGATCTGTAAGTACATGGAGATTAACACTGGCAAATCACAGGGTGATGCTTAGAGTTTATCTATCAGGTATTCAAGGGTATCATATCAGGGTAGGGTTTAAAGGGTCTTTGTTGATCTATGATTATATCTGTAAACATAGCAGACAAGGGTAGTTTTGAGGTGTACATATCATGGAAGTGCATCTGGTGAGTACAGACACTACAGGGTACCGTGATACCAGGATAAACCAAATGAAGTGCACAGATTGGTAAGGTTTCTAATGCATGTGTAAAAGGTCAGTCCAACTGACCACCCCAGTGACTATACTAGGCCTAACTGGCCAGTGTCTGTATAGCCCAATGAGCAGGCCTTGACATGCAGTCCATGCATGCCTTCATGTTGTGCTTTGACAGCTACCGTTGTGTTCATGATGAAATTCATGCAATAAGGGTGGGAAGAAACTTGTTCCTTTCTGCAGAAACTTAAGATATTTCTTTGGTTTGGCAATGACACTTAGACTGATTGCTATTGGTGTAAGGTTGGTCTCAGCTATTACCATGCAATTCCTATAAATCACCCAAGGTGCTTAGGGAATTTTCAGAATCTGAGACTCAAGTTTTCACACGTTTTGAATATCTACTATTTGTACATAATCAATGGTACAAAATCATGATATTCATATTATTGTACCTGATTTTCTCTCGGTTTTTGATACAGCATTTATCACCAGATAGCAGCCCTGAAGTTATGTTTCATCATGTGACCTCAGGCCCTGCATTGATACTTGTCCAGTATTGAGCAATGGTCCATAAGACAGTACATGACAGAACTTAGAAGATATAGTGATTGTAGCATGCATGCCTTCTAAACAGACTCATTTTTGTGTTTCTCACTCCATGTTAGATTATTATGTGGAACGAGAAAGATATATGGAAATAGGTCTGTCAAGCAGGTGACACCTGCGCGGTGTGCTTCTGCCATAACAGGTATCACATCATGCTATATGTAACTGACACAACACATGTGTCCATCTGATGCTTAATATACTGCACAGTACCAACTCCATCATGTTAGCAGTACTGTTATATATCTGACAGGATTATTTGGCCATGTATTCACAGATGTTTCTTTAAATGTGTGACAGTGACCCTTCCTTTAGGAGATCATCCCAAGGCCTGGTGTGAAAATCTCTCAAAGGAAGGACTACTGTAAAGATGCCCTGGAATTTTAACAAAGTTTGTTTTGTACATGTGTCCATCTGATGCTTAATATACTGCACAGTACCAACTCCATCATGTTAGCAGTACTGTTATATATCTGACAGGATTATTTGGCCATGTATTCACAGATGTAACTTTAAATGTGTGACAGTGACCCTTCCTTTAGGAGATCATCTCAAGGCCTGGTGTGAAAATCTCTCAAAGGAGGGACTACTGTAAAGATGCCCTGGAATTTTAACAAAGTTTGTTTTGTACATTGTATACATTTGTCTTTACCTTTTTTGTGTGTGTCGTGATGGAATCATATTGGCATAACTTGTTTTGCTAATTGTCTTTCAAGGTCATTGTCTTCGAAATATGGAAAATCACAGACATTAAGGACAAAAGACATGTCTATCCATCATTCGGTCATTATTATCAACAATGCATACTTTAGCTTTGCTAATAAAGTATTTCGACAAGTAGTTGGAATACCCATGGGAACTGATCCAGCTCCTTATATTGCCAATTTATATCTACATTATTACAAATCCAAATGGATGAAAGAATTGGCAAAAACAAACTTCACCACTGCAAGAAGATTCTATTCACATACTAGAAGATTCATTGATGATCTATCACATATACTCTTAACAATGAGAATGAGATCAAGAAACACTGGAAGGAAATTTACCCAAAAGAACTCATTTTGAATAAAGAAAATGAGATTGACAATAAGGCAACTTTCCTTGATCTTGAAATAGGGATTGACAACAAACAGTATGTGACAAAGATTTTTGTCAAACGAGAACAATTCAAATTTGACATAGTTTCATATCCTGATATCACTGGAAACATTCCAGAGAACCTAACCTATGGTGTGGTCATTGGACAGGGTTTACACATTAGCAGAAACACATCACAAATAAGTGAATTTGTAAGGAGAATATGAATATTGATGAAAAAACTAGGCCACAAAACCTATGACACCAAAAAGCTGTATAAAACTCTGTTGAAGTGTTTCCATAGATATGGAACAATACTGACAAAATACAACACTCATTCCAAGACACTAATAGATTATATTAAATCTATAGATTTAGGTAGAGCTAACATAGAAGTGCTGGTAGGGTGGTAGTTGGTATACCATAAAGTTAACTTAAACCCACCTTGAGATTTTCTCTAGTCTGTCTGTAGACAGTCAGAAACCATCATTCATTGTTGGTTCCTCCTATTTCATCACTTGGGTGTAGAGGTGACTATAGTCAATTACCTTATACACTCACTTCACAATCATTGTTAGTACATAGTGAGATGTCTGTAAACTTTTGGGTTGCGAGCAGGATACCATCCACAGTTTTCAAGTTAGCCCAATATAACTTTCAGGACTTATAAGGTGTATGAAAATCTAGGTCCCTTTGGATATTGTTGGCACCACCTACAATATTATGTAATATAGGGGTGAAAATATGAAAGTCTTGTGAACACTCTGACATCTTTAATTTTTGGCAGATCGTCACCAAATTTGGTGGGAATTTGGGGGGGGGGGAGGTGGAAGTCTTAAGTTGCTAATGATACTAGTGCCACCACCTATAACTTTCAGGACTTTAAGGGTGTACACTTACAATATTTTGTAATATAGGGGTCAAAATATGAAAGTCTTGTGAACACTCTGACATCTTTAATTTTTGGCAGATCTTCCCCAAATTTGGTGGGATTTTGGGGGGGAGGTGAAAGTCTAAGTTGCTAAAGATAATAGTGCCACCACCTATAATTTGACGGAAATTATGAACCAAAATGTGTTTTAAGATATAAAATTTCATATGTAGAAAAGTAATTAGATTGGACTTGTCAAATGTATAGGATATTGACTATGTCCAGTGCTAGAATGTTATGTAATATGCGTGACCTTTACATATTTTTGTGAGGTCACCATGCCGGTAAAGTTGAAAGAGGTGATATTGTAATGGCAAGGTGTAGCTTTGCCTCCTAAGCATCCCCCAGACTTGCTATTGCTTTCTTATGTGGGCGCTTGTCGGGGTCTGCCGTCCGCCGGCAGTATTTTAATTCAGTTACGCAATTGTACTAATTAACTTGATCAACTCAATAACGTGGTCAGGGCCTCTTGGCCAATTGACTCAGCCCTGTTTGCCAGTCGGTCAAGACGATGAATTATTAATGAGCTACGTGCTGACCAATCAGGTCGCACTTCCGGTAGTGTGATGCGATGAAGCATAGCAACCCCCATGGGACTGATGTTTATCAACAGTAGCTCACTTGGCAATCGGTATCGCACGAGTAAAAGGATTTACTTCAACATATCCTGCTCCGAGTCGATGTCAATACACAACTTGGTGGCAAGGATGGAGCTGGTTTTAGTATCATTTCGCAATGGGGCCGGACAAGGAAAGACCATTGTCTGTGCCCAGCTCCGTGTCAACCCCGAAAAAAGCATGCATTTTGGCAGAATCACAGACATCATGTTTTGACATGTGGACAGGAAAAAAGATGCGGAAAACGTGAAAGTTACAGTAGTATTTGTCCTACAGCTTCTTCACGAAGCAAAGTAAACAATAATCTGGGGTCACGCCTGGAAGTTGTACTTGGTGTGTCTATGGATACCTTTCATTCCAATCTTCTGTGTCAAAAATGTGAAAGACAAATGATTCAAATCAAAATGCAAAGAAAGAACAGCCGCCTAATTAGGTTACGCAATTCACAAGATTTACCGCTACTGTGTGAACCATGAATACACAGCTGACCGCGGTCAAGCCACACCTCGCCTTCTCCTTAATCCTGTAATTGCTTGGATACAACTGTTGCGCAATTAGCGTCACTTCCCAGTATGCTATTGTGCATCCGCATTGTTTTACCAATCATATCTGCGTGCACGATCGCACAGTGGGCAGCCTGACCCTCCGACAAACGGGAGACCCCGATGAGCGCCGACATAAGAAAGCAGTAGCGAGTCTGGGGGATGCTTTGGAGGCAAGGTATAGCTTCGACATCAATGGTAATGTCAGCACAGCACCAGGCCCATGGGCCTCTTGTATTATGTAATATGGGTGACCTTGATCTTCTGTTCCAAGATCACTGAGGACATAAAGTGAAGGACTCACTCATTGTTGTCTTGGGATATGCAACAATACCAATCACAGAAATTGCACAAATAAGCTATGATTACATGTGGAGTGAAGTGCTGTCTGCTGGACAAATGATACACTAAAATCACATAAGCTGATTATATGTCCAGCAGTCACTTGAGGACTAGCAACTTTAAAATGAAGATGTAGGTGCAATATATCCACAGTGCCAGCAGAGCATTAGGCCCATAGGCTTCTTGTTTCCTTCAGCTACCAAGTTGTGGAATTTTAAGTTCCTCTTGATACCTGCAATGCTTCATCCCTTACCTGCCTTCAAAATTAGAATGAATCCTGCTATCCCATGCTCAGTTACACATAATTTTATATTTATGTCCTGGACAGGAAATTATCTGTACTTCAGGCTAGACTTAGAATGGGCAGCAGCCAGCTAAGGGACCATATAGGGGGAAAAAAAAAACTTTCGAAAACCATGAGGAAAGCTTGTAGGAGAGGGAGGGGGTCAAACCCCAAATTGTAGTTTCAGCAATTTTATAGGAAACCAAAATATTTTCTGGGAAACCAAAATATTTTTATGTTAAAATGTGGTTGTGGTATTATTTTATAATATTAATACAAAGTGTGACACCTAGTGAGCACACAGTGCAAACTTGGATACATTATCCCTATAATGTGTCTGTATGCACTGCAATGCCAAGATGGATACTGATTATTCATCATCTGTAAAAGTAAAATGCACTGATGTATGACGGAAGAAATATCTTCAAAGAAGGTGCATAATAGTACAATGTCAGTTTGATGGAATTAAATGTTTAAAAACATGATCTTAAAATTGTTCTTCATCCCTGTTTGTAAGAAGTAGCAGTGTTTTGGCTGGGGTCAGATTCCAGAAAAAGGGTTATATTGCAGTTGGGAGTTTGGAGGGGGTTATTCCTAGTTAAGGTTTTTATTTGAGTCTTTGAACGTTTTTTGCTTTGCAGATGCATACATGTTTCATATTGACGTAAAAGTGTGTCAAACCATGCTGTATATCGGTTCAGAAACAGTGTACACTTGTTTGATACTTTTTCTCTCATGGCAAAAACATGGTGACTCGACTTGAAGTTGATATTTGGTTTCAGTGTAGAAAGGTAAATGTATCTGCAAATATATTTTACTTCATGATGTATTAAATCAAATTCTAACTCAACATAACTTTAAACGGTCAATATTCTTAAGGCCTGTGTTTGTTTTGTTTTGCTTTGCTGTACACACAAATCCGGCCCTCTTTGGCTGGACCTACTGTCTTTGGTGTGCAATTTAAACATTAACATGAACGACATGGGTTTTTGCTTCTCACACCTCAAAATTGTAAAATTTGTGCATCAATTGGTATATATTTATTTCTCTGTTTTTTCCAAGTGTTTCAGAGATTTGTATTTTTCCCTTTTTCTATGACATTGATTCATGTCAGCCTTTTATGGCATTTCAAATAATTGTACTTACCCTTCCCTATCACACTATTCATGTGTGGTCATCCATACATTTTCCAATGCATCATCCTATTTAATGCTTTCCCCCTTAAATTAAGACCGAGTCAACAGCTTTCCTTGGCATGGGTTGGGCACTTACTTACTCGTGCCAAGGAAAGCTGTTGACCTGGGACATGAAGTCTGGATAGGTATCATCTACAGTTCTCAGTCAAATTGTTTTGCATTGCTGGTGAAATTAGTTGAAAACACTGAAGCAGATAACATTTGACCACCAGCTGGTTTTAGCTGCTTTTAGGGGAAAGGGTTAACTCGAATCTTCCCATAGATGATATGTTTAAAACATTTTGGTAACATTGCTAGAAACACTTTGAAAAATTATTTCATAAAATGCTGAAGATTTAGTTTGTGCTGTTTCTGTCACATCAGTTTCCACGTATGTAGACATAAATAGGTCTGCCAAATATGTCAATCTGTCCCAAAAGTTGAAACATTCCAGACATTAACATACAATGTTCAAAAGCAGAATTTGGTATATTAAAAATTTTAGTGGATGAGCTAGCAAATAGCAATATAAAATCCAGTACAACATGTCCTGGATAGAAGATAAAACCCCAGATGTGTCTCTTTTTAATATACAAAATTATATTCCCATTCCATTGAAAGCTACTTGCAATTTGTGCAGCAGATTAATAATACACATGTTCCTACATAAGCTATTTCAGTATGTATCCATAGTTTTTAAAGTGGCCAACTATAAATTGAGGAGGTCAATTTATTGCCCTTTTAGGAGATTAATGTGCACAAAAAGTCACACTATCAAATATCTATAGTCTGTCCAGGGACAGAAACAGTGATACTCAAACATTTATGAATGATTTTGTTTCAATTCTTAAAGTGCCATCCCACAAGCATTCTGATGAAATGATTGTAAGTGACTATGTAGATATTATTTTACAAGGGAAAAATATTCTTAAACTCTATTTCAGATGTGTACAGAAGTTACTACTCCATTTCAATAATATGTTTGTAACTCAATGTATAACATATCCTGATGCTTCTAGAAAGCAAGGTTTAGGGGTGCATGGTTGGTGGTACTGCAGCAAGCTCGCCTTTCACCTCTGTGGCCCAGGTTCAATTCACGGCGGCAGATGCAAGTGGAAAGAATTTCTACCGCTCTGACCATGCACTGTGGTTTTCTCAGAGTCCTTCAGTTTCCTCCACCAAACAAAAAGAAAAAAAACAAAAGAAAGTATACACCAACTTGAAAATCTGAACTATGAAGAATCAGTAATATAGTCTTGGCCTGCTTCCCAATCCATGTAAAAGACATGGGTCTGTACTTTTTTTAAAAACAAGATGTCCCAGGTTGTTCCATTCCGACAGAAACATCGCTAAAAACTCTGTTTTGCTAATCTTTAATTGGGGTCATCTTAACAATGTTTAAGTATAATCATCATGTATCTGTTGCACTCTGAATAATCCTATTGATTTCCTTTTGTATACTACAATCTGTACATTCATGTCTGTTGATTAAGGCTAGTTTGAATGTGGAATCTGTTTGACAGCTTGCTTGCTGTACAATGTGTTGAACATATGACATAAGTTATGCAACTTTTGTAGAGTTCTTGACTGTTTGGAAGAATAATATCCTAAATATATATATTTCCCAAGCCACAGTTGTTTTCAAATTCATTGTGGTTGGTTTTTTGTTTTTTTTTTTTGTTTTTTTTTTTACATATTGTAAATCAGAGCAAATTCTGTATTATAATGACTAAAGCATGGTTATGTACAATCATAGTTTCAGCTGTCCACTTAATTTGCAAGCTCCAAAAATTGTTGCAACACCTTTACTAACATTTAATGTTCTAATATAAAAGCCCCTGTTGTAAAATTAAAAATTTTTCCAACAGTTCACCTGGCTGAAATTGTATACCCTGCAACACCACTGCACTGGTCACTGCTGCAAACATTTGTATGTCTCCCACATTTTGCACTGCCTAGAGCCCATCAGGGAATAAGTCAAATAGCTCTCTTGGGGCATTTTGATATTAAAGTATTTATTATGACAGCAGGCATTTTGAAGCAGTACATCTTTTTACTCACAGGGGTTTTCATGTTGAAATAAATCCAGATCACAGCTCTTGCACTCACCATTATAAAGGGGCCACATGCCTTGTTTAACACCAAACTCTGCCTGTGTTTTATCGTTTCGTGCCATACAACAATCCACATGCAGATCCAAGATGAGATATACATTTTGAAATGCTCCAAACATCCATAAGCTATCCATTCAGGGAGCAGTGTAATTCTATCTCAGAGAATAAACAATTTTGTTCATGATCCATGTCAGTGTGTGGACATTGTGTTAACTCAGCTGCAGTACTGCTTTGGACTGTATCATTCAAAAAGGAAGTAGGTACAATTTGAATCAAACATGGAAAAATATGTTGCTCTTGCCAAACCAGCAACCTAGATAAAAGATAAACTGTTTAGAAAAATTATGGTCCCTTGTCCCAAACACCCACATGTTCACTGAGTATGGTGCAAGAAGGACTTGTCATGTACTTGGAATAAGCGTTCTTTATTCCCACAATATGTTAGTAATAACCTCCCATGGTTTTTCATCAGTTCACTGGTAACATGGCAGCTGACTGTCATTTGCCTGGTGAGAGGGTTGGATCTGTTGGTGGGAAATTAATATGCATGCCTGCTATTAATTTGCCTGGTATTTACCTTTCATGTGCATCTCAGCCAGATTTTGTCCCTAGAACTTGGTGTATGACTATGTGACAGCAGCTTGACATTCTGTCAGCAAGCAGCTGGTACCTGACTAGTTGAGACATGGTGTAATGCAGTTATGGCTGTGATGTCATAGAATTGACATTGTCTAGACACTGTAACAATGTTACATTGCTTTACATAAGGCCCCAATGCAGCTGTTTCCAAGAGGTCAAGTGGGGAAACATGTCAGACCTGTTGGCATATAGCATGCCAGCTTTTGTAGCACTCATTCTATATTCTTATACCCCTGCCACATCACAGTATTTACATGTGTACTGGAGATGTGGTCCTGTATTTGCTTGTGTCAGTGTGCATCAATACATAATGACTTATCACACTGTAGACAAACATCATGTTGGTCACATCTGTATTAATTGAATAATACTATACTGTGGAGAAAAAAAAGCACTGACCCACTGGTTTTACATTAGGTGTATTTTGGAGGGTGTGTGCAAATTAGCTCACCAACAATACTTCCTCCCTCAAAATAAGAGATCTTTTGCCAGTGATCTCCACCCCAAGACATGTTGACTGTCATGATATTTCAAGGGCTTGCAGCAGGCCATTTAAATCCCATTGGGCACCTCAATACTGGATGCACTTTGTTACTATTTCTTTGTCTTGTCTAAGCCTTTTATCATTTCCCAGGCCTACTTTTTCTTTCTCTGCACTGGACCATTGGCTTTCGTGGTCATGTGACCCAACTCAATAATCAGGCATCACAGTTGCTACAGAAGTTCATATTCCAGTTCATATAGGATGTTTTTCATTACTTTTTTTGAATGTTGAAATTTAAAGTGGAACGAGATAGCTTGCAAAATAGCATAATTCAATTTGCTCCATTCACAGCGCAAGCTTTTGTATTTGCCTTTTTGCCTTGGAAAATTGTACTTTTCAAGAAAAGGAAAACAGTTTTTACACTGTACAATTGTACATCAAATCCACAAGCAGGCCTGGAGTTGTTACATGATTTTTACAAATATTCCTAATTATGGGTGGTGAAGTAGTGCTTGTTTAAGATGGCATACCCCATTATCTTTCCCTGTCTGTAACGTCTTGTCCTGTCAACAGTTCTTATTATGTGGCATTGCCATTTTATTTGTCTGCATGCAGTGTTGTTCATTCTGATAGTGACGTTTTATTGTTGTACCTTGTCTCCACTTCTCTGTCTTTTTGTTTGTGAAAGGGATTTATATAGGGCTCTGTCCTCTTTCCCAAGCGCTTTTGTTTTTTTTTAATAAATATGTTTAAACCAAGTTCATATTAGCATCCCATATTAAACAAATGGGACAGCTCATCTTTTTTTTTTTTTTTTTTTTTTTGTCCAAAGTATATATATCCATTCTGGTGGTAAACCCCAGGCCCAACTCATAAAATCAAGCAACTCTTAATTAGGAACTTATTACATCCCCTGGGGAGCCCACTGCATATAGTAAGGGAGCAAAAATGCTGGTTGAGGATGGACTTAATTGGAAGTCGGAACTTGCATGTAATCGATTCATAGTATGTGTTGAAATGCACAGCGAATGTGGCACCTACTTGTGTAATTGGATCAAATTAATTATGTGCATTATATATATTATTGTTCTGTTATGTAGAATCATCAATATAGCTTGTTGCAGTGTAAAGTGGAGATCACAAAAAAAGGAGCCAAAAGTGTGCACAACTGTACGAACTTACATGCTGGCATCCCAAGTATTCAGGGCTGTCCAAATATTTTTAGTATGCATCGGGGTGGGGATTGGGTGTTCAAACCTCTCATGTTGTCATGTGTTTGAGAAAAACATTGCAGGAGGGTGGAGTTTATTTAAAGTTGCCCTAAAAAGCAACAGGTAAATGTGGACAACCCTTTCTGAATAAAATAATTTTAATTGATCATAGATCCTGATGGGTTATATGTGTCTGTTTATTATCAATGAAGAAATTAAAAACCATCCCAAACATGGCTGAGCAAGAAGTGTTCACTGTTCTTTTTGGACAACCTTTACTGTAAGTTCAGAATTCGATTAAAATATTGTCTTTTGTATAGTGCTTTTCACAAGAAAGAGGAAGAGGGATAAATGAGAGCTGTATAACAATTGTTTTCACAGTCATCAAGTCTTTTGCAGTTCAGATTTAAAGAACACTACAGTATTCTGCACTTTGATTAGTGAATTATGATGCAATATGGTCATCCCCGTCTAACAATACCGATCTCCTTTTGAAGAAGAAAAAAAATGCAAACTGTATATATATTTGGAAACTGTAAGGTCTTTAGAATATATTTAAATTTGCATAAAATAATTTTGTTGCAAGTATATTCATATCAGGTGATATATCAGAATATTTCCCATCAGTCTGAAACTCACTGAATACAAAGTTCAACAGGGGTAAAAAATTACTTTTTTTGCAAGTTGCCTAAATGGGCACCCAGGATATTTTTTCAAGTTGCCCCAAACCCCCTGAAGTTACCCATTTTCTCTGATGTAAATACTTTATGAAATAATTTTATACTGAGTCACACAGTACTTGGTAATTGCACAACAAGCAGTGTTCCTGTGCAATTGATTTACTTCACTGCATTGGAAAAAAATATTGATTGTTGACATAATGAGAGATTGTATGCATCCAAGTCAAAATTTAAAAAAAAAAAAAAATTAAAATAGTAAGTTACTCGCTAATTAATGTGGAACATGGTATTAAATCATAGCATTTTGACCCAACAAGTAAACAAATTTCAAAATTCCCATTTTCAATTTACAAAGAGAAGCGTGAAATTTAATATTTATTTGCATTATTATAAAGACATATGAAATGACTTCTCTTATTTAGTCACATAATCATTAGTTGATAAAATGTATTCCACATGTTCTTAGGTAATTCTTATGTGAAATGTATATAAATGCCACCAGATCATTTGTGATTCCTCTTCTGGCTCATTTTGTATTATAAAACACCACAATGATTAGGCCGAAAAAAGTTGCCCCCTTGGGCAACCAGGGAATCATCTAAAGTTGCTCCAACAAATTTTAAGTTGTCTGGGGCAACCAGACACCCTTAAGTTCGACCCCTTCAATATATTTTCCAGGGAAGCATTTTTGCAGTTTTCAAAAATATTTTCTCATTTCAATTTTACAGTGCTCTGAAATTTTGAAGTATCTACAAACTTGACTTTTTAATCAAAATATTGGCACTCAAACTTGTAAAACAGAGTTACAGTTGAGACAGGCATTCCTGGAAAACATAATTAAACTTGATATTCAGTAAGTTATTGATGGAACAAACGAGAAGGTTTTTTCACAAGCTGGCACAAAATTCCGTTTTTCCCAGAATCAGTTTTTTTTGTGCTTCCATGCCTGGTCTGAAGTCGGTGGTTTTTGTGTCAATTCACTTGTCCTGTTGCAGCTGCAGGAAGCAAGAGCATGACTTGCCAGGCAATGCAAAACCCACTGACCAAGACCTTTAGTACTGAAGTATGGACCGAGTAATATGTGACCAAGGCCTTTACCACTGAAGTATGGAACCCGTCATATGATTGTTTGTACTGTTTACATTGTCAGAACTGATTTGGTGTTCCCACTGTGTGATTACAGAGTCATGCTGTTCGTGACGCTGATGGTGATGCTTGTGGCGACCCCTATGGTCATCTATGGCAAATCCAACAGCACAGACCCCACCGCAGACCACTCTTTCTTGGGTGAATGGAAGGATTTCTGGTTGTTGCGGCTGGCCATGAATCTTCTTGGGTATGCCACTATTATTGTGCCAGGGTACCTCATTATCCAGTACGCCAAGAAGAAAAACATAGGAGAACATTCAGGTTTGTAAAAATGATGACATATTTAGCATATGATCTATTGTGGTAATATTTCTCATCTTGTTATTTATTTGCATGGACATTCGTCAGGGATGTTATCCATTAAGCCTCATAGATTTATTTACCAAAGTCCAATAAATGTTTTGCAGCACCTCAGCATTCACAGTACAAAAAAGTCTTTTAATCAAGCGCCATACAGTCCAATTGGCTACCTGTCACAGCCTACATCTGAAAAATCAGTAGATTTTTTTTTTTTTTTTTTTAAGAATTACAGACATTAGTTGAATCTGAAACACATTCAACTGGTAATTTTCAAAGGCGGCCCCAAAGATTCCAATGGATGGTATCAGAATATGTTTTGGAGCCTTGATCCAGACATACATAGATGATCTGGTAGTTCCTTGTATATTAATGCCGAAACAAAACCTATACAGCTATTAGAAAAATAAACCGCTGTCCCAAAAGTGGCACTGGAGGGTCAAAATCAGATTTCCATGCTCATTTTGATGTAACCCCAGACTTTTTCTGATGTTAAGAAATTTAAGCAAGCTGCACTCATGCACTTGTAAATTCATGCCAGCAACATCTGCAGCATATTACCATATGTATTCATGATGCATTCAACATTATTCATGATGCATTCAACATTATTAATGCCATGTCTTCTGTACAATCAATCAGGATATTAAACGTCATAAAGTTACATATATGCAGTTGATGTACATACGTCAACCCATTGCCTGTATGGCTATTGTCAAGGACATCTTGACCATCTGTCCACCATTTTAATGCTTTCCAGGTTTGCTGAGTAACAATGCTAAATGTAGTAAATGTGATGCATGTTACTACAATTATAACGCATAATCATTTTGTGTATAAATCATATTGTAGCTTTGAAAATGTACTCATAATTTTGGGTGTAACTGAAATGAATTTAGCAGTCTTCCTTATACTATGGGCTTGCTGTCTCGTTTATTACAGTAGAACCTGTCATGAAAGACCACCCCAAAAAGAGCACCTGCCTTTTAAGACCACTTTTTCTCATACTTTATTTAATAATATTCTTGTTATTTGTACCTTTCACGAAAGACCACCTGTCTCATAAGACCATATTTTTATCATCCCTAGGGGTGATCTCTGGCGACAGGTACTACTGTAATGTGGTCACATTTCTGCAGCTAGCAGCTACGGCAGTGGTCCCTTGTTGGAGCCTTTTATCAAATCTAACACAGTGGAAAAGGAAACCAATGAAATACTCTTAAGTGTCATAATGTTTTTTTTTTTAAATTTTTACAGTAAAACCTGTCATTTTGAGTTCCCTGTATGTTTATTCTTTGTGTTTAAGCCTTTCCTTGTAAACCAGCCCAAATCACCTGGTGGTCAAGTGTCGTCCCCTTCAATGTTTTGGACTAATTTCAACAGCAATGAAAAATAGCTTGAATTAGAATTGTATATGATATCTATCAAGATAGCTTGCCAAGGAAAGCTGTTGACTCAGTCTTAACTGTAGTGGGAAAGGGTTGATGTGGTCTGGTCATGGCCTGTAAATGAGTATGCCACGCCTTTTTGGGGCTTCAAAAAAGTGACAAATGTTCACATAATCACATGTAAAGTATATACATTTTTGGAAAAATCACAGATTATAAAAGCATGCAAACCCTTTGATTGTGACAGTTGGATGAACAGCTACTGTGTTTAACCAGGAGTTAAAATATGATGTGTGTACACAACTGTGGAAATAATTTTTAATAGCTGTAATACCTGCTTTGCTTCCGTGCATGAAAACTGGAAGTATATGTCGTGCTGATCTTGCATGACACACTTTTATCCTCACTATGCAGATGGCTTCAACAGAATCATATTAAATGGAAAATATTACACAGTATGTCATGAGACATTGTGGGATCATGCTTACGTATAAGTAGATCCAAATTATTTGCTTCTTCGTGACCCACTGAATATGATCGATTCTCTGTCAGTCTTGCCCAACTTACCATCAATGATGATGTTGCAACCAATTATCAACAGTGGCTTTATCAAAATACAAATTGTGTACACAGAACAAACAGCCACATACATGCGTGTTCAGAAAACAATGCCCACCCACCCCCCAAAAAAAATGCTGGATGTTGACAGGGATTTGGGGAAAACAGTTTACATTTTGCTTGAACTTATAGCAAGTTATGTCTACATTTCTATAACCATGATACATTATAATTTCTGATCAGAGAATTGGTTGTTTAAAAATTGTACTCAAAGGGTCCTAACTTTTTATTTATTTCATTTTTTTATTGTTTGTTGATCAGGGTATTTCCAAAAATGTATACTATTATGTGCATATTTATGAATATTATATATTAGTTTTCATTAGAAGGTGCCAGAAAAAGTAAAAGGTGACGTGTTCTAGTAGGGCATAGCAGGATGGTCGTGATAATTGGCAGGAACAAAATGGGGTGAAGCTTCTTATGGCTGTCACAAATTTTGAATATAACAAGAGTCTGTCATGGTATTGGCCTCAAGTCACTTGTGTCAGAAGCCTCAGTCATACCTTACATACACTTGATCATGAAAATAAACTAAAGCCAGCTTCCATTAACCCAAGAGCACCACTGGAGGGTGCCATGTAGGTCAGTCAGTGGTCTATGGCCACACCCTAGAAAACTGCTGTAATGCTCAATGTATTTGATATGTAAATGGCACAGAAAGATTTTGCAAGCAGTGAGATTTGGCAGAATTGAAGCACCTGGCCATTTGTTAGGGAGACAAGGGTGTTTTGATCAGGATGGAGCCTTCTTTATGAACCTGGTGAACTGTGAATTTAAGTACATGTATATCATGAACCACAAAAGACCTGCTCGTGAAACTTAAATTTGTGTCTGTAGAGACCCTAAACTATGAAATCATTTATATGTTAAGGTTTGAACAGCACTTCCCCCTTTACCCCCATATTTTTGATATCATCAGTTTGTCAAGCATTTTACTCCTGTGTTCTGTGTAGACCTCCACATTACATCCTTTGTGGGTCTTGTGCTACCCATGATATTCTACTGGCAGATTTGATTCATTTTACCGATGGTTTAATAACAAATAACAGGGACAGTCATGGTCATGTGATTCAATGCTGTTGATCTGATTGGCTTCCTCAACCCAATCATTTTGAAATATGTTACTAATGCACCGTATTTTATTCATCTTGTACAGGGCACTGGTGTATTGGCAAGATTTTGCGTGCGTGCGTTCATGGTGATGCAGATCGACACAGTCTAGAGGAGGGCGGCAAAAGCAGTGATCCATCTGCGGAACGCACCCCCTGTCAAAAGTGTTTGTTGCTTTGTTTCTGTGCAGCTGGCCTTCAAGGCTCGTATCTCACTTGGGGACTGCTACAAGAACGAATAATGGCACATGAATATGGAGGTATACCTGGAGTACAAGAAGGAGAAAACTTCAAAAACTCACAGTTCCTAGTATTCATGAACAGAATCCTGGCACTCGTGATCGGTGCATTGGTTGTGACTTTGCGAAAGCAGCCGCGACACTTCGCGCCCATATACAAATACTCATATAGCTCCTTCTCCAACATCATGAGCAGCTGGTGCCAGTATGAGGCTCTCAAGTTCGTCAGTTTCCCGACCCAGGTGCTTGCAAAGGCATCCAAGATCATCCCAGTGATGCTCATGGGAAAAGTTGTATCCAAATCAACTTACCACTATTATGAGTATTGCACGGCGGTGCTCATATCAGTGGGTGTCAGTATGTTCCTCATAACAAGCAGTGATTCTGTACGGCATAAAAATACTGTGACAACATTTTCAGGAGTTTTACTTTTGATTGGTTACCTTGCATTTGATGCATTCACAGCCAACTGGCAAGGAAAGCTTTTCCAACAATACAAGATGTCTTCCATACAAATGATGGTTGGAGTCAATACATTTTCTGTGCTCTTTACTGCAGTTACTCTATTTGAGCAAGGCGGCTTTATAGAGTCCATAGGATTCATGGCAAAATATCCAACTTTCATGATACATGTGATCCTTCTGTCCACATGCTCAGCATCTGGACAGCTGTTCATCTTTTTTACAATAGCCCAGTTTGGGCCTGTGACATTTACTATCATAATGACTCTGCGGCAAGGACTGGCTATCCTTTTGTCATGCCTTATTTATCACCATCCAGTAACAATCACAGGTGTCTGTGGGATACTAATTGTCTTTGCAGCAATATTCACTCGCATATACTGTAATTACCGCATTAAGAAAGCCAAGAAAGCTGCTGTAAGCACAGTAATCCAAGATGGGAATATACCAGAGGTTATCACTAGCAATGGAAAATCTTAATCTTCAGTGAATATAAACAGTTAAGCATGAGTGTTCTTGTTGACATTTGTGAGATGTGAACTTTAACTGTATGGAAGAGAAAAAAATTGCCAAAATGAAAATCATGTGGAAGATGAAAGTGGAAGACAAACGCAGACAAAGAGATACAATAGAATATCTATATAGGGTTGTAAGACATCATCATCTTACAAATGATTATGAACAGTATGAAAAAATTTATTCAAGTTTTAAAAATGAAAGGGTTGCAGACAGTTCATAGAAGAGCTTTGGTTGGCCATGCATGTATATCTCATGAATATTTACAATGATAAGATGCCAAAATGCATACACCAGTATATATTTATTTATGTGTGAATGTTTCAAGGTGAGCTATATTCCAGCCAGGTGCTAGAGTCTCAACTGCTATCACTGTGTGTCCACGTACAAACTCGTGCCGGGACAGTTGCTGATTTATCCAAATAGACTAAGATTTGAGACAATAACGGTATAGTGGTCAATTCTTTGTACAAAGGAGCTTTCATTCATGTACCCAACTTGCCTTCTCAACCCATTTGTGGTCAGAGTACGACTGAATCGATAGCGCTCCTTGGTGCAGGTTACTGGAAATTGAAGTAAAAATGGTAAGGCAATTGCATCTGGGCAGTTTGAGCGACAAAGGGTTAGCAGTCTGGCCTATTGTATTGCCAGGCTATACTAAAACCACTGATGAAGGCATATTGTTACTGCAGTATGGATGAGTAACTGTTTTTCCCCAACTTTAGCATGGACAAAGTTTAATCAAATTTACATGCAGATCACAGCAAATTCCACAAGAGATGAAGTTGCCTGCTTAGCAGATTTTGGGGCATTTGTCTTTGAGACCGTTCTGAAATACTAGTACATGGCCATCTCACAAAACTGATAAAGGACTTTAAGATGTCTACATGTTCAATGAGGCAGTGGGGAAAGCCTGTCCACTGGATATGTGGATATTGAAGTGTGACGGTAATGATTGTTTGCAACCTTGTTGCAGCATCTCAGAAGGAATATTCATGCTTTCTGTAGTTTGTAACAGAGAATTTATTTGACCACTATTGCTGTTTATGGTTACATTTCATACTGAAGAGACACTGGATTTGTGAAAAGAAAAAATGAAAAACAACCCCAAAAGTTATGATTGTGAAACTGCCATTTAAAAAAAAAGCAAATCAAATACGGACGTGAAGAGTATATCAATGCATACTTGTCGTCAAAAACAAATATTATGTACATATGCTGTCGAAAATTGTGATGTCATGTGTACTTCCAATAACTCAGTTGTCTTCCTTTGCAGATGTGAAATATTGTGACTGATCGTGTTGTCTCAGCTTTACTTGTAGTATCCAACACAGCACAGTGGTCCCCCTGCAATGATACCTACCCCAATGGAATTAAGTAACCACATGAGCAGGGCAGCCTGGGGAAAAGGGAAAGATACACAATGGAAGTGGCACACATTTTGCAGGTGAAGGTGACATCTGATGAAGGGTGGTCATAGGTGAAAGGAGCCTTATCACAGGGGGGACCACTGTACTTAGAATCATATCAAAATGCCAAGTGATACTGTTGCTGAAATATCCAAAAAAAAAAAAAAAAAGGAGAAAGATATGATCCTGTTATTACTGCCCAAGTAAAGGTAACAGTTGCCTGCAAGGACATTCTTTTGTGGAGTGAGGCTAGTAGTGTGAGGTGTTGTAAGCCTGTGCAATGACCCCCTTCCTCACCCCAAAAAAACTACATAAGGTTAAAAAAAGAGCATCATCAAAAAAATCAGTTCAAATTGCCAGCTCAACATCAAAGTTTTTCTTTCCATTTGTATAAAATGGTGGGACAAAATAATTCAGGTTTTGATCACCAAAGGTGTAACTGTCTGAGCAAAATCAAGGAACAGTGATGGGTGTGTATGTGGCCGCCCTTCAGACTGACAGAAAGTAGGGACATAAAGACAAAGTGGCCTTTCACTGCAAGTAAATTAACTGAAGGATTAATTCTGTGTACCACTATCGCACCCCCACCCCCATCAAGTTGCGACCACAAAAAAGGGACAGTGGCTTGGCATCAACATTGTCACATTCGGCATGCTCAGCCGCACTTGTATAAACATCTGTGCATGTCTTGTATGGTAACTTTTCTTATGGGTGGCTCTTTATGGAATGCAAGCAAAGTTAGTGTTTAAGAGAGACCACCTGTCTTTAACTTCTCTATTCTACTTAACTCCTAAAGCAACTTACATTTACCTTGACTGGAACAAAGATGGACTATTTAGATTCTGTGTGAAAAGAGCTTTCATTGAAGTAGCAACACATGTAACATACAGTCTGTAGTTTTTGCATTGTCTGGAAAGGCATGTTGTAGTTGTCCCAAAGGCAGCTCACTGCAGCATGACTTGCCAGGCAATGCAAAAACCACTGAACAAGGCCTTCATACTGTAATATGGAATGTAATTTATAACCATAGTGGGCATTTTTTACATGTTTTCCCCTCAGAATGATTTGAGTGAAGTCACGTATGGAGAACCTGATTATGATGTTGACTTGAAATGCATATTGACTTGTACACAAGACATGAAATGCATTTGTTCTCATGATAGTATGCATGGACTGCTCAAAATACCTTTGTGTGTAACTTACAGGATAAAAGCTGAATTTTTGTCAGCATGCTTTGAGGCAAGTGTTGAATGTCAACTCCAGCAACCTGCATGACTGGTTTCAATGTATGTATTTGTATAAAACTGTTACCAGAAGTTAGGAAAAGTAGAATCTCTTTCATGAAAAAAACTAATCATTTTGAAAGTTCTCCGCAATTGAGCACATGATGTGCGCCAGAGTCTTTTGAGTATTTTGTCTATATTGTTAATCACTGTTAGAATATGCCGTTTTTGCGTGGTTAATGGCAGGTTCTTTCAAATACATGTATGGTGGCCCCTGTATTGAGAGACCAGCTAGCTTGGAAAACCACCTTCTCAACATACTTTGCCTAGTAATTTTCTTGTTATTTGTACCTCCTATGAGAGACCACCTGTCTTGAAGGACCACAACAGGTCTCACTGTGTTGCAAAGAACAGTAAATGAGCATGCACAACTACAGTAGTCACTCCTTTGAGAGACCACCTGCCTTTAAAGACCACATTTTTCAGATCTGACAATTTACCCCCCCCCACCCGGTTATTTTACCTCTATTTAGAGACCACTTTTTGTGTAACCACTATTGGGCCTGACCTAGGGGTGGTCTCTTAAAGGAGGGACTACTGTATGTATACAATGTACAGTTGAACCTGTTTCACAGACCACACCCATCGATGGTCTCATTGAACTGGGGTTTTCATAGGTGGTATGAGTAACATGAGAAGCACTAAGTAAAGAAGTACATGTATCATGAGAAGGTGGTCTTTCAAGACAGGTATTCCCTCATTGGGGTGGTCTCATTTAACAAGTTCTACTGTGGGTGTGTCGGAGGCTAGGTTAGATATAGCAGTGACTGTACATGTACTTAGAATGATAGCCCAAGATGAAGAGTTGAGCTATTCTGTTCATCATTGGGTGTTCAGGTGCCAGCTGCCATAGATGTTGATCGTTTGAACCTGGGTGTGTGGACACATTATAATACAGCATATGTATATTAATTTCCCACCAAAATTACTTGTTCTGTCCCAAGAAAGCTGCTATGGGCATCTGCCGTGATACAGGCACACAGGTGGAAACACCTGAGGTGGCAATAACATTTTCTGGAAATAATGAAAACAGTGAAACATGTCTTGAGAGACTGCCCCTAGAGGAGGCCAAATAGTGGTCACATAAGGCAGGTGGTCCCTCAATGGAGGTCCAGTAACATGGGAGAGAGAGCAAAATGGACTTTTGGAAATATGGTCTTAAAAGACAGGTGGTCTTTCATTGCAGAGGTCTCAAAACAGGTTTCACTGTACTTATTTCAAACATCATGATGATTGCAAGCTCATTGGATATATGGAGAAAATGACTATCACTTTTCAAAAAAAAAAAAAAAAAATTCCATTTCATTATATTTGCAATGGCAACACATTTTGTCCTGTTTGATACAGGCATCTGCCTGCAGATACAGATACAGATACAGATACAGATATTTGCTTGTTGAACTTTATGAGCTAGAACACCCCCGCAGCTAATGTGAGTGTGTTGTGTGAAGCACTGTACTTCAAGAATGAACACGCTGGTCTGCACTCAAAACACTGGGTTACCAATTGTGTTATACAAAAGAACATTAATTGATTTACAATTTAAGATGTAATTGGTTCTGAATCAGTACATTACAACAAAATATTACAAATCACAAATTCTTATGTTCTCAACTCTGTAATCTGAACACTATGGGATTAACTGAAATTCTGTGAAACAAGTAATGAAAATATTGTTGGTTTAGGTGGGTCTTAAAATAGTAAACATGTGCATGTTATGTTTACGTGAAATTCAGCCTTCATTTCTCTCCACTGATGATTTAGAACTACAATGCAGTATGTTTATTTAAGATTCTCTACATATTTGTCACATAGTGGATATTATTGTAGCCTCCACAGTTATACAATAGAATTATGTGTGGGTTTTAATATCCACTGGACCAAAACAAAAAGGAAAACTAAGGTCTTGAAATGTGGCGTATAATATGGTACAACAATATATAGATTTCAGGGTTAAACCCAGCACTGATGCTGATGTGGTTTGGGTGTCCAAGTGTTCTGTTTTCATACCACTTTGTATTACTTCATACTGTACCTAAGCTTCATGTTCATGTTTTTCTACTTCACATGAATATACCTGTCATCTACGTAATATACAATATTTGTATGTATATATAGTAAATCCTGCCTGCCCAAACACATCCTCAAACTCAACACCTCTATTTGCTGAAACTTTTTCCAGATTGTGTTCTTCAGTTCCAATTTTCTTTGTGAAGTTTTAGGAACCTTTCTATGCCGAACACTGTTTTCAGTCTCAAGGGGCCTTCAGCTTAGGGACATTTCACTGCACATATGTATGTATGTATGTATGTATGTATGTATGTATGTATGTATGTATGTATGTATGTATGTATGCATGCATGCATGCTTGCATGCATGTATGTATGTATCTATGTATGTATCTATGTATGTATGCATGTATGCATGCATGTATATGGTCGACCCATGAATTTCCAATATGCGCCTATTTCCGATAATTAATTAGAACTTCACCACATTACACTCATCAACAAATTTACATCACAGATTTAAAGACTGCAAAGTTTACGGTCTTCATAATACCTCGTTTCATGCTTTGAACAAATTTATGAATAAAATGACAGGTAAACTGATTTTTTTTTTTGTCTCAAATTGTAAAGCTGTGTTGAGCTTGCTTTTGAATTTGTAATATTTCTGTTGAAAACCAAATGTCACACTGCATTTTTTTTTAAACACAAAAAAGAAGGTGTAAAAGTTAGAAAACTATTTTGAATTGGCGTTTAAGACAAATTTCAATTTGTGTAGCATTTGAAATGATGCCTATCGGAAATATGAGAGGGTTTAAAAGTGTTATTTGCTATTGTTGTGTTCAGGATAGCTAATGAATACATCTTGGGTGTAAAATGATGAAAGAATTTGATTATTTTCTGTCTAAAGTTTTATGAATTCACTGTTGTTAGAATCATCACCTTTAAATTTTATTGACCTCATCATCTTACCTTCCATAAGAATGGGCAAATGTTTTCCACTTTGCTTGGCCTATCGGAAGGAGGGAGATTGTGCATATACATTTATATACATATGCAATATACACAGAGGTACCTGTTGTATGCAACCACTGCCGTGAGCAGTCACATTGCTTTTTGTGGTCACTAGGCTCAGACATAGGAGTCAATTTCTTTGCAAAATTTACCCGTGGCAGGTCACCTACTGTATGTGGCCAATTTTTCTTGGCAGAAGGGGCAGCCACATACAGCAGGTACTTCTCTCTCTCTCTCTCTCTCTCTCTCTCTCTCTCTCTCTCTCTCTCTCTCTCTCTCTCTCCCCACACACACATACATACATACATACATACATACATACATACATACATACATACATACATACAAGAAAATATATAGTTGGCTGTGGAGCAGGCAACACAAGATAGGTAACCTTCTGGATGCAGTAGTTTTATGTAACAATCTGCAGGACACTTGGGGGTTTTGGTGTTGCCTTAGAACAAAAGTTGTTGGAGAGCAAAGCACATCCAGTCCATTTCGTTTGGTGCATTCTGCCATGTTGCCTGCTGAACATGCTTAACTTCATGTACTGGCTGCTCCCAAAACACCAGCACAGGGTTTGGGTTTTCCTCAGGTGGCAATTTGCTATAAACATGATAAATGGCCACCAAAAACCTAATTGGAAAAGCGGTATAATTTTGATCAGTTTTCGACACAGCAATGTTAATTGGCTTCATTATGATGTATAGAATGCACAAGGAATCCACTGTGTTCTGGAACGCTCATACAACCTGGCAAATGCAGATACATGTATATCTACGCAGTGCCTTATTGATATTCTGACTTTCGAAATCCTCGCAGATGTTTGTCACATCTGTTTAACATTTTGCATAACGGATGCTGTTTGGCAGTTCATATCTTAAGGAGGAGGTGTGTTCAGTATGACCAACTAACTCATTCCATGCTACTTACATTTTTTTTCTTCCGGTATGCTCAGCTGCTATTATTACGGAAATTCCATATTAATATTCATTGCATAGAAAGTTTTCATTAAGTAGCTGCATGGCGGGACAGAAGTTAGTAGCTTACTCATTGTATTGCATGACGTGATGCTGCAGCTGTTTTGCCCAGAAATACAGCAACCACTGATGGAAGCCTGTACGTCAGTAGTATATGACACAATATAAGAAATGAGACTGATGGAACAAATGGAGTAATCTGCTTCAAAGTGGCTGTACTTTTATGATTAACATGTAAATAGTGATTTTATACTTTAATCTGTGATCTTAATTGCCACTTTTTTTTTTCCCTTGATTACTTGACATGGAGGATTGTGGACTTTAAAGATTGAAAAAAGAGAGAGAGAGAGAGTATTTGAGCATGATACAGGTTTTAGCAGTAAAGCAGGTCAATAACACTGACTACAACTAGTTGTAGATGTCCATGCATACTTGGTCCTTTTCTTTGAATTTTATGGTCGCACAAAATGGTTGGATGAGTCTCTCAGGATATCTACATAGTCTACAGTTTTCTTTGGGGGGAAAAGTACATAGAGCATATTAAGAACAGTTGTGGATTCACTCCCTTTATGATAGTAATTTAAGTCTTTCCTGCCTAGCCCAAAAGGGGGAAAAAAATGTTGATTTGGTTTTGCATTACCCTAGTCAGGATCATCTTAAGGATTGTTTTCTGTCAGCATGCATTCAAGCAGTGAGAAAACATTGCCTAAAGCGAAGAATCTCTTGCAGGGTTGTTTACAGTACATGAACTGTTAGTATGATGTGACTAACATAGATTGTCAGGCTTGAGCATGTATCAACAAAGTAAGGAGAGCAGTCCATCAAAGCTGATATAATACATTGTTGCATGTCAGAGTATGGGAGTGGTGCAAGAAGTAGTAGAGTAGGTGTTGTTTGGGAAGTGATACAATCTAGTGAGGCGGATATGTGGTGTGCTCAACATTGAGAACTAGTCTCTGTGTCAAAAGATGCAACAAAATATTCTGTGACACTGCCAGTCAAGGTTATTTTAGTGGCAGAAATTCTTCACGTGCAACATGTTGAAATGTATTGAACATGCTCCCACACCGAAGCTATTCATGAGATATTCGTTGTAGAGTCCATGTGTACAAACTGCCTGTCAAGAAGATTGTTTGTTCCAAGTATTGTGCACATCTGTTGTAAATTCTCCATGACCAGGGTGCCGAAACATGGATTATGCATTCGTGACTTACACAAAATGACATCGTTGTATGAGCAACTCCCAATAATATTGTATTTGGAGCACTATATATCATATGCATCTTCAAGTTGGTAGCATCACTGGTGATCTTTGCATGAGAGCTCTTGTGCAGTGATGGTGTGTTTGAGTGCAGTTTTAACAGTATTAATTAATCTAAAAATCGGGGGGGGGGGGGGCATATGTTAAGTTGTTAAGTAGCAAAATAAAAGTTACCAAAAAGGTTGTTGGCTTGAACCATTTCACCAAGATAATTGTGAATCCTTAACGGGCAACAGTCTTGATTACACTACTTTGTATATTTTACTAGGTTTACATATATCGTACATTCTAAGATCTTTTGAGTCATTTGTGTTACTCTTAGATGTTCTGGTTTTAAGATGCTAAAAATCATTACGGTTTGCCTGTCAATCTTGTTTATTTAGATTTATAGACTCTTAAGATCTTTACAGTTTCTGTCATTCTCTTATGGTACGTGTAGCTCAGATTTTATTGCAGGGGTGTACTAAACTTTGATATTGTTTGTTCATATATTTAAGATTCATAGAGAAACATTTGTGTGAAAATCAAAATTGTGGAGACAAAAGCTGTTTTTGCATGCAGTCTTAAGGGAATAATGCTTGCATGAAAGTTAAAATTGTGGAGGCAAAATAGCAAGTTTTTGGTGTGTACAGTCTCAGGAGAAGTTCTGAGACCTCTGTGTTGCAATATCCGTAAGTTTGTGACTTCTTTTCTCAAATGTGACTGACCAACATTCAGGCTCAAGAGAGCCTGCATATTGTATTCTTTATAAGATGATCTCCAGTTTTTCTGGGGTTTATTATTTCCACCTTGCAAAATTAACCATTTTTGCATACTTTTGTTAAGTTTGTTTTAAAATGTTTTTATTTTGGGGTTGGGAATGTTCACTCTTTGCACTATTGGACATGATGTATACATGTATACTATTGCTGTATATAAAATATATATATATAAAGAATAAAAGAATGTCATTTCAGATGCCTGTGTTTCTTGTTGATTTACATTGCTATTAACACATGGATACTGCATTCCTTGTTGCATGTTTGGTAACCAGTCCCTTGTTCATGTGCACTCTGATTTTTAATGTATACCTGTTGGTAAATGCATGCATTCTTGTTGATTACCATGTAAATAAATGGGGATTGCAATGGAAAGTCATATTTTCAACTTCTCCAAATTCAACTGTCAACAAGGTTCATTTCAAACTTGGTAGGGATGTACCTTGGATGAAAGTAGTGTAACATTTGAAGGAACAAAAAGAACATTTTCTGTGTTGTGTGATTCATTTATCTGACATTCAGTTATCTGACATTCAGTTATCTGACACAATTTCAGGGAACAGATGGTGTCATTATAATGAGGTTTCACTGTAATATTCAACATTTTTTAATTTTGTCAATAAAATTATTACTTGCATGACCCGTAAAAAAAAAAAGAGACGGCACATGTATCATATTTAAACTTACATTACCAGCCATTGATGCATTCTATGGAATAAAAGCTTTAATTTGGTCTTTATTTGAAGACAATCAACCAAAACACTTGGGAGTTATGACTTCATGAAATGGCATACGGTAAATTCCCCGATGAGTGTTTTCGTGAAATAGGTTCATGCCGCTGTAGTAGTTTTTTTGTTTTCATGCTGCTGTGCCAGTAAGTACCTATAGGCATACGTAGCCTTCTGTGGGCAGGTGGGCAATTTTAATTCAAACACTTCTGACAAACATATGTATATCATATATCAATGGAAAGGCCTACTAGTGGGCACTCTAAAGCTAGTATTTTAATTTCTCTAGCTTTTAAATTGTAGGATTTAATACAGAGTGTCAAGGTGGTACCAAAGCAACTTGTAGTGGGAAAAGTATGTATCAAAACCACTGACAAACTGTACCAAGCTGATCCATGACAAAGTGTACCAAAATCATAGGTGTTGAGAGACCACTGTAAACCTGGTTAACACATGCATGCCTATAGATTACTATGTAAGGCAACGGGGATTGCAATAGAAATTCAGTCTGTTCATGTAGGGGCAGCTGAGCACAAGACTGTCACAGTCCTCTTGTGTGTTAAAGCTAGTTAGAACTTCTGTGTAATGATTCCTCAGATTGTGTTGAAAGTTGCCAGAAATGTAGCTTGTGAAGGGTCAAAACAAAATTGTACACTAGGTGGTGATACTCTGGATTCCTGATTTTTCAAGAATTTTTTAGTTTGGGAACTTATAAGTTAATGCATGTAATCCTGTCGATTACAATGCAAATCAACAGGGCTGCAATGGTACTTCACATTTTTGACCTCTTCTCCAAAACTGTCGGCCAGATCTTCCTAGCTTGGTGGGATCTGCCTTGGGCGGGTCTCTTAAGTGTGTTCAAATAGTTGTGCTCCAGTGATTTTTTAGTTCATTTCCTGGCAAAACCTTCAGAATTTTCATCTCCAAAGCCGCTGGGTCAATTGCTTTGAAATTACATAGGGACACTTCTAGGCACCCATAGACCCTGACTTGTTCAACAGACAGTACTGTGATATTTTCTCTCTTTTTTTTGGGGGGGGGGGGATTTGTGTCTGTTAAAGCAATTTTCAACTTCATCTCCCAAATTTTTCAGATTGTGCTGAAATGTGGTAGAAATGTATCTTATGGAAGGTTGAATCAAAGTTGTTCACTAAGTGGTATACTCCATATCTGATTTTTTTTTCAGTTTAGGCAATAGTGGTCATGTTGATTTCTATGTAAGTCGACGGGGATTGCAACAGTAATTCATATTTCCAGTTTTTTCTCCAAAACTGTCAGCCAGTTTTGGAGAAAAAAACAGTCATTATTTAGGGGTTGGGGGTTGGGATAGGATATCATCATAGTTTTGTGGCCCTCTCCCCCCCCCCCCCCCCCCAAGCAAGTCTGCAGAATTTTGTGACCCCCTCGCACCCGCAAGTCCGCAGAATTTGTGACACCCTCCCCCCCCCCCATTGTATGCATTCAGGATTTCAGAACTATTCAATGAGTAAGCAGAGATAGTTCCTTTGAACTTTGGATACCTGCATGGAATCAATGTCCAACCTTGGCATGTAGGTACCATATATAAACATTTTTTAAAGTATATATAATAACAAATATTTAAAGTCCCTCCAGGTCCACCAGAATGTAAAGGACCCTAATAGGAATACATGTGGCTTCATCCTATTAGACTGCTTTGATAACCTAACAGTGTACTGTCCTTTCTTTGGCAGCCATCCTTCCAACCAGACCACATATATGGACCCAGAAAATTGATATTGTAATCACATGACCAGTGCAGTAAACACATTCACTTACTTTTCATTATGTCTGTGTGTGAACACAGACATATTGTTTCACCCAATATTTATGTCTGTGTGTGAACACAGACATATTGTTTTACCCAATATTCTTTATTTCTTTCTTTCCTATCTTTCTTTCTGCCAAATTTTTGTGTCACCTTAAACTCAAACACAGTGCAAGCTAGAAACTTCAAACTTTGCATGGCTATAGAACCTGCAGTGAAGTTTTGCATATCATTCTGAATAGTCAAGATTTTGAAAATAATGCAAATTAGGGCAATTAAAAAAATTCAATTGCTTCTGGCTTCCAAAGTATTCATCCGATTTTGATGATGTTGGACCCAAATTGTAGATATTATAACACTGCACATTTTTGGAATTTACATGTGACCTCTAAAGGTCAAAGGTCAAGGACATTTGTACATTTTAAATATACATCCAGCCATAACTCAGTCAATTTCCATCCAATTCTGATCATGTTGGACACAAATTGTAGCTACTGTAACACTGCACATTTTTTGTAATTTACATGTGACCTCTAGAGGTCAAAGGTCAAGGTTATTTTGCCATTTGAAATATTCATTTAGCTACAACTTGGTCAATTATCATCCAATTTTGATCATGTTGGACACAAATTGTAGGTACTGTAACACTGCGCATTTTTATAATTTACATGTGACCTCGAGGTCAAAGTTCAAGAACATTTGGACCTTTGAAATATTCATCTAGCCATAACTCGGTCACTTTTAATCCAATTTTGATCATGTTGGGCTCAAATTATAGATATTGTAACATTGCACATTTTTGTAATCACATGTCACCTCTAAAGGTCAAAGGTGAAGGTCATTCGGACCTTTGAAATATTCATCCAGCCATAACTCGGTCAATTTTCATCCAATTTTAATCATGTTGAGCTCAAATTGTGTATATTGTAACACTGCACATTTTTGTAATATATATGTGACCTGCAGAGGTCAAAGGTCAAGGTCATTTTGTTGTTTGAAATTTTCATCTAGCGATAACTCGGCCAATTATCATCAGCCAATTTTATTCATGTTGGACTCAAATTTTAAGTGTTGCAACACTGCATATTTTTGTAATTGTGCAAATTTTTCACAGACACACAGATTTGCTTTCAAGGAAATCTTTCTTTCCTAGTTTACAATTTATTTCTTTATTTTAACAACTTGTTTAGGATTGCAATGTAAACATTGCAATCCTAAACAATATTATGATCCTAAACAAGAGGATAATGGACTCTGCTGTTGTTTCGTGGAATAATATTATGGACAGTTTCAATAGTACAAGGTTAATTGTATTTCCTGCATCACAATATTAAGCTCCACATGCCAGTGATCAAAACTGTTTACCTTTCCCACAATGTATGAACCCCACCAACTCTAAATATAATGACCTCAGTAAAGTAACGTGTTTCACCATAGGTGATCATACACCAAATACTGTCCAAAAAAGCACAAATTTTGGAACATTTATTACATACATATATATCAGTAGGTGGCATCACCAAAGGCAAACTTGGCCTAGATCTTCATACGTGTACACAATATGAGCATAAAATATTGTACATGCTATTGTAAAAGCTCAAATGCCAGTTGTTTATGGAAAGATGGACATAATGGGTCATATGAGCTCTATGACCTTTGGTCAACAGAGTAAAACAGAAAACTACAAACACTAGCACTGCTCTCAGGTAAAGTATTTCCTCCATGTCCCTGCCCTCCTGCCAGACCTGGTCACATCAATGTGTTTACTTTCTGCACAAATATCTGTTTCTGAATTATCATAATCACTGTCTTTTGATTCACTCTCTTTTTCCTCCCTTCCTTCATTCTTCTATGACTTTCATCTGTTTCAATGTCACTGTCTTCATCTTCATTATCACTCTCATTTTCATTACTTTCTTCATTTTCACTACTTTCTTCATTTTCCCTTTCACTACCACTTTCTTGATCATTCACATTCTCATGGAGGTGCCAGCAAGGTGACCATGTGTTGTAATAGTTCTATAAGAAGGTACAAATGTGACCTCCTCCTCCTCCTCCTCCTCCGATTCATTTGAACCCTCCACAACATTTACTACTACATCACTTTCTTCTTCACCGCTGCTTTTGTTGTTCATATTCATTGTCGTCACTAAATTTCATCATTTCAGTAGCTGGTAGTTTCTTTTTCTTTCTTAATGTCTGCCTTAGCTTCAGGTTACCTAAATGGTTTATATATGCTGGAATTAATTGTTTCTCCACTTAATAATCTTTGCTAAATTTTTCAATCTGGCTGCAGTTGTTGCTGTCAATTTTGCCATCTTGGAATAACACTTTACACCACTTTCTGGGTTGATAATCATCTGGAGAAAGACCAATTTTATGACCCCCCACCCCCCACCCCCCATTAGGAACATGTGTAATTTTGTGCCCCCCCCCCCCCCCCCCAATTTTGTGACCCCACCCTCTAAATATCCCGAGCATCCCCCACTGGTAAATAATGACCGCCCCTAATGACGGATGACAGATGCGTAGAGTTCATAAGCTCTGCTGACTGACAAGTCCATAGAGCTAAAAATCAAAAAAATCAATGGTGCATGACAATGTGAACAAAACTGGTATAGACACACCCAAGGTTTATTTCCACCATTAGTTTGAAGTGGATCTGGCTCACAGCTTTAGCGAGGTCAGATATGTGACTTACAGATGAATGAATGACCATCATATAACCTTAGCTGACTGGCTAAGAATGCTTTAAAAGTCAAAAAAAAAAAAAAAAAACAACAACAAAAAATAATACAGAGGCTATAACCTCAGCTGACTGACAGGTCAGCTGAGTTAAAAATGTTGGAAAAATAAAATTTCTGGTACTTACGTACCCATGACACATTTGGACTTGATGCAGTAAGTCCATTCTGAGTTTACTTAAATGCATGTGTCTTGAGCCAAAGCTATATACATGTGGAATTTGGCAGTGGAACAAATGACCCCCACACACATATTGAATGTTTATTCCCTTTCCTGAATGAAAACACTTGTATTTAACATGCAAAGCATAGCCGAAGAGAGCGCCACACAAACATCTCAATCAATACATTGACTCCAGCCACTTCCAGCATATCTGATCAAGAAATAGGATTTCATAATAAAAAAAGTTAACCCTTCCTGATCCAAGTAAGACCAAGTGAATAACCTTTCCTCGTTGTGGGTGGGGTACTTTACAGCCCATGCCAAGTTGTTCCTCATGCATGCTAACTTGATGGTCCATGCCTGCATTTTTCATTCACATTATGTTTTCAGTTTATCAGAATTTTTAAAACATTGAAACATATTGCAGTTGCATTCCAGGTGCTAGTGGTTGGTTTGAGAGTACAAAGCGTTAAGGATATCTTCACTGTCTCCTATATACCACCTGGTATTTCATGTGACTATATCCCTCCCCCACTTCAGAGGAAATTATGTGTCATCTCCAGATGATATGTGTGATATTCCTTTCAAGCTGTATGAAGCCCAAGTAGATATTATCTGTGAGCTAGTGGAGTACATGATTTCCTGTAGGAATGGTAGCAGTTATTTTGCTGTCATTTCCAGCACCACTATACACAATAGGACTGCATAGCTGTATGCTAATTCATATCAATGGCCAGTCCACTCCACTGCCGTTCAATAATAATTTGACTGAACCAAGAAAATGTCAAAGGGAAGTGTGCTGCCTTTTATACTTCCATGGTGGAGTTAATCCTTCTCTTTGCTGCACATAGCAAGCTGAGCACCAGTATCTGACACCATCCAGTGTCTGACACCATCCAGCAAACAAAACTGAGGGGAATTTTGCACCTTCAAATACTGAATTATCCCCAAGTGACATATGAAGAGCCCCTTTGTTTCTGGCATTTGAAAGAGCTAATGTCATAAACTATTGGCTTTAGTATCATAATAATGAATAGCAACTTCTTGCCTAGATAGCAAACATACTACCATATTAACCTTTTACATACCTATGGTGGCTTAAGCAATTAACACACATCTCTTTGGGATTCAAGCACTCTGAAATGTAGTTACATATTTTCTGTATTAGTTACATAACATTACTGCTCAAACGCCATTGCCTAGACCATCGTATCTGGGTCAAACTCCCAAGAAATCAAGTTGAGTTCACACTTGTTTGTTCCAAAAACCTACTGGTCCCATGGTGCCATATCTCTTGGTTCCTATGGATCTGATGGTGACTCCCAGTGCACATGCTCCCCAATCATCCTTCCTCTTTTGGGCACTATAACTGGCTTGCTCATTCCAGTTGAAGCTCAGTGAACTCTTGTTCACCATCGCTGTTCTAGTGATGTACGCGCATTCCCTTCTGCTAAAAATCATTTCTTGGCAGTCCGGGACTCTATTCAGAGACCTACAAAGCTGATATCTGTCCTGTGGATACCTTTGAAATAGTTGGCAGAAGGGCTGGTTGTTTGGCTTGAAACCTAGATTTTCAAGATGGCGTCTTGACGTACAGATCGCAAAGAGCAGGAAGACAGTGCACAGCAGGCAATTGCTGCCTTTTGGCAGCCACTAGTGTTGATTCAGTGACCACTTTGCCCACATCCTTGCTGGACATACGGCCGAAGCTAGACTCATTGAACCACTATATGGCAGCCTGGGACAATCATCACCATAACTATGTAGTTGTCGCCTCCAGTTGGGTCATGTTTGTCCTTGTGAATGAATGTGCAAATACTGTGAGGATTGGGGAGAAGACAAATGTCTGCTCTATGAGCAGGCATGGAGGAAGAGTGATAGAGCAAGGCATAGGCAGCAAGCTGTAGTGGCCAAATGCCAAGCTTAAGAATCTGACTCCATTGAGTCTTCACCAGGGACACCACTAGAGAAGCGATGAACTCACATGGCTCCCTGGCAGACTTAGATGGCTGCTGTCTTTACACCAGACCTGCCCCCCCCCCCCCCCCTTCACCCAGGGGAGTACGAAGGAAAGGCAACATAGCCTACGCAGGGCAGCAAGAGATCTCCTTTGGGAGGTCATGAGCACCTAGCTTACCCCAAGAAAACCAATGCATCTCTGGCCATGCACTGACCCGAGGGTTGCCCATGCCCTTGAGTCTATGGCCTGAAGTACACAGTTGCAGGTTGAATTGTTGCATGCACTGATCCCCCCCCCCCCCCCATCCAGTCTCTTCGAAGAAGAGTCCCCTTCAAAGGAGACAGCCAAGTGCAGGTTGAAACTTGTGAGATCTCAGTCCTCCAGGTCCTAGCACTCGGAGTCAAAACCGAGCAAGTCAGTGACGCCAGGATGGGAACCGACAGGTACCCATATGGGCGTTCTGGAACCTCAGCAAGTCTGAGCACTCGGATCCTATGTCCGAGCAATCTGGACCACCGAAGACCAGACAAACTTCCCAAGCAGCAGCTGTGGCCTGATTTGAGCCTCCCGGAGACCCAGCAAGCACCCCCCAACCAGCAGACTTCTCAGTCTGCAGCCACCATGTCCCCTGCTACTGGAAGTCCCCCTCTCCAGCCCCACACATGCTGAGCAGACGAAGGTGGCATTTGAGGCTGCGACACCTTCCAAGGAAGTTGTTGCTACCCCTTTGTCTGGCGTGGTAACAGACCCTTTGCTGTCACAAGCAGCCACACCACTGCTGTCGAATGATGCATTGTTGGACAAGGCCTTGAGTCTCACCATTACCCTCCACACCAAGGTGGAGGACGAGCTCCTGCTTTTGGATTTGTCCATTTGCAGACCTCAACCACGGTCAAATCGTTGTCCACATTTCCTATGGGTCCTAGCCGGTTACCTGAACATGATTGTTTTGTGACCACGGATGTGGCAAGGTGTGTATTCAGTAGAATAAATACACTCTCATTATGGAGATAAATCATGATCTAGGTGTAAAACAAATGTTCTACTACACACATCTCATTATTTTGCACAGAGTTACACATAATGTCAGACTCCATGTTTAAATGTAACTGATTTTATTTGGGTTAGATTTCAGGAGAAAAATAAGGATGGGATTCATACCACACATTTGAAAAAAAAAATTGACATTTTTAGGCACATTAAACCAGTGGCATGTCAGTATATTAATGCTGGGTACCTCGAAATTGGGTCAAGGGTCATTTTCCTCACTTGATGTACACTCTTAAAATGGCAAGCAACTGTAAAAGTTTTCTGATTCTGGCTTATCTGGTTCTTCAGATACTGCATGCAAGAAATTCCAGACAATTGATCCTGGTGACTTTGAAACTGACTCAAGGTCACTGTCCTTCAGATTCAATGTATGCTCTTACAATGGTGATCAACAAGTTTTGTGATGCTAGCTTATCTGGTTCTTCAGACATCCCACGCAGGAAATTTATGAGAATCAACCCTGGTTGCCTTGAAATTGTGACAAGGTCATTGTGCTTCAAATTCAGCATAGACTTTTAGAAGGGTGATTCGTGATACCAGCTTACATGTACTGGTTCTTCATACACAAGACATGCAAAAAAAAATTGATCTGGTTCTCAAAATGTTGCAATTCAAAATTTCAAGACACACTGATGGACAAACACACAAATGTACACATAGGAATGGGAATGTAGTGCAGTTGGTATGTGTGTTCCCTATTTCGGTTACCTAATTGGCGCTGAAGGTTGCTGGTTCCAGACCCGGTCGTTCTGTGGTCACAAAATATATACACAGACACAGGCCATTGTAATACAACCTGGGTCTTAAGGGCTGATGGGTAAAAATGACTGAAGGTGAACATTTTACAGAGATAATAATCTATATTGTACTTATTGTTACCTCCAATTATATACCCATGTTTTTACAGGAATTACGCCCACCCATTTTCTTCTTCTCTCCCCCTTTTCCCATCATATTTGTTATGTCCTGTGCGTTCTTTATTTTTTCTCTAGATGTTATCCACTTTTTACCTCAGCTGACTTGTCAGTCAGCTGAGGTTTTTTGAGGGTCCGTCGTCCGTCCGTCCGTCGTCCGTCCGTCCGTCGTCCACAATTCACATTTTCGACTTCTTCTCAAAAACCGTCAGCCAGATTCACTTCAAACTTGGTGGAGATATGCCTTGGGTGGGTCTCTACCAAGTTTGTTCAAATGGTCATGGTCCAGTGATTTATGGATTTTTAATGAATTTTTTTCGTCTTTTTTGGGTAAATCTTAAAAAATCTTCTTCTCCGAAACCACTCACCCAATTGCTTTGATATCACACAGGAACACTCCCTGGGACACGTAGTTCTTAATTTGTTCACCAGGTGGCGCTGCAATTTTTTCCTAATTTTTTATGAATTTTTGTGTGTTATAGCTATTTTCGACTTCTTGTCCAGAACCATCACTCAGATTAAGCTGAAACATGGTGCATATGTTCCTTGTAGAAGGGTCAAACAAAGATGTTCACTATGTGGGAATGCTGCAGATTCCTGATTTTTAACGATTTTTTCAATTCTGGTACTTATCGGTCAATGCAGCTTTCCTATTGATTACTATGGAAGTCAATGGGCATTCTAATGCTAATTCACATTTTTGACTTTTTCTCCAAAACGGTCATCCAGATTAACTTCAAACATGGTGGCAATGTACCTTGGATGGGTTTCTACCAATTTTTTTCACATGGTCATGCTCCAGTGATTTTTGGAGTTTTAATGAATTTTTGTTGTTGGTTTTTTTGGACAAATCTTAAAAAATCTTTTTCTCCGAAACTGCTTACCCAAATGCTTTGATATCACACAGGAAGACATCTAGGGACTCCTTGTTGTTAATTTGTTCACCAGGTGGTGCTGCAGTTTTTTTCTAATTTTTTTTGGTGAATTTTTGTGTGTTATAGATATTTTCGACTTCTTCTCCAGAACCGTCACTCAGATTAAGCTTACACATGGTGGATATGTTCCTAATGGAAGGGCCAAACAAAGTTGTTCACTATGTGGGAATGCTGCGGATTCCTGATTTTAGCTCAGCTGACTTGTCAGTTCATAGAGCTGTGGGGTCACAGTGCAACATACATGAATTTATACTCTTCATTATAACTTGAGAACTACTTGAACTTTGATGTTGCACTTGTAAGTGTTCTTCTATAAAGGTCAGACTTACTCAGAACATGGTGTCCTTGATCCTTTCCCAAGTTCATAGAGCTGCAAGTGTGATGAATGTCTAGATCAGCTGAGGCTCGGGCTGTTCACACAGCCCTCTTGTTGTTGTATTGTTAATTCATGTACAAGAGGCCTCCATAGATGCACTGTGCCTGTTGCTGAATTGTTTTTGCTAATAAAATATGTTTATATCAAAAATGACCGAGTCTTCATTTATGACTAATTTAAAAGAGCAATTTCATTGATTGTAAAATGATGGCCAAATAAAATGTTTAAATTCTAAGTCTGAATGGTGATCCATTCCATATTTTCATAAATAATCTTGTTTGTCAACTTACTGATGCTTTGCAAACTACTGCTGCATAAAGATCAATGAATTAAAATAAAAACAAAACATCAATGTGCTTCAAAGCAAGGAGGGGTGAATGAGTTGACTGTCATCTCCCCCATCAGCTGGAACTGGAACTGCTCTGGTCATCCATTTGAAACAAATTTAGATGCCGCATATGTACCTAATGCAGACACAAACAATTAAAAAAAAAAAAAAATGCAATCAGAGATTGCTGGATCCATGCCCTTCTCACCCTATTGATAACCTTGGTAATCCCAGGTCTCCTTTGGAATAACTGTAGTCATGAACAGTGAAAAAAGTAAAAGGACTTGATTTTACCAGGGTATACCACTGTCACCCACATACTTGACCTAGTGACCTACTTTTGTTGCATGGCACACATTTGGGTCAAGCTATGCGTGTGTATGAAGCTTCATGAAACTAACTTAATGAGTCATGGAATTACAGTCCAGACACAATTTTACCAAGCCATACCAGTTGACCCACATATGACCTAGTGACCTAGTTTTACTTTATGACACACATTTGGGTCAAGATGTGTGCATGTGTGAAGTTTCATGAAACTAAGTTTAATAGTAAAGGAATTATAGCCCTGACATGATTTTACAAGGATATGTCACTGTGACCCAGATACTTGACCTAGTGACCTACTTTTGGTACATAATACACCCTTATGTCCAGATGCACCTGTGTGTAAAGTTTCATTTTTCAGTGCATTGGACAATTTCTAAGTTGAAGGACAAGCAGATTATAGCCCAGACATAAATAGCAGACGGAAAAAGTGATTACATGTACTACATATGCCCCTCCTCTGGTAGGAGGGGGGCATACAAAGTAAAATGGAATAAGTTAAAAGTGAGAAAAAAAAGGTGTACATGCACCATGAATTAATGAGGTGCATTTTTCTATTTGTCCCTGACGCACAGAGATATAATTGTGAGTACATGTATTTATTGTGAAGTCTCAACTTATTTTGTGACCATGGAACAGCGGGATCTGAAAGCAGCAACCTTCAATGCCAACAACCTTCCAAAAATGAGAAATGCACAGATCCAGTGTACAAAATATCCATTCCTAAACTGAATGTTTTAATTTGGGTGGGTAAGCATGAATGACTATAACTGACATGGTCCAGTTTATTGTATTTAATCTAGTACAAGTACTGTACTTGGAGTTATGCATAAGTTAAACCAGATTTTTTTTTTTTTGAGTGAAAATCAGAATTGGGCTGTGATTTTCTTTTTATTATCAGAACCATACATGTTTTTATTAATTATTAATTCTGTGGAATATGAAATGTTCTTGAATGAATCTGAATGAAGGGTTTGCATCTCTCATATTTCTTGACTTGGTTAAAATGTCACTTACCAGCAGGTATCAGTGATTCTCATCAATAGTAAAGTATCATCATTTATGTTTTATAATGAATAAATGGTGTCTGTCTTGTTTTGCATTATCCTAAAAAATGCCTACCAATACTTCTCATGAATATCTTCTTCGTAGAATGTTGGAAACGCCAAGGTATTCAAGTCTCCAATCCATACCTAGGCATTTCTTGACAAAAATGCTGAGCCATATTGAGATGCTTTTCATTCTAGACATTACCTCAGCAAAAATGCCGAGAAACACCAAGGTAAGAATAAAGGAGAAAGGTACCTCAGTGTTTCTCATCATCTTTGCCAAGAAACGACGAGGGGACCTCAACGTTTCTCCTTAAAATTTTTGAGAGATGCTGAGAAAAGGATTTATGTACAAATTTCCTCGCCATTTCTTGGCAAAAAGCACTGAAAGTGTCCCTTTTTCAGCATTTTAGCTCTCCCAGTGTGGAAAACTCACAGAATCAGCATCAACATTACATGTTATTGTGTGTGACTTGTCAATTCATTTCATCCGACATACAAAAAGGTCAAATTGAAATTAAGCAAACAAAATAAAACAACCCAATTTATCGATTTTTACCAGAAAATTGTGAGTCAATGGGTTTCAATGGAAGGAAAACATGTAGTAAGTTAGCAGAAACAAGTTTTTTCGTTTTTGTTTTTGTTTTTTTGTTTTTTTTCATTTGGTCTAACTGAAATAGGACATACAGATCCAACACAAGTACAATGTACATACAGGTGTAGGTACACTGTACAGTGAATGATACATGTATATCTGTTCAATCTCAACCAGGAAGCAAATACAATGTATGTGCGACTATGTCCACCAGAAGAAAAACATTGATTTTGTTTGCATGTGAGTGATTAAACCCATTCATAGGCAGAGTATGACTGAGTCAATAGCTTTCCTTGGCATGGGTTGGGCACATTGGAGCAGGCCTATTGACATATGGCATGCATTCATGAATGGTCCTACATACAAATCTCAGCAAAAATGTTTTCCTGTCACGAGAAATATAGTGAAAAGATAAAGGAAGACAACAATTTACATCTGAGCACTTTTAAGGTAATTTGAACAGGAAAGGGCTACATCTATTCCAAACTAGCACCAGATATCTTATTCTGTTGTATACTATAATACAAAAGAACTGCGCACTGAAGTTTCTAATGAAAGTTACCTTCATTTATGTAAACATACACATAAACTACAGTCAGTGGTTTTTCTATTGCTTGCCTGTTAAACTGACTAATCTCCATTTTTCCCCTCTCTGCTCAAGTGTACAAGAGGTAATATGGAGCTGGTCTGCTATGCTGGCAATCCTGTTGCTCGCCAGTCATGTAGACACTTCACGTGAAATTCATAGCACTGCCAATAAGAAGCTGAAGAAATGAAGCCAAATGACAAGAATTTCAAACTCAAAACTCCAACAGAGGAGTAATTTAGTTTTAGCTATGTATGGCATTGCCAAATACAGTGGTCCCCCTCTAATAAGGCCACCCCAAAATGCAGCCTTAAAATGGCCTTATAAGAGGGGTGGCCTCTGTAGAGGGGGCAATATAATAGGAATGTCACACTTTGTGCATAGGAATGGTGGTGTATAAAGAGGAGTGGCCTTTGGTGAGAGGGGCCTTACAAGAGGGGGACCACTGCAACAATAAGTTCACACTCAATACTCGAACAGAGCAGTCATTTCGCTTTGACTGATTTATCATGCTTATGGCATTGCCAATGAGGAACAAGAGAGATTCATCTCAAAACAACATTAACTTCAAGATACCCGGTAATTTATGCACTCAGACATTTGTATTCTCATATGCTTAGAATGTAAATTTTGTTAACTCTTTCATTGCCACATTTTGGACTGAGTCAACAGCTTTCCTCAGCATGCTTTGGGCCCAATGTGCCCAAAGTGCACCAAGGAAAGCTGTTGATCTGGACTAAGATATTCTATGTAACTACAGGCATGCTGGTATTTGAATGAAAGATCCTTTTACAAGGAACATCTAGCAACCTTATTATAATTCAGAGCAGTTCCTGTCAAGTAGTTGAACTAGTAAAACTTTAGTTGCAGTCAGCACTGAAACAATAACTTGCATAAAAGCTCATGTTAACCCTTCGCTCTTAGATTTACACTGATTCAGCAACCTTGCCTGATGCAAGTTCAGTGCTAAGTGCCCACCCTTGAGCTAAAAGTCTCATCTACAATTCTCTTTCAAAATGTTGTCCGTCATTGATAAAATTCAGTAAAAATATGGAAAGCAATGACGACTGACATCTGGACAATTCATGGGAATCGAGTTAAATTGTGAAAAGTGTAGATCAGCTGCGTAGTAGTTTTTTTTACACAGTAGTTCTAACATGAAACCACATTGTACATGACTACCAATATTGCACTGGTCCCTATTCTGAAGAAAAACAAATGAGACCAGCCTGTCTAAGTCCACCTATTGGACCACTTTGCTGTGCACTGTTTGTGTCATTTCCTCTTTCTCAATTGTTTTTGTGTCTTTTTGTCCAGAACCACTTCCTAGTAGTCATTACCCTATTCCGCAGTCCGAACTCTTTACTCTCCATAAGCTAACCTGTCCCTGTCTAACTTATATACATAGAAGTTCTATTGTCCATATTGCACACGTTCCTCTGTAAAATTTTGACATAGGCTGTATTAGCCCAAATAAATTAAAGAGTCTTCAGCGGGTAACTACTCAACATGTTTCGGAGCCTTTTACCCGTTTTGACTTACCCCTGAACTAATATGTCACCACTTTGAACATTATTTCTATCAAATCAATATGACACCATTTGTTTTGAAAGATAAAATTTTTAGAGCTGCCAATGCAGAGTCCTCCAAGAGAGGTTTTACTGTATATTATACTGTAAAGTGGCACACAGATAAGACACACATCAGGTCATGCACAATCTCAACATTTTATTTACCATATGCAGCACATGTATAGGTATCTGCCAACACCATCAGTGTGACAATTAACACATCTTAAACACTCTTTTTCCCACTGACAAGGACTGCATGAGTCATACATTGAATTTGTTATTCTGATGGTACTTTAAATGTACGGTACTTATTTTCGCATGTATAAATTTTCATGGTTTTTGTATTTATGGTATTTCACTGCATTCTTAATGTCACCACTTTGAACATTATTCCTATCAATCACAGTGAGTGCATGAGAAATAAATATACAATAATGAATCACTCAAATACTTATAATCAGATAATCACGAATCAAGCTTAAATAATCTTCGATTTTATAGTTCATGAGAAATAAGTATAGATGATAACGTATCACGCAAATACCCCTTGGAGCCCCTCTAAACAGGTAGGACTGAGTGAGGATCAGACTGCCAATAAGGGATCACTGGCTTTACCCCTACTGTGAGCAAAGACCACTGTTAAGCGGCCAAACCACATGCAGTCATCAGCTGCTTTATCATGAATACAGTGGCCAACAGTGCAGCTGCTCCTTGTACAGTTATGGATAGGTGGGACCCCGACACTTGGAAACTGAAATCTAAATGGCCATCAATGCCGTTTGACCAGACATAACCAGGAGTCGGGTGTGGCAAAAGAGGGCCTGTCGCTCTTGTCTTCAAATGGAAGTAGCCAACCTTGTAAGTGCTGCTGGGCAACAGTCTTGTGCTTGACAGGAAACTGTAAAAAAAAAAAATAATAGTAATAATAATAAAAAATTGTCACATGCAAAACCCCAAATAAAGTTGTCACTTAAGTATTTCAATGCCAACTGCAAATGAAGTCAAATTACTATAACACGAACTGCTCTGAATTATGAGGGTGCTGCATTCATGTTCCTTGCAAGAGACCTTTCATTCAAGTACCAGCATACATGAACTTACATAAAATATAGTGGTCCAGGTCAACAGCTTTCCTTGCACCCAAAGTGTACCAACAAAAGCTGCTGTTGACTAAGTCCAAAAGTAACACTGAAGGAGTTGAAGGTGATGTGAAGCTAGGAGGGCAGAACGAAACAGGGCCATTTTTACTTGCTGAATGGGATATTTAGCAGTCAAGTCATTCTACAATGGTCACATGATAAATTAGTTTTACTTCATCTCTCTTTGCGACCTAGGCCTGCCAGGCTGAGGTTTCCTGAGGTGCTACCCACTTCTTGAGCTCCTAAGACAATGAAATTATGTTGTCGTTTTAACCGTTTTCCCCTTAAACCAGCCAAAAGCAGTTGGTGCTCAAATATCATTTGCTTCAGTGTTTTTTTGACTAACTTCAACAGTATTGAAAAAAAAAAAAAATTGAATGAGAATTGTGAACCATGCCTGACAGAATAACATGACTCTGGTCAACAGCTTTCCTTGGCATGGATTTGGCACTTATCACCTGGACCCATGCCAGAAAGTCCTAATTCAAGGGGCAAGGGGTTAAAGAATCCATTTCAATAGATGGTTCAATTAACTGTTCTGCATGTAAATCTATGAAGAAGAGTTGTAAGATGTCTCACAATTGTTACAATATTCTACCACTAAACTGTTACCGTAAGTATGCACTGTTTTTATGAAAAAAGAAGAAATCCATCCCTGCATATCAGTGAAAAACTAAGGACTTTTCATTTATGTCAAATGCCAAAAGAGTAATATCTGTTCAAAGGTGACTATGTCTGCAACATCATAAATTCATTTTCAATTTCATAAACATATCACATGTATACCTGCACACATGTATTTGCAAGACTGATAAAAAATCTGATGGTTTAATTGTTGCAGACTAAAGGAACTTCATTAATGAATTAATGAAGGTAGGTAAAAAACCACTAAAGACTATGCCTGCGCACATATGCTCCATAAGATATACCAAGCATGAACATTTGAAAAAGGTAGGTGTTGCAGTTGCGGAGGGAAGGACAGAAGGATGGACAGACATACGGACAGCACCCATTATCATATCCCCCCACCACCTCGTAGGCAGGCGATAATGACAAGCAGATCAAATTAACAACACTATATGTATACACTTTCTGGTAATTTAAAATGAAAACAAGTTGCATGCTGCTATATTGGTGCTAAGTCCCTCAGAATTGAAAATGCTACCCCGCCAATGATCTGGATCGGATTAATGCATGAACATGTTACATGGCAATGGATATACACCATATCATAGACATCTCCCCAAAAATGCATGCCTACCCTGATCTGTAAATGTGGCTTCCCACTGACCCACTTGATTTCCTCCAGGAATAATTGATGCATTCTCTGCCAAGTTCTAAATCGCTGCCCTAGCTCTGGTCCCAGGAGGAAGCGATGATCACGAAACTCATCATGGGTCAGCAAACGAGTGTGCTTGCCACTGCTAAGGGCTGCGTACAGTAGGAATGGGTCATCCTGGGAGCTGTAAAACACATGGGAAAACACGTTCTACTAAAGTTCCACACAATTTGTTCTACGGATAATGAGTTAATGAATAAGATCCAAAGTCAAGGTATACAAAAATATGCATACTGGTTTATTGTTGGATAAAATTTTGGAAGGCACTTTTATGTAAAGTCATGCTCACTTTCCAGGTTTTTCTGATTTTTCTTTTTCTTTATTTTTTAAAAAATATTTTATATCTATCTACATGTATCTATCTATCTTTCTGTCTGTCTGTCTGTCTGTCTGTTTGTCTGTCTGTCGTCCATCCATCTATCTATCTATTTATTTCTTCTGTTTTTTGTGGGGGGGGGGGAACCTTGAAAATTTCTCAAGTACTCTTTTTCGATGTTGTATCCAATAAGATGCACCAACCTATTGTGAGAATTAAGTCCAAACCTTTGTTTGAGGAACAAGTGTTAAATTCTATTTTGAATATATCTTTAACACAGAATGATAATCACAGTGATAATCATGCTGGAGACAGCCTCTTAGTCTCTACTGGTAGAACAGAAATAAATTGCCTTTTCCAACAGCACAGGACACTAATTCAATTACCCTCTAGGCCTTGTGGGGCTCTTAGTTTCATCCTGTGGCAATGAGGCCCTCTTGCGAGTAGTGTGTATCTACTTTTCCCAGTGCCTTACAGACAGCAAGCTTCCAACAATTTCATTGCATGGCTCAGGTGTGCAATTATTACAGCCAATTATCAATTATATAATATGCTCCACAGCAGGACCTCTCTCCTGAGTCAATACTCATCATTATGTATGTACACATGCAGTACATGTACTTCTATCCTCATCCTGACCTGGAAATGGCTACATCTGCTTGACAACATACATGTATCTGTCATGTCAATAGCATAAGTATTTGTCCTAATCATGATTTTTTGCCCAGCTGTTTGGCATTGTCCATCAATGAGTAAAGTTAACACAGTTGAGTTCACTGGGCTCCACAAAATGGTTGACACAAACATCACAACACAAAGGGGACCTCCATTTTCAGGTTGACTTGTACTCCCTTCCATAGTGTTTTTGTTTTCAAAAAAATTTAATTGATTATGAATATGATATTAACAAGTTATGTCTTTCAGCTGTTTTGATGCAGGTTCAATGTTGCTACTTTTTCATGTGAATGCTTCAGTTTACATACATGCAGCAGTGTGAATAGTGATCAGTTCTGGCTAGGACAGGTCAATTAGGTTTTTTTTTTCTTACGTCAGTATGTCAGTTTGATTAGTCATGTGACCCTGAGCTTCGTCTTTGTTCTTTCCCGCTGTCTCATCAGTCTTTTTCATCTTTTTCCCATTCACTTTGTGCTACCCTGTGCTGGAAGACTTTGTTTTTTTCTGCCTGCCCACCCTGTATTCAATTGTAGAATTTACTTCCGGTGGTAAATTTACAGTTTCATTTATACATCTTTTGTGATATGATTTGTGTCTATTGTATCAAACTGTAAAATTTTCATTACAACCAAAATCAGTACATCATTTTTCTTTAAGAGGATGATTTTTTGTTTGAATTAAGACTGAGTCAACAACTTTTTTTAGCATGGGTTGGGCATTAAGTGCCCAACCCATGCCAAAGAAAGTTGTTGACCTGGGGCATGTTATCTTGATAGGTCTCATCTTCAATTCTCATTCAAATTGCTTTTCCTTACTGTTGAAATCAGCTGAAAACATGGAAGCAGACGACATTTGACCAGAAGCCAGTTTTGGCCAGTTTATGGGGGAAAGGGTTAATTCACAAACAAATTTAACAAAACAAAAAGATGCACCATCATTTTCCACCTGGAAAAGATAAACCCTGGGGTCAAGTGCAAAGCAAAGAGGTTATTTCCAGGTATAGTGATAAATACATAATACAAATGAATAAGTTTGCCATGGTTATCAGTTTAATATTAACCTGCATGGGAAACAAGCATGGATCCCTACTGTTGGATAGCCTAACCTGCTTTCATTTGCTGGGAATGTACCAGCAGTGACACTTTTGTCAAACCATCTACAGCAATCAATATTCTTTATTATCAGTGTGTACTATGTAAATATTTATCTCTCCATGTGCAGCAAGGTGTGCATATTAACCCATTCCTGGTCAGAGTATGACTGAGTCAATAGCTTTCCTTGGCATGGGTTGGGAGCATTGTGCCTAACTCATGCCAAGGAAACCTATTGACCTATGGTGTGCCATCATGAATGGTCTTACACACAAATGTGAGCACAAATGTTTTCTAGTAATGAGAATTAAAGTTAAAACTTTAAGGTGGACACAAATTTACATGTGGGAGCTTTTGGGTGATATACGTGAGGAAGGGTTAATGTGTAGTACAATGCACAACATACTTGTGTATGAAATGAGTAAATATATATTTATGTATACAGTCAAGTGTATAATTCAAAACAAAATGAAGACTTGTGAATACTACAGCACTACAGGGATGTGCAAAAAAGAGAAATAAAAAGAAAAGACGATCACATGACAGGTGTTCTTCTTTCATAATGAAGCTCTGCGTTTATAAGCAAAACTTCACGTATTTAGCTAATTCATCCTTTGCCATGTTCATATTTATTCTTTATTATTTGGGTTGTCTTTGCTGAATATTTAGCTTAGACATGGAGCCGCTACTCAGAGAGACATGTACAGGTACATGTAAAAGGCTACGGAACATGTTGAGTAGTTACCCGCTGAAGACCCTTTAATTTATTTGGGCTGATACAGCCTATGTCAAAATTTTACACAGGAACGTGTGCAATATGGACAATAGTAATTCCATATGTACATAGGTTAGACAGGGACAGGTTAGCTTATGGAGAGTAAAGAGTTCTGACTTCGGAATAGGGTAATGACTACTAGGAAGTGGTTCTGGGCAAAAAGACACGCATACAATTGAATCATGCCCTTGGGGCTTCAGGGTCTTCTTGCTGATTTTGCAACCATTCATCATATCCTTCAGGACATTTAAGACCCATCATTTAGCATCCCAGAGGGCTCTGTGCCTGCTGAGGGTATATGTAAGAAGGAAGTAAACACTCCAAGCACAACCATATATCACTGGGGCACAAGTGTCCCACCAAACACTCTCAAGACAACCATATACAATGGCATCTGTCTCGACAGACCATTCCACTGAAAGACCACCTGCCTTCAAACACCTTTCAAGATCTTTACTTTAGTACTTTTCATGTTATCTTTATCTCTTCTGAGAGATCACAATTTGGTCATCCTTAGAAGTGTTCTCTCAAGACAGGTTTCACAGTATCACTGGGGTACAAGTGCTCTAGTACACACTCCTGAGACAACCATACATCACTGGGGCATAAGTGCCCTAGTAAACACTCCCGAGGCAATCATACATCCCTGTGGCACAAGTGTCCTAGTAAACACTGCCGAGACAACCATACATCACTGGGGGCACAAGTGCCCCAGTAAACACTCCTGAGATAACCATACATCAATGGGGCACAAGTGCCCTAGTAAACACTCCTGGGAAAATCATACATCAATGGGGCACAAGTGCCCTAGTAAACACTCCTGAGACAACCATACATCACTGGGACACAAGTGCCCTGGTAAACACTCCTGAGACAACCATATATCACTGGGGCACAAGTGCCCCAGTAAACACTCCTGAGGCAATCATACACCAGTGGGGCACAAGTGCCCTAGTAAACACTCCCAAGACAACCATACATCACTGGGGCACAAATGCCCTGGTAAACACTCCTGAGACAACCGTACATCACTGGGGCACAAATGCCCTAGAAAACAGTTAAACACTCCTGAGACAACCATACATCACTGGGGCACAAGTGCCACACAAAGGCATCCTCATCCTGGCCCTCACAGAGGACAGCAATCACATCCAACTCAGAAATCCTAACTTAAATGATTTTCAAGATAAAACTTGGAAAAGGAGTTTAGTAAGGTTGTCATGTGACCTTGGTAAGGTCAAAGTCACCCATATACACTACCAACCCAGCCTCACAGTTGATCATCATGTATAATGCAAGAGTCTATGGAACAACTTCTTAACACAAGATGACCATTCCCAACTCATAATTGATCACTCAAATAAAGGAATCGGGACACCTGGCTATCTGATCAATCCCAAGGTTGGTGAATCACAATGATCAACATAAATCCACCAGTTTACATGTCATAGCATTGTCAGAACCACTGACACACAGTTCAAGTTCGCCTTGATCAGCCAGCCTGATTTAGGAACCGCCAACAGTCATCAACCAGCGATAACTCAACTCAATCACTATGGGGGGGGGGGGGGGGGGCGGCAGGAGGGTACAGGGTATTTCCATATACTGGCATACTGGGCATTTTATTTTCTATGCCAGTGTATGGGAAGCCTATTATTTTCCACACTTCATACTGGCCATTATTTTGAAATATTCTCATTTTCTGGACACCGTATTGGGACAAAATTACTACTGGTACCAATATACTGGGACCATCCCCCCAATCTAAACCCTTGGCTATGGTGTGGACACCAAAATGGTCACCATTTTGTAAACAGGCTCACAAACGTAGTAACTTTTCCCTTTTTTTATGAAGCAGTTTACATTCAACAAACACATGTAAGCAGTTTAACAATCATCCCGTTTATTAGCCAGTACCTGAAATCTCCATGAACCAACCAACCATTTCAGTGATCAACTTTCGATCATTCCTGACCTGACAACCAGAATGATCGGCTAATTTCAACTGGTTCACTGATCATATGACCAGTCAATCAGAATTCAAATCACCATGAACCAACAAACCAGTCCAAAAATCAAGTCTTTACAATGAATATACTCTAAAACAATAAGGATACTTGACAATCTCAACCAATTCACCTTTTCCCCCTTGAATTGACACTTGAGTCAACAACTTTCCTTGGCATGAGTCGGGCACTAAGTGACCAACTCACGCCAAGGAAAGTTGTTGACCTGGGGCATGTGATCTTGATAGGGCTCACCTACAATTCCAAGTCAAAATTGTTTTTCATTACTGCTGAAATTAGTTGAAAACACTGAAGCAGACGACATTTGACCACCAGCCGGTTTTGGCCGGTTTAAGGGGGAAAAGGTTAATATCACAAATGCTCCAATCCACTCTTGACACCCGTGAAAGAGGTATTTAAAGCTTGAGTATTATTTCAATCACTCATAATCATTTAGTCCCCTGAAGACTCTGTTTCAAAAGGCCTCAGGACTATACAGATGACCAAAAGGATGAAAATGGAACACTGATGTCAGAGTTGTGGATACCTTGCTGTTTGTATAATTTCATTGTAACTACCCAGCGTGTACAGTCCTGGTCTATGGAACACAACCTACCTCACTCATTTAACTGATGTCTTTTACTTTGTTTGCATTGATGTACTGATACATCTTTTCATTTCTCTAGTAATGAATGTTTACTAAAATTGTTGTTCTAATTGTTATTACCATTACAATTATCATCAATGTTATTTACATCAATGTTATTGTTAATGCTGTCATCATTTCAAAACAACAACATATTAATTAGCTCACATTAGCACACTTATTAAGCTATGAGATTATAAGAGGGCTGTGTGAATAGCCCATGCTCAGCTGACCTAGAGATTCATCACACTTGTGGATCTGTGGACTTGGGATAGGATCAAGGTCACCCATGTACTGAGTAACTCCCGTTGTCAAGCCCTCAAGTGTTCCTGTGCAATTTTGAATCAATAGGAGACATTCATATTTAACTGCGATCCTGCTCACTTCCTGTGTTGCCGAGGCAACAGACTGATGCTTCTATCATGATCAGGGCAGATTTGTATTATATACTACATAGACATCCATAAATAACACCTTTTCAACCAAAAGAGAGCCCATTTCTAATCAATTAGGCATCCTTTATGTTTCAAATATATGTTAATACATTTTCTTAAGATTATTCTGTGTTCGTGCTGTTCATTTTTATGAGAAAGTACTTTTGACCATGCTAAATACATGGATCTGCCCTGATGCAGGTGGCTCCCTCTTTTGCTCAATAGGTGCTAGAGTAGGATCGCATTAAATATGAATACATTGTATTACCTGAGTGGTTTTAGAGAAGATTTGTTTTTTTTTTTTTTAAAGATTTGGCCAAAACACGAACAAAAAACTTCATAAAAAATCAAAAAATCACTAGAGCATGGCCATTTGAACAAACTTAGAAGAGACCCACCCAAGGTACATCCCCAACAAGTTTGAAGTGAATCTGGAAAGTGGTTTTTGGAGAAGAAGTCAAAATCGTGAATTCCCATTGATATCCCCATTCACTTACATAGTAATCAATAGGACTGTATCCATTAACAAACAAGTACCCAAATTGAAAAATTCATTGAAAATCTGTGATTCACAGTAACTCCATTTTGTGAACAACTTTGGTTCACCCTTCTACAATGAACATTTCCACCACATTTCAGCATAATCTGAGTGACAGTTTTGAAAAAGAAGTTGAAAATAGCAAAAAACACACTTTTTTGCATACAAAGTACTTGAAACATTACAGCACCACACGTTGAAAAAATTAAGGTCTCAAGGTCCCCAGAAGTCTCCCTATGCAATTTGAAACTAATTGGCCAAGCAGTTTTGGTAAAGATTGTTAAAAATCTGGCAAAAAAATTAACACCAAAAAACCCCAAAAATTGAGAAATCACCGGAGCATGACAATTTGAACAAAATTGGTAGAGACTCAGCCAACGTATATTTCAAACAAGTTTGAAGTGAATCTAGGCAGTGCTTTTGGAGAAGTCGAAAATGTGAATTGTGGATGCCAATGCATGGACAACATACAGACGCAAGATGGATGCCTAACCACCAAATAAACTCAGCTGACTGACAAGTCCCCTGAGCTAAAAATAGTCCAACAAGGGTCCAGGGTGCTGCAGTACCCATATAATTTGGCAAATAGTGAACTAAATTCAGACCAAAAGCACATACAGCATGGATAACATCTATCAGGATCTACAAACAGAATTGCTGAAAGAAGAATGGATAGACATTTATCTGAAATTGTTACACTGCTTTTTGTTATCTATTTTTTCCCTTTTTCCTCTCATTTTACAGATTTTATCATTATGAACAAGCTGACTAAACCACAGACACACACCTGTCAAATCTGCTCCATTTGGTCACATTGGTAGGAATCTCACACTATCCTGGTCTTAGACTTTTGGGCTTTCAAGCAAATACTGAGCCTATATTCAACCATATTCCCATAAAACATGTACTTCTCCTAATATGCTCTTAAGTTCTAAAAATCTTCTTTTTTGTTGGGGGGGGGGGGGTCACATGACAATGACTGGAGTGCAAAGGGCCTCTACCAAAGGAGACATAAAATAGCTGAATGGCAATTGTCTTGTTAAACATTAGGTGCACAATCACTGGGACAGTTTTATAGATGCACCGTGCATTTCATGCATATTTTCTTAATTTTTCAAAACAGAATTTATGTAAAAACTGTCTTCCCAAAATATTGTTAAAAAAAGTGAAAGCAATTATTATGCTTTTTCATGATTTCTTCATTTTTCAGGATTCAAGTGGCTCTATTTGTGTAAGACGCCAACTGCAGCCAAAAAGGCACCTCTGTCTGAGTGATGATTGGCAAAAAAAAACAAAAAAACAACAAAACAACCAAATTACGGTCTTGCACTTAACTCAGAGATGCCAACCATCAGGGAATGCCCATGACTGCCATATCCTGCACAGAATTAATTAATTAAATTGCCCTCCATTTGCATAAAAAGGTTCCCAAAATGGTGGAAATAAAATTTTTTATGGTTCTATTCTACGAATAGCAATGTTAACCAAAATGCATACATTTAAATGTAAACTTCTTTCCTAATGTTGAACACTTCTGATGAGACATGTCCAATGCAAAAAAAATTAAAATTGGGGTCAAAGAATCACCTGCTTGCACATGTGGCTCACTTATGGAAGATACATTTCATTATTTTTTTATCTGTCTGAAATACAGAAACTCAAGATCAACACTTCATAATAAAATAATTCCTCTTGCTCCTTTCACTCTTAGAACATTGTTGTATGGTTCAACACAATGTTCTTTTACAGACAATTGTAATATTTTTACTGCAGTGCACGAATATATATCTGCTACAAATCGCTTTAAACCTACTGGTATTGGCTAAATAATTTTGCTCTCTTATCTCAGGCTCAATTTCCAGGCTTCATCTCACTTGTGTGATTGTTCAAATCCATATTATAATCTGGAAAGATTCTACACGGTTATAAATGCCCCTCTATCTGTCTCGTCCTTATTGGCGTCTTCTCCACTCGTACGTATGTGTCTAGTCAGTCCTGTGCTCTGTCCTTTCCTTGCAAGAGGGATTCACATAGGGCAATGCCCTTTTTCCCAATTGCGAATAACTTGTGCAAAATATGTATGGAAGTTAATCCAATAAATATGTTTATACCAATGCAAAAAAGAAAAAAAAGAAAAAAAAGAAATAGTTGAGTCAGCTCAGAATGTGCTTTGTTCCAGAAGTATGTTTTACATTGTTGCAAATCTCTCTTAATTTGAATGTCTCAAACTTGGGAGCCGATATATGTCAAAGGAAGTGTATGCGTATTGCGAGAGATTTCCTCGATCCACTTACATATTGTCTGCATAGAAGACATGTGCCATCTTCTCTATGTCCTTCATGTCCTGATAGGGCCAGGACTTCATGTGCTTCCTCCCCATCACAAATACCCTCTTCCCATCCTGATAAAATTTCTGAACAACAGCCTTCAACTGCAACAAAGAAGATATAAGACAATAGTATTTTTCCTCAGCATCCATAAATATAAGTGGAACCATTTAGCCACATTTTTTGTCATGCACATATCTATGAGTCTAGTTCCTATTCATTGTACTAGGTTCTGGTAGTTTAAGCTGCTCATTGTATTGACGCATTATATGGCTGTGGCTGCAAAGCCCTGCACGGGTACATCCCCATATGTTGCAGACTGTGGGATCCACCATAATACCTTCATCATGTAAATTCACTTGAATAGGATGGGATACATTCATATGAACTTGAATCTGGTGCTGCCATCTAGGCTGCTGCTAGGACTTGACAGGAAGGAGGGAAAGTTTATGTAGCCAGCAGGGAAAAATTACCTTCTATGATAAAAGTAACAAATTGAGAAAGAAAAAGCTTTAAAAAAAAAACAAAAATCACTAAGTTTTAAAAGAAAGAAAGATGCGAAAAATATTAAGAATATTTCATTTGTTTTTTTAGAAGTGTTGTTTCTGGATAGTTAACATGACTGGTACAAGTGCACTCCTCATAGTGGAGGCACAGTTCCGTTGCCTAGCAACTGAAGGAGACCAAGGCAGATCTGCAATTAATATAGCTAAATATGAATACTTTCTTTTTTCCTGTATTTTTAGTTTCACTAATTATTTGCCAACGGCACAAAACCATGAAAACGGACACAATGAAGCAGTATCTTAACATTGATTGAATATGAGATATGCCCAAAATTATGAAATTAAAATTCACTTAAACATGCTGAAATGCAAAAACTATGAAAATTTATACCCATGAAAATATTTACATTTGCAATAAAGCTTTTTAATAATTATGTTGGATATATATTATATATGTATGTTTACTTTCTTTTGTTTAGTTATAAATTTCCTATTATGTACATATTTACCCTTTTTTTCTGTGATGTACATATTTACCCTTTTTTACTACATGTAATATACAATACATGAGGGCAGCACATACAATTCATACATAAATGACATGTACATAGCTTGTTTTTATATGTTTTTTTCAATCATTCATTCACTCATGTATTCTGTCAGTCAGTCTTTCTTTTTGGGGGATGGAGGTGGGTGGGGGTGGGGGTGAGGCAGTACAAAGTTTACATTTTTGGACAACTTCCATGTCCACTACTTCTAACCTTTCAAACTTTACTTTAATAAAACATAATTATGCAGATTATTACAAAATATCAATTTGCAAAAAGTGTGGCAGGAAAACATAGCCATTATTGTATATTTCTAACTAGTCTGTAATATATCAGTATTTTCTGAACTATCTTTTATCAAATCTTTGGAAATCATGTCAACAGCAGCACGATTTATCACAGTCAAAGTGATTGATAATTGCAGGATCATTTTAAGTAATTTTGTACAACCTGACATCATCCCTGTAATCTTAAATGCATTTCTTCATGAAATTTACTATCAGTAAAACTCAAGCTGCCTCACATTTGTCCAAACCACCAGGCAACTGGGCATATAGTATCACATTTACATCATAAGCAACTTGGACTTCATTTGGTTTACTGTTGCAGGTGCTCATGATATACATTGTAACTGAAGCGATCATTAAAGCTAGTGAAAAACACACATTTTGTGTCCTTGACAATATGTTCCTGTGCAACCATGATTTGACTGGCACTGACTCGGCAAAATATACCTACATTCAGGTGATACTCCCTATGGCACAAATTGGCTCCTTACTTTTAAACACTAAAATTGCCAATTTTTTTACATTTTGATAACAATGGAAAATGTTAAAAATATTTATCCAGTAATTATAGCTGTATCATCCAGAAAAGGTGGAAGATACAGACTGGGTGATAACCCTGTCCATATCACCACAGTGCAAAGGTCAATCCGTATCACCACAGTGCAAAGGTCACTGAGAACTACTTTCCTTCTAAATTCTTGTAGTTGGCGCACGTCAAGCATGTAGTTTTCAAATGACCCAATTACTGGATCCTGCGTTACAGTTATTCATACGCAAAACTATGCAAAGTCTTGTTTGATGAAATGAACGTTGAAACTGTTTTTAATTGTCTTTTTTTTTTTGTATTTAACGATGAAAATATAATTACAGCTGTAATTGCTGGATAAAAGTAAAACCAGCCGTGTGGAGGAGACTCGTCAGCAGACTGCCCTCGTTCCCACGGCAGATCACTCCTCGTGCAAGCACTCGGAGTGATCCGCTGCGGGAATGAGGCCAGTCTGCTGACTCGTCTCCTCCACTTGGCTGGTTTTACTATTGTATTGGCACACAGACATTCTGTTTTTGTTGGGTTTCTTTATTTCTTTCTTCCGATAGAACTTCTTTACTAACATTTTTGTCTGACAATTTTCTTGCACACTATTACACTTAGAAACCCCATACTTGGTACAATAACAGTGGTACCTCTCTTGAGAGACCCCTCTAATGACAGACCCCATATCTTTTTAAGACCGCTCTCTCAGAACACTGCGCTATCTTTTCCATGTTGTTGTACCTCTACTGAAAGACCACCTGTTTTGAGATACCACATTTTGACCTGCTGTAGAGGCGGTCTCTCAAAAGAGGTACCACTGTATAGATCCACACATAAAGTCAAGCCTTTTTACAAAGACGAGTGAACATTTTCAAAATTATGCAAATTAGGGCCATTTGAATCTTCACAACCCACAACAAGAGGGCTGTGTGAACAGCCCGTGCCTCAGCTGATCTTGACATTCATCACACTTGCAGATCTATGAACTTGGGAAAGGATCAAGGACACCATGTTCTGAGTAAGTCTGACCTTTATAGAAGAACACTTACATGTGCAACATCAAAGTTCAAGTAGTTCTCAAGTTATAATGAAGAGTAAAATTCATGTATGTTGCACTGTGACCCCACAAACGAGGTCAAGGTCATTCATCTACTGTCTCAGCATGACCTTCATACAGAATAATTAACATGTGTAGCTAACTCAAAACAGATCTCAAGTTATCAAGTAAACAGTAAATTTCGTGTCAGTTGTCCTGTGAATTAGCATTAGAATGCCCATTGACTTACATGGTAATCAATAGGAAAACTGCATCGAACGATGAGTACCCGAATTGAAAATTCTTAAAAATCAGGAATCCAAAGCAGTGCCACCTAGTAAACAACTGTTTGACCCTTCCACAACAACATATCCATCACATTTCAGCTTAATCTGAGGGATCTTTCTGACAGCAAGTGAAAAATAGCAAAACCATACAAAAAATTCCTTAAAAAATTGCAGCGCCACCTGGTGAACAAATTAGGAACTAGGTGTCCCCGGGAGTGTCTATGTACGATATCAAAGCAATTGGGTACGCAGTTTCGGAGACGAAGATTTTTTAAGATTTGTCCCCCCCCAAAAAAAAAATTCATTAAAAATCCAAAAATCACTGAAGCACGAACATTTGAACAAAATTGGTAGAAACCCACCCAAGGTACATCCCCACCAAGTTTGAAGTTAATCTGGATGACGGTTTTGGAGAAGAAGTAGAAAATATGAATTAGCATTAGAATGCCCATTGACTTACATAGTAATCAATAGGAAAGCTGCATTGACCGATAAGTACCCGAATTGAAAAAATCGTTAAAAATCAGGAATCCGCAGCATTCCCACATTGTGAACAACTTTGTTTGACCCTTCTACAAGGAACATATCCACCACGTTTCAGCTTAATCTGAGTGACGGTTCTGGACAAGAAGTCGAAAATAGCTATAACACACAAAAATTCATAAAAAATTAGGAAAAAATTGCAACGCCACCTGGTGAACAAATTAAGAACTATGAGTCCCAGGGAGTGTTCCTGTGTGATATCAAAGCAATTGGGTGAGCCGTTTCGGAGAAGAAGATTTTTTAAGATTTACCCAAAAAAGAACAAAAAAAATTCATTAAAAATCCAAAAATCACTGGACCGTGACCATTTGAACAAACTTGGTAGAGACCCACCCAAGGCACATTTCCACCAAGTTTGAAGTGAATCTGGCTGAAGGTTTTTGAGAAGAAGTCGAAAATGTGAATTGTGGACGACGGACGGACGGACGGACGACGGACGGACGGACGGACGGACGACGGACGGACGACGGACGACAGACCCTCAAAAAACCTCAGCTGACTGACAAGTCAGCTGAGGTAAAAATGGGTCTGGTAGCTGGGGACATCTGGTGCCAAACTCAAACTCAAACTCAAAACTCATTTATAGCAGTTATATATATATTACAACTCTGTCCATAATCATTCAAAAAATTATTTTTAATATACAAGGAAAACCCTTGTAAACTATGAGTATGTATTTTCCGTATAACATTCTTATCTGTTTGATTCACTGTGACTGGAATATCATAGTTTAAACTCTGTTTTGTGCCAAAAAATATATATGTATATATGAAAAACAAAACATTCAACACAGGGCCAGAATTTCGCAAAATTTTGAGAAACTATTTGGATTTTTGTCAGTTAGTTTTCTTTTTAAAGAAAGACAAGTTTAGGAGAATCTTTACGAGAATGGATTCTCGCATTCTCACCGAAATTCTGGCACTGCAACATGAAGGAGCAAATACATGTTAATGTTTCTCCTACCCTATAGCCTGTATGGTGGCTGACAATAGAGACGGGCCAGTGATAGATGTATAGCCTATAGTATGTCCTGCTCTGTACATGAAAAGTCACAATTAGAGATGTCCCCAGAGCATGAATTGGCTCCTTACTCTTGAAATTGCCATATTTTGATAACAATGGAAGAAGTTCCAAATACATGCCACAGCTACACAGTACTTCACACCCTGTAGTAAACTGGAATAAGATAGGTTATCAAATGCCTGCTGTGTGTTTACCTTCTACACAGCAAGCAGCCAGTCTACTTCTGTACTTCTGAAGTGGCACAGAGATATGCAGGCCAAACACAGAGCTGTAAGACGGTACCCAAGTTCCGATGCATGTTCAAGCTGGGCCCCAGTTTCACCAGCGACTGCATGGGTGAATGGTTTTCATGGCAGTTTGCTGATCAGGTCAGGAATAACTAACTAATTATCTACTAGCAGTTAATATGCATAAGTCATACCCAGGGCACACACACCTTCCAACTTAGTACAACAGGCCAGGATCTGTTATCAGCAGTCAATTACATGTACATGAACATTACTAGTATCAGTTACCTAACATTACCTCTCGACCACCATTGCCTAGACCTCCACGTTTGGGCACAACGCCCAAGAAAATTGAGTTGAGTTCACCCACTTGATTGTTCCAATAACTTGATGGTCCCATGGCACCATCTCTCAGTTCTTATGGATCCGATGGTGACTCCTGGTGCGCATCCTCCCAAATCATCCTTCCTCTTTTGGGCACCATTACTGGCTTGCTCGTTCGAGTTGAAGCTTGGTGAACTTTAGTTCACCATTACTGTTCTAGTGCATTACATACATTCCCTTATGCAGAAAATGTTTTCTTAGTGGTCTGGGACTCCTTAGAGACCTAGATAACTGATATCTGTCCTGCAGATACCTCTGAAATAATTGTTTGGCTTGAAACCTAGATTTTCAAAATGGCGTCTCGATGAACAGACCGCAGAGAGCGGAAAATCAGTGAACACCAGGCAATCGCGGCCTTTCGGCAGCAAGCCATAGGTGTTGATCCAGTGACCACTTCATCCACATCCTTGCTGGATAGCGGGCAGGAGCTGGACTTACAGAACTGCTATATGGCAGCCTGGGAGGATCTCAGCTTTGACTTTGGTTGTCGTCAACAGTGGAGACTCGTCTGTTCTCATAAAAAGACTTGCAAATACTGTGAGGACTGGACAGAAGACAAATGGCAGTTTTATCAGCAGGCACGAAGAAAGAGGGATAGAGCAAGGCATAGGCAGCAGGCCATAGCTGCCAAACACTGAGCTTTGGAGTCTGACTCTGTTAGTCTTCTTCTTTGACACCACTGAGAAGCAAAAATGAACCCACGCGGTTCACTCGCAGACTCAGGTGGCTGCCATCTCTACACCTGAAACTTCTCAGGGGAGTAAGGAGAACAGGCAACATAGTCACAAGCAGGGCAGCAAGAGATCTTCAGGAGGTCATGAGCAAAAAGCTTACCCCAAGACAACCAGTGTATCTCTGGCCACTGATGCAAGGGTTGCCTGTGCCTTGGAGTCTATGGCTAGAAGTACGCAGTTGCAGTCTGATATGCTGTGTGCACTGATCGCCTCCTCTCAGTCTGTCTCTTAGGAGTCCCCTTCGAAGAGTGCAGCAAAAAAGTTGAAAATCTTGAGATCTATGTCCTCCGGGTCTGAGCACTCAGAGTCAAACCATGTAAGTCGGTAGCCAGGATTTAAACCTATGGGTTCACATCCAGGCAACTCGAAACCTCAGCCAGTCCAAGGGCTCGGATGGTAAGTCCACGCATTCAGACCACCGAAGCCAGGACAAACTTCCCAAGGTCCCAGTTCCAAGAGCTTGGATTGTAAGTCCAAGCATGCTGGAGCTAGAAGGAAGGCACCCCAGTCTGTGGTGGTGCCTTCTGCTATTAGTGGGCCTTCGGCTCCTGCAGTGGTGTCCCCTCCACTGACCCAAGTGCCACCTCACAGCCTCTGGCTGCAGTGCCGGCCTTCCCTCCTGCACCTCCGCCCCATAGTGAGCAGCTGGCAATCATACTAACTCCTGCTTTCAAGCTGGGTGCCCTGCCTCCCTGTCTGGAGAGGCAAGTGAAACTCAAGCTCAATGAGGAAAAGCACTTGCGGTTGGAGACCTCATCTTCTGCTGCTCCTGTTGACACTGCTGACAAATGCAAGCACACTCTCTCAGGGGCGCAGCTTGCTGCTTCTGCCCTGAGCTAGCTTTTGCTTGGCCCCATGGCTCTGGAGTTCCCAGAACTCCTTCAGGACCCCTCCTGCCAACAGACTTCTCAGGCGGCGGCCACTGTGTCTCCTGCCTCCAGTCTTCTGGAAGGCCCCCTCTCCAGCTATATGTGGGCTGGGAAGATGGAGGAGCCATTTGAACCGAACCAAGTACAGTCTTCAGCCGGAGCAGACTTTCATCATTCTTGGTATCCAGTTTGCCTTTGTTGCCAACATCTGTCGCCCCTAGGAGGACAGGTGGGTGAGACTTCAGTTCCTGTTCAGAGCCTTTCTGACTTGCACAGCTCTCTCAGCACAACAGTGGCATGCCTTGCTGGGCTCCCTGTCCTTGATGGACTCCCAGGCCCCATTGGGTTGCCCTGACCATCATCTTTTGCAGCACATGCTGTGGGACAGATGGTTGAGAGACTAGGGCTATCATGCCCTTGTGACGGTCCTTCCCGAGGACCATCCGTACATTTGGTGGTGGACTGTTTGGGAGAACATCATGTCGGGACAGACCGTAACTCCTTTTAAGGCCCAGCAAATCATCTATACTCTACTCAGTCCGGGTGGGGAGCCCACATGGAGAACCGGATGGTGCAGGGCCTTCGGCCGGCACGTTTCATGTCTCACCACATAAACCAGTTGGAACTGGAGATGATACACTTGGTACTCCTCCATTTCCAGGACCTAGTGGAGCACAAACGCGTCCTTGTGATGTGCGACAACAGGACCGCAATTGCCTACCTCAACCGGCAAGGCAGATCACACTCCTGCGGGCTGACACAACTGGCCAGATGCATCACTCAATGGTGCTCTGAACAAGACTTCCCCACACACGTGGTCCACTGATGGTCAGTAAGGAGGGTTTCCAGGCTTCGCCCGGATTATGCAAATGGGCAGCCTGAAGTCCACGTACATCTGAGGTTTTCCCTTCCGACGTCACCTCCTCACATGGACCAATAGTTCCTTCCCCTCCCCAGGCTGTCAGTCCCGGCACCCTTAATGTGGTCAGTATGCCTTTGTGTCTGTAAATCATCAATGGTAGTTGAGAGGCAATGTTACGTAACTAAAGCACGAAATTTTTACTAATTTGGGTATTAGTAACTTTACTTACCTCATGACCACTAGAGAAGCCCACCTGACCATCCCACTTCCTTTCTCACAGCTGACATCAACTGACCACTCAGCAAAAGAAGCAGGACGATTGGGGAGCATGTGCACCTGGAGTCACCACCAGATCCATAGGAACTGAGAGATGGCGCCACACGACCATCAGAGTTTTGGAAAAATATAGTGAGTTAACTCAACTTGATTTGCTTGGGCATTGTGCCCAGACACAGAGGTCTAGGCAATGGTGGTTGAGAGGTAAGTATACTTACTAATACAAAAATTAATAAAAATGTCCCTCATTACTAAAAATTTCACTTATTTGTTGTTAACACTCATGTAACTTATATGCTACCATATGATCACCATTTTGTCATCAGTCCATGCAATAGTGATCCATAAATGAATCACAGTTGCAACAAAAAATGTATTAGAATTAGCTTTAGTATGTCACAGACCAAATCTTGTTTGTTTGCTGACATTTGACATTCTTTTGTATCAAGATTTCTTTCCTTCTGTCTGGCATTTCTCTTTTATCAGATTTTTTTCAAGCTAAGCCCCTTATTTTGCTACAGATTTTTTCCCTGAAATTTTCATGCTTTCTGTCATGCAGCTTTTCCAATTTCTTTTTTAATTTACAAGCTAACAACATTCTTTTGCGGGCATAAAGACATATTTGTTTTTGTGCAAATCTTCTTTTCTTGTTTATGATTCACTTATTGTGGAACCACGTCATCAATCTCTTTATATCAAAAGAAGAAATATAAAGATCATAAAATAACATATGGTACTGTAAACAAGTGATCCCCCCCTCCCCCAAGATATATCTATTTGATAAACAAAATACATGAACAAATGCACTGCAATGCTGCAAACATTCACTGTAGATTGAGTGCTAAACTGTGTGCTGCCCTCTATCTGCAGCAGATTAAATTAAACATAATGAAAGAAAAGACTGTAACTGACTACAGTGAAAAACTTTACAAAGCAGTGCTGTCCAGTTGAAAATCTCTGTAGCAAATTTTTACTTGTAGCATTTTTTCCACTTTTTTTTTTTTTACAGAAGAAACACTTATTGTTGAGAAAATCTTTAGCAATTTTGAAGAGCTTTGCAGCAAAATTTGGCTACAATGCTCCAGCTGGACAGCCCGGCAAAGGAAATAATGTGTAATTCTGGAGATATTTCTCACTATGGCCCCACTGGATTGGTGTGAAAAGTGAGTCAAATACAGGCAAGTCTGACATAATGTCAGCATGAAGCAAGTTGAATAATATGTTTCAGTCTGTCAGATTAAACTGCTGACAACCACAAATACCATGGTAAATTGTATAATCTTAAAACTTAAAATACATGGCTTGTGACAAAATGGAATGTTTTAAGAATTAATTTTGAAGAAAGTAACATGGAAATGTAGACACGAGACTGGATAGTATTTTCCTTGTATATAATTATGATAGCATTATAAATATTAAGGAATTCCAAATCCTTACCTGTCTGGTCTTTGTTGATAATTTCTTTTTCTGTGACATCATGAAAGCTACATTCAGCCCATCCATGACTACATCAAATGGTGCAGTATTTTGTACAAAGGTTTGAAACTTCTTCAGCTCTCCTGGGCTGGTCTTCATAAATATGTCCCCACTGATTATAGCTTTTTCCAACAATACTGACCGCAGCTCTTCAAATTCCTCATCGGTTAAGTCTTTGAGAGGCTCCAGATGGTGCTTTGTGATTGGACACCTTCCACTGGAATGCAAAAGACAATAGGATGCTGATATAATATATATATGTGTGTATATATATATATATATATATATACATATATATATATATATATATATATATATATATATATATATATATATATATATATATATATATATGTATATATATGTGTATATGTATATATATATGTATGTATATATGTGTATATGTATATATATGTATGTATGTATATGTATGTATATATATATATATATATATATATATATATATATATATATATATATATATATATATATATATATATATATATATGTATGTATATACACTTGTGTCTTCTTATTTTGACCTCACAGGGAAAGTACAGTTAGTACAGGAGGCCAAGGTGCCATATAAATATTCTGCCTCCATAATTGTTTTTTATTGTTAATTTTAAAATTCTGATCAAGATTATTGCAGTCTGTCACCTTTCTCTGTACAAGAGATCAAAGAAACTGAACATACCATCCAGTGCTTAATATATTTGATTTGTATACATCAAATTTTCATAAAAACACACTGACTGACTGAATCCCATCTACTTTAATTTTTGCTAGGAGCATATTACTCAATGATGTACCCGGTAATGCACATGGAAAAAGTTGGAAAATAACATGTAAAGGCGATGCAAATGTTAATGTTTTCCTGATTTTACCTACAGTAACATCTGACATAACGTGGTCCACTAGAGATGGTCTGATGTCCATATTGGGTATTGGACCTGTTTTTCTATATCTGGTATCAGACCTCTTATCAGATCGAAAAGTCATGCTATACCAATCCAGACTTAATCAAATGAGAGCTAGAGACTATGTGCATTTTTAAACATTGGAAGTTTTGCAATTTATCTCATCTTTTTGCATAAAATCACGAAACCTCACATTGAAATTATATCTTTTTATTTTTATTTTATTTTATTTTTTTATTTTTCATTTTATTTTTTTATTTTTGAAATACCCACTACAACCTTTGGTTTGGTGGAGGTTCATCAATGATATTTTTTGTATATGGACCTTCAGTGGTGATGAATTATCACAATTTGTCTTATACCTAAACTCCTGCCACCCTACCATCAAGTTCACCTCTGAGTCATCCACCACAGAGATGAGCTTTCTTGACACGACAGTCAAAATCAATGATGAACGCAAAGCGTATAACATGCTTTACGTTGAACCTACAGATACACTCACATATCTACACTACAGGTCAGCGCACCCCAAACATTTCATAGTTGGAGGTCCTTAAAGCCAACTACTTAGGGTTAAGCGTATCTGCAGCGAACCGCAAGATTTTGCTGCCAATGCACACAAAATCTTACATTATGAAAACAAAGGCTACCCTGACGAGCTCCTACAGTCAGCTCTCAATCGTGTAAATTCCACAAATAGGAATGATCTGTTGAAAACTACTTCAGCAGCATGTCAAAATGACCAGGATAAATTAAGCCTGGTCACTAGATACAATCCAGCACTGCCACCCCTCAAGAAAATAATCCAGGACAGCTGGAAAACCCTTGAGGCTTCATGTAATGCCACATCCCTGGTTAACAAAGAGGTAGTGCTAGGTTTCAAGAGAGCAAAAAACCTCAAGGACATACTGATCTGATCCAGAATCAGACATACAGAGAACCAACCTCAGCGCCCTGGGATCTCTGGTAAAAAACACAAAAACACATCACCACAATAACTGCAGATACTGCACTTGCTTTAGCACATCTGGACGTGCTACAAGCACCCAGACAGGCAGAACCTATGTGGTTCCAGACCAAATATGTTGTGAGAGTTCAAACTTGGTTTACTCACTCACTTGCAATATCTGCAACAAGCAATATGTCGGCCAAACACTTCATCCGCTTAGGGACAGGTTACGCGAACATTTCCGATACATAGAGAACCAACTAGAGTCACAACCGCTGGGCAGACATTTTGCCCTTCCAGACCATACTGGACTTAATCTGAAAGTCCAGGTACTGGAATATATCCAAACCCCTCCCCTCCTAGAATGAACAAAGCTGTTACGTCTGGAGAGAGAGAGAAACACTGGATTCATAAATTACACTCCATGGAGCCATTCGGCCTCAACTTCATGGGGAGGTGAGCTTACTCACTCTGTATCATGTTAAATTTTTAATACCAAGCTCACCTCCTGATGATCCCAAGAACCTTTTATTGATACATTAGTGTACAATAGTTATAAAGAGATCTCAAACATCTTTTACCCTTGTATGCAGATACAGAAATTCCATTTCTCTCTGCCTGTCCCTGTGATAGGGCATTGGGTGCAAAATTCTTTTTTTCACCTGGTAAAAACAACCGTCAAACAGCGCCAGTTGACCCACAACAGGCTGTTTAATTGCGATTTTTGGTAAACAGACAATTTCAAATTTCTGTTTGGAAAGTGAGGTACGTAGTTACCAGACTGGAATTTGGCTTCCAATCTTCATTACGTATGAGCAGACCTCTGCCTAACGTAAACATAACGTAACAACGGATTGTTACGCCTCACTATAAGAGTGACGGTCTTAACGAGATCCTTCAGTGCCTGATGAGAATCATTGGATTCGAAACGTGTCGCACACATTTCGCCTCATGCTTTGGCTACTTGCCTTGTCATTAGCTCATATATCTTTTTATGACCAAATACATGTACATGTATATGACCAAAACTATCCACATGTAAATGGCCTTTCTGCGCTGTACCTGATTCATCACAAAGTGCTTTCTACATGTACCTTGCAAGCATGGGATATCAGTACTTTATGTTGCAAAAAGGACTTGATATGTTTGCATATGCATACATATGTATGTTTCCCTATCATATTCTTATTGGATACTCATAGTGATATCAGGTACAGTGGTCCTCACTTTCAAAGAATTTTCAGGACACTCTGCTTGGTATTTTCATTTTATCTATACCTCCTACCTGTCTTGAAAGACCACAATATGTTGATCCAAAGTCATGGTCTTTCAAGGCAGGTTTCATACTATTCAAGTTGGTGTCAGTCAATTGAAAGAATATGGATATAGATATCAGATGAAAATTTCATATCGGCAAATCCCTATGGTTTACTCCACAGCTAAAATGTAGGAGGTGGAACCTGCTTATGTGACAACCTCTATAATGCAACTTCCTGACTATTTTTTTTTTGTTTTGTTTATTTATTTACATATTAGACCTTTATCAGCCTACTGAACAGCAAGACAAAACAAAATAAAAAGAATGCATGCTCATAACGCCAAATAAAACGAGTGACACAAGTTGACTCACCAATGACTTAAATGATGACCATTTCGTCTGATTCCATATTTTATGTTTCTTTGGAATATGACATTTGATATTATGACCACCTGTCTAGGATGACAACTTTTTTCCTGTTCTAAGCATGGTCACAATAAGCAAGTTATACTGTACAATCACCATGACAGAGCAAGAGACAGGAAAAATTGTTCTTACTCATATATGTACTCAACCACAACGGTCTTAACAGCATCTGATACACTCCTGTTTTTTCTCTCTAATATTTGTGCCTGTACATTTAACAGGACAGGAAAATTACTGGTCAGATTTTGTAAGGATATGAATGTTTTAATCTAATGTTATTTTTTACCAAAGACTACATGTAACTTGAGAAAGAGAGGGACCATTAATATATATATATATATATATATATATATAGCTTTATTTCAGACTCATCAGTACATGTACATGTTGGTCCATAGTGAGAAATAGTAAAAGAGAAAGAAAACAAAACAAACATAAAGTGAAGGCACATAATGCCTGGCGCACAAACAAGGGTAATATCAGTTACCACGTGTTTGCTGAACGTAGTACGGATTTTTACCTAGCCTTGGTCAGCCATACCACATGAGGGCAAAGCCCGAATGTGGTATGGCTGACCAAGGCTAGGTAAAAATACGTACTACGTGAAGCAAACACGTGGCAACGATTTTATTATATTTTTGGTAATAATAGCCTGCAATTTAAAGCAATAAATATCAAAGACATTTTGAAATTTCACTTCATTCAATTAAAGTAAACAAAGAGTCAAACTTGTAAGACCAATAAGTCCATTTAATACAAAGAGCTCAAAATATGCATGTCCCTGCAAGAATGAGCCAACAATTGAACACACAACATGCGGTAATCATTAAGCATTAAATATGAAAACCCACAAAAGGTCTCCCGAAAATGATGATTAGGCCTACAGTCAATGCTGAGGTCGATCTAACATTTTGAAATAGGCTTAATGGCAGTAATGCATTGTATACTTTACCAATGATCGTAGAGATCATAAAGTCCAAATTTAATCATGTCTATAAAACTCAAACATGTCCACTAAAGAATGTGCCAACAATAGACCTATAGGCCTATATAGGTCTAATAAACTCGATTGCAATCTAATCGACCTGGATCTATGTATTTGGAACCAGAAGGATGTATATTTAATTTTAAGGTGAGATTGTGAATTGTGCAGTTACTTAAATTTATGCCCGATCGAGAAAAAAGTTGGTCTTGGCTTGCTCTAGGAAATCTGGCCGCCTTTTCATTTGCCTGTAAAGTTGCCTTCGGTGTGGTTTTAGTTCGCTTTGAAGCAATTTCATCCTCCGTAATTGTAGCGAAACGCTTTTTTGTAGGCCTACCCTCCATGATCATTCGTAAAGCACTGATCGAATTTGCCGCCGCTTGAACTTTTCAAGCATCGAAAACGAGGCTCGACCATCAAAACTATAGTACGGATCCGTACTACCCGTTTGATGAAATACTACTTGTTTGGACCAAGGAACACACCCGGGTATGGTTTCATATTTGGAAAAATTGAACCAATCAGCTTTGGCTATTATTACTAAAAATATAATAATTACATATAACTTGTGAAAACTACCAGACAAGGAAACTCAGGTTTAGAATATACTAAAGAAAATCTTACATGAAATAAGAAATCTAAATATAATTAGCCAGTATGCAAATATAACAAGTTTCTCCAGTGTCTTATTACAGGAGACTGATAGAATAATGTTCCTCTTTTCTTTCATATGTGGGAGATACGGAACAAAGTACTGATGAACATGTCCAGAGTACCTGCTTGGAATTTTCACAATGTGTCCTGTCCACTCATCACTTGATTTGCTGGAAAAGAACATGAGCAAAGAATAAAATAAGAATTTTGCCACATCATATGCACATTTTGTTAAAGGATTTTAAACTTAAAGACAGGAAACACACCAAAATTCATGTGCATTGCTTCAATCAACCATGGCTCAAAAGGTGTTGCTTGTTGTAACCTAAAACCATGTTTGCACAGGTCTGACATGTGTCACCGAACATAACCCACTGCCAAGTGTCTCATCATAATTGTTGTTCAAACAATTCGAACACAGTGCATGGATCTCATTAAATATGAAATAAATCACAAATTACCAGACACAAAACACTTTTATCTAGTTTTTTTTCTTTTTCTTTTTTACAACTGGGCCAAAAAGTCTGACACTTTCACATTCTGATTTCTGAGGTATTCATTTTCTTCACTCTACACCCCCCCCAAAAAAAAATAATGAAAACAAAAAAATGGCAGATACTTTTTTGCAGTTAAGACCTTATAAAACAAATGTCCTTTAACTCAATAATTTTCGTTCAGCCATTTTTCAGAAATAAGATTTCCCAAGCTCTGCCTTTCATCCCATTCTTCTACAGAAAAGGCAATTGAAAACCCCAACAATGGCTATAGAGCACTTGCTAATCTGTGCTGTTTCCTCACTTTTTTTTCCAGATGTTGAATTTTTCTGTGGAATTAAGTTTTAGGAAGCTGGTAAATAAGATATTTAACATATACAACACAATGAAAAGCAAAATTCAAATCAAAAGGTTTTTGTTGCATCTCATGTCCTTCAAATCAAATGTATCCAAACTACGCTTCTCTGTCTTCTTATTCCTCCTTTACAGAACAGTTTGCAACTTATGTACATACACAGATGTATTAACAGCTTGATTATAGACTTTTTAATAACTGTTACATGAAATTCTATTTAACTTTTGGTATGGTATGCAATGGCACTTTTTTGGCAAGATCATAGTGCTAAATAAATCGTTTACTGGATGTACATGAGATTACTTTGCTTGGTTTGCATGTAAGAAATGTGTTTCAAACACAGCTACTCCATGTTAGTCTCAAATTTGGTGGCAATACAAAATAGAAAACACATTTTGTGATGGCTCCCTATGGTAGACAGCCTTCAAAGTTTCACAAGAAGTGGCGACCCTAGGGTTTCTTGATATTGGCACATGTGTCACCATGCAGAATTCGAGGGAGTCTGTCAAATATTTTGTTTTAAAAATTGCAAGGACACACATTACATGCAAGACTGACCTCGTTAGTCATTGAAGTACTATTTTGCTAGCATTTGGAGCAATTCCTGTACATTCAATTATACCTACCTCCCCTGAATTATGAAATGAACGTGATGAACAAACCTTTCAAACCAACTCTTGATAGATTCAGCTACAGCTGCAGACACAGTCCATTCATAAGTTCTTATCTGTTGCAGCATATTCATAACCAGTCCATTCTGGTCATCATCTTGCTCCATCATACACAGAAAGACTTCATCTTTTGGTAAAATATCCTTTTCACCCATGTCATGGAGTAATTTGTGTGCTGTCTTTAGATCAGCATTTCTGATGGCCGCAACAGCAACAGGAGAATAATGCTCTGTAGTCAAGTCATCTGTCACAGTGACCATCTCAAAGAATTTAAGACATTCTTTCCAGCGTTCAGTAAGAGAAAAAGTTTTGATCAAAGTAGTGGCTGTGGTTGAGTCAAATAAGTCTGATGCTTCACATATTTCTTCATATATCCTGTACACAAGTTCCTTGCCAGAGCCTGACTCCTCTTTAGCACACAGTAGAGCAAATGCAGTCCACATCATTAGATTGAATCTACCATTTTCAGAATATTTCCAATACTGAAATAAAGACTTTCCTATCTCAAAAACAGTTCTTTTATGTTGTGCCAAATGTTTCATCAGCATTACGGGCCAAAACTTGAATAAATTTTTCACTTGACTGTCAATGGTATTCCATTCATCTATAGACATATATCTGTCATGTCCTTCTGGTAGTGTTTCTAGCAAATCTCTCCAATAGGTTTTCACATCTTTGTGTGACATGTTTGATGCTAAATTTGTGCAAACCCGGTGACTTGTTCCTATGTATCTGTTGATGTGTATCAAAGATCCAAGATTCCATGTATTATGTTTATGTGCCCCTTCTGAAAACCATTGCTTGTATTTCCGTGGGTATAGTGAGGGATAATCTTGCTCAAATTTTGGTGCCAGAGTACATGTACTTAGTTTTCTTATGTTGTTGAAGTGAGAATTACACAAACAAATCTTTTTAGTAGCTTTTCTAGCAGCTGTGATGTCAAATTTCTGAATAGGTAACCATGGCATTGCATATGATTTGCAGGCATTTCCATGTAATGTTGTCCACACACATCGTCCAGTCTGCATGCCTGGCCTGAACATTGTTGAGAGATGTTTGCTGGATCTGATCAAGACACTTTCAAATTGTATGCTGCACATCTTCAAAATACAAAAAGTAAAAGAGACATAATTCACCATAAGTTTGATAATTCTTGAATTAATATATGCTCACTTGAGTTTATATTCACATGATCATTGAATCTCTAAGACTAAGTATTGAATACTACTCTCATTCTGATAGGCTCATAACTATATCAGTTATGCAGGTACCAGAGCTCACATGACACTGTGGCTGCCAATTTCATGAAACTATTTACCAATATTTTGTAGGTGTTTTACATGTATGATATCAATCACCAGTATCTGAGGAAACTCACCTGTATGATTGAATATTACTACTGTTGGAAATCATTCCAATTTGCATGTTTTATTATCAGTTTTCCAGAATAATTGATGATTGATCATTAATCAAACATATTACAGCAAACATGCTGCCCAAATTTGCAGAAAAAGTTGAACTACCATGAATTTTCAAACTAATTTTACATGTGATGCCATTTATGAGATGCAGATAGGTTTGTTTGATTTTGAAATTTAGCTCACTTAGCTCTGCTGATGCAAAGTGTGTCAGTGTGTTTGCAACTTGTTCAGATCCATTAAAAATTGTAATACATACATTTTGTATTGCCAAGACACTTTAAATTATGCTACCCATAGACAATGGTGCATTTTATATGGGCTCAATTTTCAGCAATTAAAAATAAATGACAGAAAATACAATCAAATTAATAGGTGATAAAATGGTAAAAAGGGATGGCGTTTAACAAGTTCAACATGATCAATTAGGCCAGCATAACATATAAATACTTTTAACTGTCAAATACACTACTGTGACACTGTATCCCATCTTCAGCTTTATATGTCAACTGTGTCACAACAGTTCCTTTGACAGAACTGAATTGTCATATACCTACTGATATAAACTTGTGTTCTGTGACACAGTCATTACATGCACCACTGTCTGCATGTTGGGGGTGGAGCTGTATAGTGAGTGAGTTTGATATAACATCCACTAAAGAATCAGGAAAGTTACAATGTTCTTCATCAAAGCTGACAAAATGAGACACCTGAAGTGCCCCACTATTAAAATGTGGAACACCATAATAATAGCTTCCCTGTGAAATACATAATGCACTTTTAGGCCAATATTATCATCCTTTATTAATCTAAAATGTAAAATGTCTTGCAAAACCTCCACAACATCAATACTTGGAAACTGTAAGCCAAGTTCTATACTTTCTCTTCTTATCACTGCCAACCAAAACAGATTTTATACACAAAAAAACACGAGAGTTCTTACAGATTTTCCAATTAAGCAAAGTCCCACATATTGAAATGCATGCTCCTCCAAGTGCAAATAACATAATTTTTTGGTGACTATAAAACAAATTCAAGTCCCAAAGGTTTTCTGCATTTTTCAATTTGTAGATTTTAGCATGAAAGTACATGTAAAGCAATCTTATAGTTCACTGTCAGCCAACATATTTGATCTAAAAGAAACATGTTTGTCATGGGATAATTAAAAAAAAAATGGATTTCATTATTTATTCATTAATATGTAATGGGTGTAGCCCAAACCAAGTGAAGCTTGTCTCAAAGTGCGTATGTGGAAACACTAACACGGGATTGGGAATGCACCACAGTAACCACCCAATTCAGACGAGAAAATGAAGTGCATGACCATTAACTCGCGTACCAACGTCATGAAATTTCGAAGCGCAGGCAAATCACTTAAAACACAGATTCCAGTCGAGGATTTATTTATTCCCAATTTTGTAAATGTGTTTTATGCAGAATTTAATTCAACGAATTGCCATGGGCATTGATGCAGCACCATGTTTGTTCCTGGGCTAGGTCTAAGCAATACAAGTAGCCAATGGACTCACTAGAAGTTGTGATCAGTTGTTGGTTTTTATAGACATAGGTCAGTTGGTAACAGTGGCCAATCACTGATCAGAACACATCCAATCAGCGCATGACCTTGGCCATGGCAATGATGATAACAGATGATGGCTGCCATCATAAAGAAAATCCAAACCCAACCCTTGCTTTGCCAGCTCAGTAATTTACAATTATACATACATGTTACCATAAAACTGACCTTCTCTCAGTAATATATTGTAGGCATATCCTAAGATGCATTACAAAACATTGATAACGTTGGTGGATCAGGCAGTAGCACCTTGTCGCTAGGTCCCTCTAGTGGCCCTTTACTAAACCAGTCTAGAGGAGCAAGGCTGTAGTACCTGGAGTGGCTGAACGAACCCATCTGTCATATACCCCTTCTTTTTGTTGCACTGTTCCACAAATTTAACCATTGTGCCCAAGTTTTTCTATTCCGCAGAAACTCGTTTCCTACCCCAGAAGCAAATGTTTGCGAGGCCCACATTCCATCGAGGTGTCGATGATGCGAGTTGGTGAATCGTGATCATTTATTACACTTTATCAACAATGTTTTCTGAACAGTTATGAGTCATTTACATAATTTCCATAAAGACCAGTAAGTTTGAGACTTAAGTGTAAATAAAAGTGCGGAAACTACCTGGGATGCATAAAAAGGGCAATGACTGCACCCATGTGCACATGCGCAGTAGGGAGTGACGAAGAAAATCAAATTCTTTGACTAGATACTGAGTAGTCTTCTGACTGGATAGTTTACCGTTCAGTTATGTCCTGTATTCACATGTGTTTATATGGTAAGAGCTGGCTGACGCTTGGCTTGCTATTGTTATTAATAAAAAATATTATTCTTTACTTTTGGTCCTTCACTAAACTTCAGTCTTCCCTACTTGAATGCTGTAATTCTGTCTGATTTTAAAACATACCTCTTAAACCTGATAAAAGTGGTCATCTGTCATGTGTTGTTGAGTGTCGAGGCAAAGATCACATTGTCAATGAAAATACCATTTTGTGAATGTGAATTGAGCACGTTTCTGTGAGCGATAATATAGTACTTCCACATATGCGAGGCCTCTTATAGAATTTCTCTCCTATTATATCAATTTATGTATATGTCTCTCATATGCCCTATATATACTCATAAAACACATAGGTGTTACCGCATTATAACATACTTTGAGAGCATAACATAGACATGTTTTCCGGTCAACAAGTCCCAACAAGTTCGTCTGCCAATTCACTCCTGACAGCTCTAGTTACACTAATCATGATTGGTCATTTTAGACCGGAAACAGCATCATCCAATGAGAATCATTCTTATGTTTGGTTTCCGAAATGGCTTCTAGCTGAAGGGAAGTTCGATTACTTTTGGTAAAACCATATCAATTTTATGGTGTATGTACATAACAGTTATGTAGATTTTCATTGGGCTTCACCTTGAGAACAGAAGAAGTTTATGAAAACATGGCTGCGTCACTTGATTGGGCAAAATCGCTGAAAAAATACACCGAACGAAAGCGTAAGTGCCTCCCTTGTCACCACACTGTCCACAGTCGCAGAACTGAGCTCGCAGTAAGCTGAGGAACGTCGCGCAAGTGAAGTCTGTCAGTGTTTACTTTCAGAAGCCATAAATTTGCGTAAATTTGGAATTTCCACAATCTGTTTTGCCAATTCAGTGCAGATTCCACATGACATGGGCCTAATTTGCCAAACCTTGTAACAGTCATACACACTACATTCAACTTGTGTTAAATGGTCTCTACTCCAGTCCAGCCCAGGTTCAACACTCAACAGGAACACAGAGCACTATGGCCTATAATATGGGTTTGCATCCTATCCATCTGTCATTATATGTCATTCAAACCAAAAACGCCTGTCTGCCCAGGGCATAGCATCTATACTGTTATATTTGTAACAGTGATAACAGTGTTTCGCACACCTAAAATAGACTACATCCATGTTTGACCCAGTCACAATAAACACCTGTGTGGGCCATATTTCTTGCACTGTTATTGTTAAGCCTATAGATACCATTGCTAAGCCTATGGTAGGAGACTTACTATGACATGTGTTGCCTTACAATACTGCTCCCTTTGATATCTGCTGTAATTAAGGTAATTAATCGCAACAGATATCAGTTTTGGTTCAACCATTGCGTGCTCTGTTGTCCTGTAACGTGTGGTCATTCAATTTTTATTGCAGTTAAAAACAATTGGTCTGATGTGATGCAGATCATTGTTAATTAAATTCTCCCATCACTAACAACAAGTTAATACAGTGGAATCGGGAATAATTTTATTCAATAAAAAAAGTGGTACCTGTATGTGGCCACCCCTTCCGCCATGAAAAAAGTGGCCACATACAGCAGGTGGCGTGTCCCTACAGGTAAATTTTACAAGGAAATTGACTCCTGTGTCCGATCCTAGTGATCACAAAAAGCTATGGGGCTGCTGACAGTAGTGGGTGCATACAGCAAGTACCACTGTGAATGGGTCCAATTATGAATAACAAAACTTGCATTCAATTTCCTAATGTCTCAAAGAGGCTCACTTTGCATGTTCATGTTTTAGGACACAGTTAATGAAAATCACTTTGCTAAAAGTAATGTAACATTTTTTCACCAAATGGACACATCATGTACAGTATACATGTATGTATGACTTGAGTATTGTAATTTTGAAAGTTTGATCCCTTGAATGTTTGATGAGTTTTCTAGGGAAGTATCACCAATATAACAAATGTCAACACATGAAGAAAAATCATGAAGCATTTTTAAAGTATGCATGTATGTGTGGCATCATAAGTGTTACATGCTTCAATTAATGTTTTGTGTGCTCTGAACTGGCCCAGAATCTGATGTGAAAGAGATAAATCTAGCCTGAAAGGTTTTTTTATTTTTCCAATACTTCATGATAAAATCATTATTTCAGCCAAAAGGTCACCAGATGACATCAAAGATGAGGAAATGGAAACCTTTGCAAAGCTGTACCAAGAATGGAAGGGACCAACTAAGGAATCCACAGACAAATCATACAAAATCATACCAAAATTCTACTTTAAAGTAAGTGCAAGATTAAAAAAAATGCTTCTTTTTTGACAAAATTTAGCAGGATATGTTAGTTTTTGTTAATGTATATGTGGGAAATGAGCATTGCAAATTAGGAACTCCTAGTCTTCATGAAGAGAATGGGTGTTCTCTACATGTTTGCAATGAGGTACAAGCATGCATTATGGCATTTGTGGAGAACACCGAATATTCCTATAATTTGAAGAACTTAGGTTACACTGAAATTTTGATGATATCCTAAACAGAGATGCAAACTACCATGAAAAAAACAACATATACATAGTTTATATTTGTTACAATTGTCCTATGTTGGATTACAGACATTTTGTTGTAAATTATCATATCATATTCCCGAAATTTTGGTGAAACAAATGAATATGTCACTGAAGTGTCAGTCTGTTATAATGTTGACACATATATTTTCCCTGAAATGATAAAGCCATAAAAAGTGTATCGAAAGATATATATAACGTAGAACGTAATGAATAATTTAAAACAAATGAATGCTAGTCAAGTAGCTACTTTTTTTTGTTCATACTTTAATCTGGCTTTTTACAATACATGTATGTTAATATCAAATGTGAATGGCACCAGATCCAGATAAACACCAGGATGAATCTGACCTTGAAATTAACATTTTCAGTCACCAGCCAAGAGTGCTTACAGACCCAAATGTTTGGTGTGTTAATGTCAAACAATTAAAATACATATGTATTGAGAAAAAATACACAAGCCAAATGAAATCTCCACTAGCCAGAGAGAATTTTTACCAGCATTTGGCTGGTGGCTGGTGCTAATTTCAAGCCCTGTAAAATGATCATAGTTTAACATGAAAAAGTTTAATCTATATCTAGTCCCTACTATTGTTTTGGTGCTTTCCTTTCCATTTGTATTTCCTTTTGACTCTAGAAAATCTTATAATTTTCAAAGAAATGCATTGCCATTAAACATTTGGGAAATGTCTCCCATTGTAGTTACCATCAGAAGATGAATTGCTTCTACAAAAGTTAAGGGAGGAATCAAGGTAAGTATACCATACAATGTACATACAAATAATGAGAACATGTATCAAGGGCCAAGCAGCAAAATTAGCAAAAAAATGTGAAGAATTCATCAAACAAGTTTCACTGTTTTGAATGGCTCTTTGAGGACTGGACATAATAGTTAGGCCTTCTGCTTATATACTGCAGTCTCATCAGTAAACACTGTTAAGGTGATATACACAGGTGTCAGTTAAGCTGAAGCCGGCTGCACACTATACGACCCAATTGTCAGCGACAGGCAGTCATACGTCTGGAGAACTCCCGACTGCTTCCCAACTTAAACTAATCGCCACACACCACAGGATGATTCACATGATTTGCCTGTGAGAAAGGCATGAACTTGATCATTAGTTTATTTGTAAAATAAGTTGACCATTTCTAGGCCTACCAAACTTCAAACAAATGTCACTTGGGGGCACAGGAAGTTTCTTTGAATATGAACACATGACTTGAAAGTGCATTTCTGTTTTTCTGGAGTCTCCAACTCGTATGGCCATGCCCTGATTCATAAATGTCAGACTAACAGGTCCCATCAGTTATTAAATTCAGTCCTTCCTCTATTTCTTTTTTAAGGCCAAACATTTCACCATACCAGTTCAAAACTCGCTGAGCCCAACTCCCACTTCTCGGGGGATAGCCTACCTGCAGTTGGGTTTCTTTTTTCAGTGATATTGAAGAAAGACATGTGATTGCTGATGCCACATGCATGAGAGAAGACTTGATAAGGATTAAATCTGTCAGCGAAATTTACTTATTATTTATAATGAAGTTGTAGTAAAAATATCATGCCAAAATATATATTTTCTTGGCTTTATTCTTAACAAGTCCTGAGTTTGAAATTTAAAAAAAAAATATTGCAGTAATTTTTCAAATATTTGATGTCAAAGGATGATAAAGCCTGTTTACCTACCAGGTTTAATGCCAGGTATAAGTTCAGAAAATTAAAAAAAAAAAAAAAAGGAAGAAGAATAAGAAAAACCTCTCTAGAAACCATGAACTCTCAATAAGTTAGAATAAATTATTGCCAGTAAAGTGGGCCTGTAAATCTATTATATTATTTTGCACATTGTACCAGATGCCTGCTTTATCTTGTACAAGGCAGTTGATGGTGCATCATATCAATGAGCCAATGCGATTAAGACCTCCCGGGGATAGACCTACTTTGTCACTCACAAATAGTTTGAACCTACAAACATGTCATTTGGCAAGATTTTAGTAACTGAATGCAAGAAACTGGTGATATTAATAAATATTAGGGGGTGTGGCCTGGAATGGCATTACATAATAATTACATGGAGGTAAGCCTATAGCGTTACACCGGGGGTATAAAAAAAATAACCCCAAAAAGCGTTACATAATTTGTGAACAACCATAACTAAAGCAATATGCACCACAATACCTGCATTTTGGCTATTATTTGAATAAAAAAGAAATTGTTTTTGCATATGATAGAGGTGATTTGACAAAATTCTCAACAAGCAGATGGAAAGTAAGAGGTAATTCTGTGTCCTCAATACTCCTTTATAATGTTGTACCAGTTACATGATAAAGACAAGTGTCTTTATTAATACTGCTAGTGCATTAAAGAATGGGCATAGAACAATAAAAATTGAGCATACATGCAAATAATGGATCACTGTCAGTTGAATTAAAGTGAAAAATGTTTTTATGTTTGTTGAAAACCTATCCAATGAATCCTCACTTTAATGTTGAGGGTATTGGTCAGTCTTTTTCTGATTACTGCATATATGTGAAATATGCATCATCATGGATTGAAAAAAAAATGAATTAGTTTAGGCATTACAGTGGTCCCCCTCTTGTAGCCCTCCCCCACACAAGAGACCACCTGCTCTACAGAGACCACTTCTCCATGCATTAAGCATAGTATTTTCATTTTATTTTCTCCCTCATGAGAGGGCACTCTTCTCATAAGGCAAGATTTCTAGTGTACTTGGGGTGGCCTTACAAGAGGGGGACCACTGTATTAGATATTATATAGAAATATACCCACTATTCATAAGAAATGCATGTAATGAGAAAGCATGTGAAGAACAAAAATGGAGCACAAATTATGTAGCAGGCTTGTGTTTATGGTCAAATACAATCACTCTTGTTTGACTTTTTTTGCAGGGCTGTATTTCTGCAAAGGAGAAGTCGTGAACTTCTAGACAATGATGAATTGCAGGTAAATATGTAAAGATGTATAATAATGATATTAATAGTTATGGTGTTTTCATCCCCTGTGAATGGGAATATATCTATATGTATATATGTGCAGTGAAACCTCATTATAATGACACTCAGATATCCAACATTTTCATTATAATGACACAGGTTTTGAATAGCAAAAGTTCATTTCCTTTGTTGTTTGATTCATCTATCTGAAATATTCAGTTATCTGACACATTTCTAAGGGAACCGATGGTATCATTATAACGAGTTTTCACTGTATATTGCTATAAGACAGATGAGAAAGGTTATTCCCACCTTTTTAATCATATTCCATACATATTAATGCCTGCTGTTTCTCCTGACGGAAACACTCCATCGACACTGTCACTAAAATTACTTCATAAGAAGAAATGCCATGTGGTAGAGAACCATGTAGCGATTATTGTAATCATTATGATGCAGAAAAAAATGTAATGAATCAACTATTCCATCATGTAAGCAGTGCTAGAAATAAGGAAAAATTTTCACTTGTCCGCCAACCAAGTGGAGTCTTATTCTTATTGAACTGTATGTAAATTTTGGACAAGTGCATTGGCAACTTTACTTGTCCGTCACAAGTTTCAATAAGTACGGACAAGCGGATAAGCCCTATTTCTAGCCCTGGTAAGGATATGAGGAAGAAAGGTGGACACATTAGTCTTTATCTAATTTGAAAAAAAAAAAAAAGAAGAAATGGGGGAGGGGGGGATATACACAGCTTTATAAGTCTTTGAAGCAGTGTTTCACATGTTGTATCACCTGTGAAGCATCATTAATGTAACAAATATGCAGTCAGATCTGAGTGGAGATTGAATACGAAAGACACATGGTGTAACAGAAGCAGTGTCACAAGCAAGAATATTGCTGATATTATGGATACTCAAAGCTTAAAGCAAAGATGATCATGTCCACTTCCCAAGACCCATGGGAAAAACATAAGTAAGGAATGGTACACCAAGAATATTTCATATACATGTATCAATTTTTACACAGGATGATAGGCCTTGAGAACAAAAGTGCTCTCCAGAAAATCTGAACATAGCTTTTGTGGCATAAGAAATTCTATTAAACGTGTGTTCCTGGTTTCAGACCAAAAAGTAATGCCCAAGATTTCTTAACTCGTTAATGACCTGTAGGTGTGAACCATCCAACCACTACCTGGGTCCAAGAATAAAATTAGGTCTACCCCTAACTAAAGAGCTTTATCAACATAAAAGAAAAAGCACCACTTGATTGCATATTACTGACATATGTCAATAGGAAACAGCAATTGGGGTTTCATACTGGCAAACAGAATAATAGCATCAGCAGAAACAAAACTATTATAAATGTGCTTGCCAATTTTCAGACAAAACTGAGATTCCTGTAGTTGTTCTATTAATTCATCAGTAAAATAGGAAACAGTTTAGCCAACAAAATGCTGCCTAGATGGGTACCAATAGTGATATAAAAGGACACCTTGTATTCGTTATCTCACATAAGTATTCAAGGACGGATACCATAGACATAGGTTCCCATATCAAATGAAATCATAAATCTTGCTAATAATTTATATTGAACCATATTTATTTGAAATATAAATATAATATTTTTTTTCACAGAAAGTGTTTCAGAGATGAATTAACGTATAGATTTATGATTTTACATCTATTTTTTCTTTCCTCGAATCTCAAAGTTGAAAAGGTGGAAAAAACAAATCACATGAAAAAGTTCTTGTCCTGTGTTTGCAGGGTTTATGGTTTCTGTTGGACAAACACCATACTCCGCCATTAGTTGGAGATGAACAAATGATCAACTATGAAGACTTCCTGAAAGTTGGTGCCCAAGCAGGTGAAAAATGCCAGTAAGTGCATCAAAATTCCACTTCTAAAGAACACCCAGCTATGTATACCCACATGAAAATTGGAATTCTAAATGTCAAGAAAGCATGTGGATTCTTTGTATTTTTGTTAAAAAAGTTATGCATTCATGCCCAAAAAAGAAAATATAGTGTGTCTGGGTTGTCTTGTGTGTCCATTTAGCAGTCTACAATCAATTTAAAATGCTGCTGTGGATTTACTCCAGTTTGGTTCAGGGAACACCCATGAATTAAACAAGAAAATCACCTGAACCTGCCTTGTTTGTGTCACTATAGATAAACCTGAACATCAAAATACATAAATATAAGTTAAAATGGTCACAGGCAGATGCCTGGATGATGTTTTTAACATTGCCATCTTAAAATTCATGAAATCTAATGTAGACTGTTTATGTTTCATATTACTTTGTAAGCATTTGTCTGTCTAAAAAGTCTGTACATTTTAAATAGGTTTTGATATTATGTATGACAGCATTATATTTATGCACTTTAAGAATGCTGAACCAGCTAGAAAATGAAAAGTACTGCATGGAAGGGTCTATGTAAGAAACAAGTTGCAACACTTTCAAAACAGCAAAGATTAATACTTTTGACACTTTTGCGTATCTGATCCAGTGTTAAATCCAAGTGTTTCAAAGTGTCATCCTGATGACATGCTACACCTAAGTAAGTAAATAGCATCCATGTAGGTTGGCTATTACATGTTTGATGTTTATGAGTAAAGAAAAATACAAAAATACTTAATTAGATTAAGAAAATATGATAATTTAATTATAATTTTGGCAAAGAAAAATAAGTGGACAAGGCCCAACCCCATTGAGTAGAGGGATTGCAGGAGTATCAATATTAATGCATGATACATGACTGGGCTGTGATGCCTAATGTTTGGAAGCTGTATAACTCATATATTGTTAGTTGTGTCTACTCATTCGCATTTGTTTTCAAACTTTGGTTAACAAGCAGCTACTTTGCCTATTATCCCAAAGAATACCTTTCCTCCATCTTTTGTTCATGTATTAGTGATGACTGCTGTACTCACATGTGCACCCTTTGTGTTTTAACACAAGCTGACAAGTACAAATGCTGTTATGTTCACTTTATTCCAACAGTGAACTCAACCATAGTACCACAATGCACACCACAGAGTGTGCCCATGTGGACTCACAAAAGTCAATTTTTGCAAATATTTAAAGCAAAACTGATGCAATAATGGACACCAAAAGATTGCAAGTGTTTAGTTTTTTCAAGCCCAATAAAAAAAGTGTCAAATACATTTTTCTGTACTTCAAAAATTTCAAATTTGTCAACATCTCTTTAAAATGTACAGATTTCAATTAGTTTTCATGCCAAAAGGTTGAAAACCACATGAGAAAGTTGTGACATATGATCAACATTGAAAGTGATACTGTGGAAGGAAAGTATGGGACAGAGTCACAATTGTACTCAACAAAAACTCATAGCTTTATACATATTTCAGGCCATTCTTCACTGCCACAGTGTTCGCCAAACTGCTGCAGACAGATCCCTATGGGAGGATATCTATCATGCAGTTCTTTAACTATGTCATGAGAAAAGTATGGTTACATCAGACTAGAATAGGACTGTCTCTGTATGATGTGGCTGGGCAAGGCTACCTCAGAGAATCTGTAAGTAATGCAAATACTTTTTGTTTACTTTCAATCTTTATTTTAATCGTAAATCACAATTTTATTTATATTTGTTTGAAGGTTATGTTAAAAGTCTATTTCACTGTCATGTTAATTTTGTTGTTATCATGCAAGAGCGTTGAAAATGAAAAACCAGGACAGAAAACACCATAAAGAATAAATGAAGTTACAGATGGCACAGAAGCAAATACAAGTGTGTCACCATGAGCAGATGAGTATACATTTGTAATTTGTGCATCTGGTGTATGCACATGTAACCAGACCAGTGTAAGGTACTATAAAGAATTCATTCAAGTAACTCATTGCAAAGTAGAAAAGTTCAGAAAAAAAGTTATAGCAAAACTGTAAAAAGTGACTGGAAGGTTGTCTAGCAAATGTTTCTGTGCACTTGGTTTTCACAGATGATTTAATAATATTACAATTTCTTGTACATTATTTTCCATAACCACAAGCAAATTGAATGTAAATACATGTACATGAAATTCACATGCCCTGTTAATGCAGACCTCTCAATCTAAATATGAAAGTGCCTCTGATAATGCCACTTGGAATTCTTGATGGGGGAAATATTAAGAGTAGTGTTGTCTGTGTCCTTTCTTTATGTAGTTATACTTTCAGCTATTTTTCTTAGTTGTACTAAAGGTGACGTTTATGTTTCTTAATTTGTCACAGGACTTAGAAAATTACATTTTGGAATTGATTCCTACTTTGCCACAGGTGAGAAACATTCATACTTTAAACTGTCATCACAACAGCCTACTGCAAAACAAATTGATATCGATGAGATACTCCATAGAATATAAATACAATATTTCAGTGTATACTTTTAACAAGGTATGCTAGTCAAAGTAATGAATAAAGATTGGGTTTAAAATATCATGGAACAGTCAATTTGATCAATATCATATTATTTTCACTTGCTGTGAGAAGGGCTTGGATCAGCCATGTTTTCTTAAGATTTCGTTTTATACCACCTCCCATAATCCAAAACAGGGAGATCAAAGTTGTTGATATATGTCTCTGGCACATGCTGCCAAGGCTCCCTCCTCAAATATATCAAACATTGCTCCCTGGCATAGATTCAAAGTCCTGATAGTTTGTTTTGAGTTGTAAGTTGGTCATGTTGATGTAAGTACTTTGACTTTGAATCTGAAAGGTTAGAAAAGTTCATGATCTTTTTTAATGTTTTATTGTATTGTATTTTTTTTTCTCCATCTTACAGCTGGGTGGTTTGGAAGAGTCCTTTTATTCTTTTTACGTGTGCACTGCTGTCAGGAAGTTCTTCTTTTCCCTTGATCCTCTGCGTACTGGCAAAGTCAAGATCCAAGATATTTTAGCCTGCAGTTTTCTTGATGACCTGCTTGAGGTTTGTTTGTGTCTTGTGTGGCATTAAAGCCTTAAATTTTTATTCCCAGAAAGCATCAGTGACTTAAGATTGCATGCATTTGAATAGCAATGATCACCAACAGCTTGTAGAATATCATATTAGTGATTTACTATATTTGCAAAGTTGTTGAGTATATGCAGGTTAAGAAGGGTAATATGTTACATATACATTGTACAGTACCCGAATATTCAGGAATGTAGGTGTCACAATATGATTATAAAGTTCACTGGAAGGTAATAACCTATTCTATTCATGGTAGTTTCAGCATGCATAATGATTGTACCAGTCTTATCCCAAGTGCTTCAAATGCCAACTAGTGTAGATAATATATTTAACTCTCTAATGTCTACTTATATGCTACTTCAAGTCATATAAAAAGAGTCCTGTTTCCAGTTGGATCCAGTCATATGTTTGGTGCACAATTAAAATGGGGTGTTCAATCAAAGGCTGGTCATAGTGTTGTGCAGTAGTTTATGTGTTTATTGGTGATGTCAGCATCACGCATACAATTGGATATTGCAAATAAAATGCATGAACACTATCATGCTGTGTGCATTTACCTTTCAGCTATCAAGATACCTGGCCCAGAACCCTTTTAGCACAGAACTTTTTAAAAACGCAATTTTGGGATCAGTGCTTGGGACGTCAAGGAGTCTCATGGGGACCATACTGATTAATATGATGTAATAAGTTCATGGATAACTATTAGAATCATTCCCTGATTTTTCGTTTGTTCCCATAGTCAACTTCATATATTTAAAAAATGCTTTTCTGATTAAATTTAAAAATTAAAAACATTAAATCAATGTATTGATCATGGAAATTGGTCATATAAAAATTAACTTGCGTGTATGAAATCTATCACATCATAGAGAAGAAATGGAATGACAGCAGTTGTTGTGTTCAGTGAAAGTTACTAGCTGTCCCAAGAAAAAGTAACACATGGACTCAGATACCCTTTGTGGGGTGTGTACATCTGATAAGCTTGTATGCTTCAACACACATGACCATATAGATCTGTAGAGAGAAATGGGTGTGTGAAAACTTTGTTGGTAGGTACACCTCCGGCCTTTTTCCAGGTTTTGAAGAGATATGACCAGCTTGTTTGCACTGTGCCAATTATTTTTGACAAATATGAAAGATATGCTGATATTGGTATGTGTAAAGCAAATGTTCAAAACTGGTACACATGTAACATGTTTGGATTATAATGGGGGCAATGTTCAAAGAATTTTGATATTTATAATCTAGTTACAATGAACAGTATGTATGTGCCTGCAGCTACGAGATGAGGACTTGTCAAAGGATATGCAAGAGACAAACTGGTTCTCAGCGCCATCTGCCCTACGTGTGTACGGACAGTACCTCAATTTGGACAAGGACCACAATGGCATGCTCAGCAAGGAAGAACTTGCCAGGTAGTTACAGTCTCACTAAATGACCTGTGATAATTCATGTTACAACATGGTCCGGCATCATATACCCATATACCCTGGCAACCATTATGAAACCACAAGGGCCACATGGCAGTAAAACAATCTGAATTATGTCAATGAAAACAAGCCTGCAGGGACACAGTGGTCTGTCAAAATTGGTGAAAACTCTGCCAGTAGGCTTTTATTGAGACTGCTGAAAATTGGCTTTTAAATAGATGCCACATTCAACTGTATGAAGGAATGAATGAGTAGTATATATTTATGAAGCTGACAGAGCATGTAAAATTTTTCATCTTAATTTTATTGATATGTGGAAGATCAAGCATCACACATGTGTGTTCTATTGCCAGAAAAGAATATAAGGTGTATGCATGAAATATTTCTTGATGGAGCCGACCAAAATGATATAATCCACTTTTATAACTGCGTGAAGCACATCAGATGTTTACAGATGTTCCTTTATTCTTTTCTTTTTTTTTTCTGCTAGCTCCTGTGATAGGGCATAAGGTCCAAAAGTATGCAGTTTGCCTGGTATACAGCTCCGTATTTTCACACTGGATGACCTCAAACCAGTACTTTCATTTTCCTTATTAGGAATATGAACAGTTCAAGCATTTGTTTGAAATTCTGAGTTATGTGGTAACGAAATTGAAACTAGGCTTTGAGTCTAGAATGCACGTGTGAATAGAGGTGCACAATGTGGCAACGCAATTGTTACCCCCCATTATAAATATGGAAGCATTTTAAAATCCCTGCCAGTGCCTGATGAGACCTACCCAAGGTCGAAACGCATCGCACATTTGCTGTTGTTGCCTTGGCTACTTGCCTTATTTGCTTTGTATTTATTCCATTTGGTCCAGTGAGGTACAAGGAGCATACTGATAGGACCAATACCGGTATGTAGCAGCTGTGTAGCACAGACGGTTACAGTGTGGATGGTCCTCACAGCGAGGCTTCAGCCACATAGCCTTGTCTTGTTTATCCACAAACTTTGCTGGACCACAAATTAACAGTCGCTATGTCTGACATGTTAATCAAACTAAAATTTCAACTGGACATTTGAAGTTTCACTGGTATTTTTACAATGATGGAACTTAATATATTGGACTTCAAACATTGCAAGTTTGTTCCTGTGTCATTAATGATAAACAACCAAAGCAACTAATAACCAAGTACATGTAGGTAATTACTGAATTATTATGAAATATTCAATTTTGGCCAGGGCTCTAACTGTATCACAACACCAGACCACATTTGGCACTTGTGGCTGTTGTTTCCATTTATATCTAGCTCTCTAAGGTGCTTTTAAAAGATCCTCTATTAACCTTTTTTGTAGCTTCTGGGGTAGTTTATTTTCAGAAGGCAGGATACACATGAGCAGATGAAATGGAATGTTGAGTGTGCTTCTCATGTAATACCATGCCACCTGGTGTATGTATTATGAACTATGGTTTATGTGGCTAAATATCTTCTGCTTGTGGATCTGATGAGCATTATAATTTGGGCTTTTTATTTCAAAAATAATTTTTTGTTATTGTCCAAACATGGAAATTCTTGAGTGGGTGCTAACCAGGGTCATTAGGTGTAACCTTTATCAAACGCTTGCCAACTGGAACAATGGGGGGGGGGGGGGGGGGGGGGGGGCAATACCTAAATAGTGGCCAGGAAAAGTATCCTTTATTTTCTTTGTACATAATTAATAAAAAAAAAGAATGTCATACTTTAATTACATGTAATGTGATCTTTTTTGTAATGATGATCCGAGTTAACCTGTTTCCCCTGATTGAGACTGAGTCAACAGCCCAAGCCATGCCAAGGAAAGCTGTTGATCTGGGTCATGTTATGCTGATAGGTCTCATCTACAGTTCTCATTCAAACTGTGTTTTATTACTATTGAAATAAGTCAAACACATTGGACCAGATGGTGTTTGATCACCAGCCAGTTGCAGGCAGTTTGAGGGGAAAGGGTTAAAAGTGGGTGAAGTTTTCTGCAGATATGTTTACCTTCAAGGAGCATGGGAAGGGAGAAAAGTTGAGTCAGCTTTCTGAAAAGGGTTTGGTTTCAGATAAATGGAAGTTCAGTGCGAGGCCTTGCATTTCTAGACAATTATTATAAATGAACAGCTGGATCTTGTACATGGCTTTAGAATAATTTTCCTTGATTTTTGTTGCGTGCTGTTAAAAGTGACCATTCCATTCAATATCAATGTGATTTTCAGATATGGAACAGGTACACTGACAGATGTATTTCTAGACAGGGTATTCCAAGAGTGCCTGACTTATGATGGAGAAATGGTAAGTATGTCACTTCTGTTCTCACAAAAAAAAAAGCATTAGATGGTGTAGCATAGAATTGGTTCCTTGACCACAAGCTTACAGTACAGGTATCTAATGTCTGTTTGTCTGGGAACAGCTTCAGCTTTAGGCTGGAAAATACATGGCTGTTGTACATGTACACCAGCAAACACGGAACCATTGTCAGAGGGAATATGTATAACTCACTTTTTCTAGATTGTCGATTAGATTGCAAAGTATCAATCCTGCAATCCATGGAACTAAATCACCTGTAGTTACCATTGACAAAATATGAGTGCTTGTACATGTATTTCTTTTGAGCTGATTTTATAATGTTTGCAGGACTACAAGACTTACCTGGATTTTGTGCTGGCCCTAGAGAATCGCAAGGAGCCCCAAGCATTACAATATTTATTCCGAATCCTGGATGTCCAGAACAAAGGTTACCTCAATGTTTTTGATCTCAACTACTTCTTTAGGGTAAGTACTTGTACAGTTTAATCTGACTGTGCAAGTCTCTTTCACATATACAGCTTTGCATCTATTCTTATAGGGGCAGTGCTGTAAATCTAGATCTTACTTGAGTGTTACATTGTACCTGTGAAGCAGCTATAATTCTGTGTACATACCATGATGTACAAGACAAAGTGCAAATGAAGTGAGAATATTAACTCACAGAGTCTGTTGTTGAAGCAAGCTGTCTCTGTCATATTACAGAAGAAGCTATAGTTAGTGGTTTTTGCATTGCACACAAAAGAAAAAGCAAAAAATATAAGATTTCCATCTTAATTCCAGCTGAATGTGTGTAAAAAATTGTTACTTGGGTAGGATTAGTAAATAAGACTTGGATGCTGTGGCCTCCATTGCAAGTCCACTGCAAATTTGGCTAAATTCATAAATGCTCAAAATCTGGGTCAATGTCATCTTTTAACTCACAGGTGTTGGAAAGTTTTATTTTTAGTTTTATGTGTTTATATAACCTCATACATTGTTGTTGTTGTTGTTATTATGCCGTAATATGTCTCTGTATTAAGACTATAATAAGACTGGAAAAAAAGACATTTTTTGCCCATACAGGCCATACAAGAACAAATGAAACTACATGGACAAGAACCAGTTTCTTTTCATGATGTGAAAGATGAAATCTTTGATATGGTAAAACCAGCAGACCCATACAAGATCACCCTGCAAGACCTGATTCAAAGGTAGGTGATGTCATGGCAGTGTCAGCCATATCTTATTTACAGCTTCATTTTTCAGTGTTGTCACAGATGGTCAGAACCAGGTGATCATAATTGAATATCATAAGTGTTTTTTTACTTTTATTTATTCATTTTTCATTTCATTTTTTTTTTTTTTTGGTTTTAAGCTGAATGTGTATTTAAAAAAAAAAATTCCATTGGTGAAATGACAGTGTTGATGATGTCTTCACAGATTTTCACTGTGCACGTTTGCAAGTCTTTGCTGCTTGATTCATAGATATAGAATCTACTTGCTTACAGGCAGCAGTCATTTTCCTGATATTTTTACTGCTGAATTTTGGAGCATCATGGCTTTTGCTCAATGATCAGTGCATTAGGACTGTTCTCTTCTTTGCATTTTCCTAGGGCTGAGCTGTCTGCATTCATTTGACACTATGAAGATGCATTTTGAATTGTCCTAAACTGGATGTAGTGTCACAACAGCAAATGCTTAAGATTGGAGACATACTAAAGATCAATATGTGTGGAATTTGAAAGTTTTGGCTGTCTGAATACTTGCACCTTGCATCAAACAAATTTAACCTACCAGAAAAATGGAATGTTTTGAAGTTCTGCACACTTCAACAGGTCAGTGTAACCCTTAACTCTACCTGAATGATTTAGATCTCTTCACTGCCAACTTATTATGATTCAAAACATTTTCAAAATGTTAACTCATCAATATTCAAACATATTTAAAATGTATGCAGTATCTCTGTGATTAGATATGATCGAAAACAAAACAAAAACCCAAAACAACAGAGCGTTACTTCTGTGGGGAGGTGGTGCTGGAGAAATGTGGTTCAAAATCATAGTAACTGAGTATGATTTTGAACCACATTCCTGATTTTGAACAAAAATGCTGGAGAGAACATGTCTGATATAATAAATTGCAGAGGATACCCAGGGCAGGACAGTTTTTCAGTTGAACTGTCTTGTGACATGTGTGTGATACTGTGTGCATGAACAAATTGCCTGTGTCATTGGATCATTGCATGTAACCATGACAACATACTCCTTCTGGAATTCTGACCTGAAGACATCACCCAGTGCACCCATACACAAAAGAAACGAGAAGGTTACTTTCTATTTTGTTGAAAGTGAAACCTCTTTTGAAAAAAAAAAAACCACCTCTAGGGATGACCACATTGTGGTCTGTCAAGACAGTAGGTCTTGCATGGGAGGTATGGACAAGAAGCAGAGTATTATGAAAAGGTGGTCTTTTAAGACACTGGTTACTTAAGACTGGGGCTACTGTATTTAATTCGTTTAGCTTCCTGTTTCCTGATAGGAATTTACAATGTGCATTTTTAGTTACATTTGAAACTTGTAGAAAATTAGCTTTCATGGAATATTATACTTAAAGTTAGATTTAAGAAAAAAGCCATTCAAAACCCCCCCAAAATTAAAATTTAGCATTGAAAGTTCAGTAAATGAGTTACCTGCTTATTTTTCTTGATCTTTCTGAACTGATGTCTAAAACTCCAGTAATATTCAGAATTCCTGAAGGAGTAATTCAGATATGCATGAATGCACTCTCACTGCAACTTGTACAACTAATTATCAGCCTCTGTATTTCAGGAAAATTTCATATTCAACATGAATCTTAATTGTTGTTTGTGTGTTGTGTTCTAAAATCTGTATGCAAAGGAAACCTTATATTGTTTTTCATGTGCCTTTTTATTCCAGTATTCTGTAACAGTGATCATTGATGTCTAAAATCATATATTTGGTGTTTTAAATTTTATTGTTAAGAAACTTTTAATTCGAATGTCAAACAATATTATGAAAATAAGATGACTGGTCTTTGAAGGAAAATGCTTCTATTTTAAATTCATTTTTGTGTTTTTTGAGATGTACTAACTTTTAGGATAATATGATATCAGGGGTAGATAAAGTACACTCTTTCAGTTTTACATGTATCTATTTGAGATTTGGTTTGACTTGTATGTATAAGAGAATAGAAAGTAGTTCTGTGGGGAAAAACGCATGTATAGTAATGCAGTACAATTTATGAAATATTCATGGACTTAATCTGAAGGTGGGGTCTCAAGAAGTGTGCTTACAATACAATATTAATGTACAGCAGAACTGTGCAAGAGAAATAAATTCCAGATTATTATTTTTTGAAAACTGAAAAGAATGTTTTGCCCTTGTGATAATAATCGAAGAATGGATACATCCCCATACTTTTAAAAATTGCATCATTGTGTCACCCCATAGGAGTAACACCACGCTTCTGGATATATGTATTAATACATATATATGCATGTGTGTACTAGAAGCCTATGTTAAAAGCAGTATAATATGCAAAATGAAATGGCAAGGATCTATGTATGTTTTCATTCATGAGACATTCTTGTACATATGTATGTTCTTGTAGCTTATGTTGTTTTTATTCCATGTAACCACTGCAACAAATTATATTTGGTAGAATTGTCTGGAAGCATAATATATATGTCCATGTTGCTGATTTGTGGTCTGTAAAATTTCATTTTACCATTTTCTATCTGAAAGTGTAAAGATGCGGTACTGTCACAGGATAAAATGAACAGATACATAGATGATTGATTATATATTTATGCATTTGAAGTGAAGTGGTCACTGGTTAAAGATCAAAAGTATTAATTGCAAATGTATGAAATATAACAGCAAATCACAACAGACTGCAGTGGTTGCATTGGAGCCAGCATGGCCTTCCTCTGTCCTGCCTGCTGGTGTATACTGATTGGTGATTGGCTGCTTGTTGACAGTGGCCATGGTGACACAGTGCTCAGCATCCTCATAGACCTCAACTGGTTCTGGACTTACGAAAACCGAGAAGTTCTGGTCACTGACTCTCCCAAGCAGGAGGCGGATGTGCTGCAAGTGCACAGCTGATCACAGTGCCATCTGGTTGCAAAACACCTCACTGATAAATGTGACTGTAGTTATTCAGGGTAGTGTTAAACCTCCAGACAGTGAGACAAGATTTATTTAAATGGTTGTGCATGCTGAATATATTGCCATCGGACTTACAAGAATGGTTATCATTTCAAAAGCACACATAGACTGTGTGACTGACAGTAACCCCTACCTTAATAAGACTCTCCCTAAGGCCAAAAACAGTGGTCGTATGAAATAGGTGGTTTCCCATGACAGGTCAATTCAAATTTGGGAGATTAGGTTATGGGACTTTGCATGGCAGGGTCCCAATGCAAGATTTAATGGGAGAGTATTTCTGTGTAAACTTTAGTAAGATACATGTATATGTATACACCATATAGACAGAGGCAGCTGAGAAATGTAGATGTTGTGTATATTTAATCAAACTGTGTTGTGTATTTCATCTTAATGTGCTGGTACCAGTCCATGGTTATGAGCAGTGTTAGACAATGCCTTCATGTTTCTTGATCTGAACAAGTCTGATATGGTATGTGCATATCTAAATGGGATGGTACATATGTAGAAGTTACAGGGGACATGTCATGGATAGCTACAGTACATTTAAGGGTGATCACATGTCACATGTCACATGTTTACACTTATAATTTTATGCACATACATGTTGTTTACTTAAATAAAATACTGTTCTTGAAGATAAAATTATTTTAGCCAGCATTTATATGCCTATATATAGTTAAACCTCTTTATAATGACACTTAGATGTCTGACATATTCAGTTTTCTATCACCTTGTTAGAGGAATAGATGGTGTCGTTATAATTTTTTATTGCATGTATATATTAGTGCTGAAACAGTACGTTCAGTTTTTGCTATTGCTTCCAAAATTTTGGAAATTGGTTGTTGATAGTGATATTTTCAAAAATATAACTGACTTTTTGAGAGTTAAAGAGTTGACACTGGCAGAATGTGAAATTTTCCAAATGTGATTGAAACTTTACCTTGCAAACTTAAATGATTTTGATATGTTAATCAGATCATGAAACAACAGGTAACCATTTGTTCGGCTCTCATGGAACCCATTCTTGGCCTACTGCATCACTAATAGTCCATTTGATATCCAAATTCCTGGACAAACATATGCCTACAAAATCTGACAATCATGCCATTGTGAGGAAAGTTTAAAGTGCAATCTGCAATGCATTGTAAAGTGCTATGCTGACCAGAGTGTGTCAGGCATATGAACCCCAGATTCAAAGCAATGCAGTTCCGGTCTGCAGAGCTGCATGAATTAATCATTGATGAAAGTACCAAAATTTGTAATACAGTTTGTGAAAACACTGAAATGTCTCCTGCGGTGATTCATAAACCACCACCAGCCACATCATCAAAATTAGAGTCACTTTTGTGAATAGAAATCTGTTCAGAACTAAGGCAACACTTGGCAGAACCAGTTCTTGACCCCATGGGGTGGTGGGTCACCCACCATGGAGCTTGTCCTGGTCTGGCCAAACTGTCAAGGAAATACCTGTGCATTCCTGCAACATCCTCTCATCCGAGGAAGTTTTTTCACTTGCTGACCAAACAGTTCCTGCAAGAAGTAACTCCCCCCATTCCAGTAATGTGAATAAATTGATATTTCTGCATAGCAAGTACAATTCCTTCCGATTAATATAAAACATAAATTGTTAGCTGCATCATTTTATTGTAGCACTGTACAACCATGAAAACAAAGCCTTGCCATACGTAACATTATGCATAGCAGTATGCATAGTATACATTTTTTTCTTGAAATTGTTGCTAAAAATGCTAAAAAATTCAGCTGCTCTTATAACTGTGTTATTGCAATACAGTTTTCACTACATATCATGAAAATTTAAAGATTCTTGGACAGTGGGTTGTGAGTATTATTTTCTGTTTAATTATGTGCTAGCGCACTTGAAATAAAGATTTTTTTTGCACTTGTTTCACTTCATGTAAAAGCCTCAGTCATCGATAACCAAAAGAGAAAAATCTTTCATTTTTTCTATAGTAATTTCACTTGTCAGTTTTCAGTACTGATATATATATATATATATATGTATATATAAATATATATATGTATATATATATATATATATTATATATATATATATATATATTATATATATATATATATATATATATATATATATATATATATATATATATATATATATATATATATATATATATATATACATATATATACACGGAGAGAGGGAGAGGGAGGGGGGAGGGGAGGGAGGGAGGGAGAGAGAGAGAGAGAGAGAGAGAGAGAGAGAGAGAGAGAGAGAGAGAGAGAGAGAGAGAGAGCAGTAGGCATGTTTTATCTACCTTGTGTCCTCAGTTTTTTTTTCAGAATCTCTATAAGTAATCAGAATCTCTATAAGTAATCAGAGCATAAAAAGCTATTTGAATCACTTTGAGTAATAAAAGCATATCATTTTTGCATATCATACAGATAGAAAAGAAACATCCACATGTCCATTTAAAATCACAGAACTGCAAAGCAAATTATGTATTTTCAAGAACAGTCTTCCATAAGTTATTTTTCCAAAAAATATGTCTGATACAATTTTATTGATGCAGAGTTAGATAATATTCAAATGAGGACATGTGAGTACAGGTACAAATTATTGATAACACTTTTTCAAGAGTCAATTTATAATTAGACATAAAATGCCAACAGATAACAGATAGGAGAAACTTGGCTACATTTTTGGATTTGATGATAAATGTTTAGTTTATAGGTTCAGGTATTCTTACGAGAAGTTAGGGTACATATTCATGTTTTAATCACACAACAGGTGTATCATAAATAGGTTTTCCTACCTCTGAATGCAAGTACCTAATTAAATGTTGCTTGTTGCTACAAGATAATCATGTCTTGATGTGAAACTTATTGATGGGTAATAGTTTAAACTTAACCATCCCATCATTGATAGAAAACAGATTCTGTATTTATTCAATGGAAAAACAGATTCTGCATTTATTTCTATTCTTGTAGATATTATGTTGTGATGTCTGGCAGCTGGGTCAATCTATTTGTGTACTTAAGAAATTTATTGAGACTACCATTATATAAGTATGTAGACAAGATGTCGGTGTATATGCATATATTGGAATATAAAGAAGCAGCTAATTTTAAATCGTGGAGTGTCTTGTGTATAGATAGTTGCAAGTAGATTAAATGGAAGTTTTTAACACTTTTACTTTCCAAATTGCATATATCTATAAAGTAGTTTAATTGCACTCTTTTCAAATTAATTACAAGGTGAGTTTATTTTCTTGCAGGGAAATTTGCTTGCTTTTTGTCTGGTATTGGCTTTTCCTGTTCTGCATGGCTTTAAATATGTACAGTGTATACCTACCTGCACCCCCTTGGATGACCAATGGAACCCTCTGTAGGTAGCACTAAGTAGATAGTCGACTTATTGCTGGGGTAGGAAGGTGCTGACATTTGTACATAGCATGCTGGGGTAGACATGTTGACTATTTTATCAGACTTTCTTGTCACAATACCTTTTTAGAAGGAAAACACATTGTGTACCAGTAAGAAAAATTTAAGCCCAGATTTGTCTGGACACCTTATGCATGTATTTCATATCCACTTACTTTTCATGATATAAAGAGTTCCAAATCGAACCCATTGTATGTGTATGCATATGCTCATCAAAGCCATTTTGCTTTTGAAGGGAATCCTCTCTGAAAAAAATGGACATATGTTTTTGATCGAAATTAACAGTCATGTCTAAGCCATATGGCCTAAGAGAAGATCCAAATATCCTTCATCGGAACTGATAAAACTACCCAAGATAAAGCCTAGTTGTGTTGATATGGGGGGGGGGGGGGGGGGGGGGGGGGGTTTAGAAAATCTGTATGATAAAAGCTGGAAGTCTGTGAACATAGAATAGATTCCACCACTGAAAATAGCTGGTGGGTTTTTTCAAGGAAGGGTGGTGGGGAAAAAAACATCCAAAAAAAACAAAAACAAAAACAACCCCCCCCCCCCAACACATGGCAAGGCTGGCTTACATGTATAAGTCTTGATTACCTAGTACAAAATGTTACTATTTAATAATGATCTGGAACAAATGTTCGTACTGGTACACGACATATGCTCGCTGCTGAAATAATTTTCCTTGTGGCTGGTTTCTTTCTCTTGCAGATCCATAACTTTCCAGCATCCTAAAGCTTGCAGTCCTATAGCTGCTGCTGCAGCATACTGTGCCCTGCTGCAGTCATGTCTGCTGCTGGGCCTGTAGTTGATATGGTGGTGGTCATGGTGGGGGTGCTGGGGTGGGGCCTGTAATGGATGCATGTGCTGTATCGATATGGCGCTACTTGTGGTGTAAATACGCACATTCCACTTGTGGAATTGCTGTATATGTCTACTGATTTATTGCCTGTATGACTGTCCTGTCTTGACTCATGGTGAATGTCCAATCCATTTGGATGAGGACTGCAATGCACACAGATTTTTTTTTTTTTTTTTCAAAGTAGAAAAATGCTGCAGCAAGTCTCCACATTAATATTCATATAGGAGATTTGCCACTTTCTATGGTAATATTACCTGAACATGTATTCATTTAATGGTACGGACATATTTTCAGACCCAACACATTCACTGCATAGATCATGTGAAACTGTACCTTGAAGAAGACTTGCTGGAACATACATGTAACATTTGCAGAAGTACTCAGTTTTAGATTTAACTGTAGCTCTGCGTGGTGGTGGGCCTTGTACTAAAGATAGACAGCCTTTGATGACATATAACTATGGATTGTCCTTGTTTCTGCTCCTCCTTCTAGTGGCCAGGGGGACACAGTAATCAGCATTCTTATAGACCTGAATGGCTTCTGGACCTATGAGAATAGAGAGGTGTTGGTGGCTGACAGTGCCGAGGAAGCAGAGGTGTGAGGCTACTCTACATCACCATGGTTACAGTTCATTGCCATGGTTACAGCACAACACCATGGTTACAGTACATCACCATGGTTACCACTGCTTCTCCCTTGTCTCACAATGTGATCTTAGTGCAGATGATTATTACATCATAGGGACTGATAACTGTCGCGTTTGGAATTAGCATGACTGCTTTGCTTCTCACATGACATGTTCTGAGTGAAACTATTACAATGGTCCCCATCTAATAAGGCCACCACAAATGCAACCAAAATGTGGCCACACTAGAGGGGTGGCCTGTTTTTAGAGGGACAATACAATGAAAATACCACTTTTGTGGCACGAAGAAGTGGCCTTTGTAGAGATGGTGGCCTCTCTTGAGAGGGGCGTTATTAGAGGGGGATCACTGTACTGTGAAGAATGCCCAAGGTACCTAAGGGGTTCTTGTCTCAGGTACAGACATTCATTATAGGGAAAAAAGTGGCTCCCTGCCATGCATCAGTAACTTGAAGATAAAGGCAGGCATTTCAAGTTGTTGGTAGCTTGAGTGATACATCATCATTCACAAGAGGAAAAGAAAAAAAAAAAAAGCTAGAAAGTAACCTAGGCAGGCATTTCAAGTTGTTGGTAGCTTGAGGGATACATCATCATTCATAAGAGGAAAAGAAAAAAAATTAAGCTAGAAAGTAATCTAAAGAAAGGTGCAATTGTGTCAGTATGTGACCTTGTACAGTTTTGGGATGAAAATTGAAATTATTTCCCTCAGCTATGGCTCATAAAACTTGCATGATGGTAGGGTGAGTGTGTTGTCAGACAAGCAATTTAAGGACCAGTCAGACCCGAAAGGCATTTTTTGGATAACTGCTACTCACCAAGGCTAATCGACTGAAAAATATCAATGTAAACACATGTAAAGTATATCTAGAAAGGAATTGGTCAAAAGATTTCAAATTTGATAATGATGTAAATTTTTTGAGCTAGTTGAAAAATAAAATTTATCTCATTGGCAAACATGTCAAATGTCAGACCCCAATGCAGAGGTGGGTGTAACTCTTAATCAAGTTTATTCAAATTCCAGGTTATTTTTTTTCACAAAAATTATTAACTCTAGTGTGGCTCATAGACATGTCACAGTTTTTTTTAAATCTTGTTTAGTTTCCCAAGTATCTGCTCACAGAAATAGAGGGAGCCCAAAATATGCCTCACTTTTTTACCTTTTCATAACTGCAAAACAAACACCATTGAAATAACTCCATAACATGTTTTTGAGCCTTGTAGATGAATTTGAATTGTGTGCAAAAAAATAGGAAAAAATAAGATAGTGAAATTGATTGAACCCGTAAATAGTTATTTCTACACTTGTATAGGTGTTTGATATTTGACATTTTTGCCACAAATCTATGTATTTACCAGATAAATGACAAGTTGAAATTTGTTGTCCTGATTACAATCTTTGTCATTTGTTCATTCCAAAAATGTACATATACTTTTCACATATTTCCATTAATATTTTTCACGCTATGAACTTTGATGGGTAGCAGTTACCCCCAAAACCACTTTGATGTCATACATGTCCTTAAAAGCAAGGATTAATTTAAAAAGCAAACAAACAAACAAAAGGTTTTAGTAGAACTACCAAACGAATTCTAGCCATGAGATCCCACAGTCACATGTCTCCACATTCCAGTGAGTCTCAGTTTAAATTATTTGTGATTGTGTCATATGTACTAAGCTTTTCCCTAAGAAATAAGATTAATGTTTCATGGTCTATTAATGCTATGTTGTGATATATTTTGGAAGTTTGAACATTTATCCCATTTACTGTGGAGGTTGAAGATCTGTTGATCAAACAGATGATGTCACAACATTCGGTATACATGTAACTGTAATGCAAGTATAAGTATTGGTATCTTGAAAGACCACTTCTATGGGATGTCACTTTGTCTTAAAAGATTCCTAGTGGCAGTACCATTCCAGGTTGTATAGTACTGTCTCCACCATAAGGTGTCACTGGTGGGATGACTAAGTGTAAATACCATCAAGCATAGTTAGAACAGATGTACCATTTTGAGTGAATGGAATAATGTACCCCTTGAAAGTCATCAGCTGTGTTACCAGCTGAGAGCAAGACTTTTCATCTGAAAGTGTATGTTTAGTATGGTAAAATACCCGGCTGTACACCTGATTGATTCTACAAGCCAGAGAAATATCCATGGATGTCATCAAAAGTCAGCAAAGAAGGACAATGCCCTTGTCCTACTGCATTCCACTTCACTGGTCCATGGAAGGATGTCATCAAAAGTCAGCAAAGAAGTAAAATGCCCTTGTCCTACTGCATTCCACTTGACTGAGCCATGGAAGGGTGACTCCTTGTGGTGTAGGATGTACTAAGCAACCTGGAATGGTGCTGTTAGGATACTTGCCACAGTAACTTTTCTATTACCTAAATATTCCTCTCAAGAGTGACCACTTTTTTTGAGAGAATACAATATGGAGATTTCTATGTTTGGTCTCGCAAGACAGGTTCTACTATGCATATATTTAGGGACCATTAAAAATCATCAACATTTTCACAAGCAAACACACAGTGAGTACTGGTTTTATGAACTCCCTCGCCCCACTCCAAATATTGAATTTCAGATTGTTGCCTTTGACCAAGATATTGAGGACCTACTCTGTGGAATAAATTACCTGAAGTAGTTTGTTTGGTGCATCTCAGCCTAATACTCTATGCCGTTGTATTGTAATATATATTTGCCCATGTCTGGCGATGTGCTTATGTTTAACTAATCTCATCCTTTTTTTCATTTATTGTACATACAGTATATAGCCCGCAAGGTCAAAATGTAAACTACCTGCAGTTAATTTCATTACCCTGGTTAAATAAAGTTACCTGACCCTACCTCTCTTTGCTATTTTTACATTTTGTTGAAGTGTATGTGGTACACAGGTCTGACATCCCCTCCCCTGTGCATATGCTGTGCGCACTTGTTAAAATTATTTGAGTGTTGAATGGCTCTCTAAAGACCATAACAATGACAAGGTCCAAGCCGTTTTATGTTGTATGGGGTTTCCACACCAATGTTGTTTATGCTATTCTTCAAATACACTCCTTACATTATATGTATGAAGGCCATGAGAAACAAAAGGCTTTTAGTATGATCCAAAATGATAAAAGCGTCAATAAGATTTGGTTGACGTGTAGTGATGTATATGAAGAAATTTTGTATGTGCATTTGTGCTGCATATTGAAACTTAAGGGTTACACAGCCTGATGTCGTTGTCATTCATGTATAACAGCAAATATTGTATTATCTGTCACAAGTCAACATAAAGTGTACCAATTTTGCAATTTAACAGATGCACTTCAGCAGTTTTGGTTTGATTTGTTTATTCTGGAATAAATTTCCATTGTAGATAAAATTGTTGGTTGTGCCACCTCTGCCTTCCCCTCCAGTCACTTAATTATGAATTTGAAGGACCTTGGCTATTAAACACAGGATACAGGAAGGCAGGCATATGGCTCCAGCAGAATTGAAAAAATAGGGTGGAGAAACATTAACTTATCAGTTAGTTTGCATAATTTTCAACATCCTTCAATGTCAAAAGACTAACTGGATATTGTGCTAAAGTTTCAAGATGTTTGCTGGAAAAACTGTTAATTCATTCAGTGTTACATGGTGATGAAGGCCAACATCAGTGGTTTTTGCATTGCCTGGTTAGTCATGGGGCACCTTATTTACAATGGCTTACCCTGTAATGTAAAAACCCATTGACTTTCAACGGAGCATGCAGGTACTTGAATGAATACACAATTTAAGAAGAATTCAAGTGTACAAATTTTGCTGTCAAAGTTTGTGATTATGGCACTGGTAATTGATTTATTTTCGTGTGTATAAATTTTCATGGTTTTTGTATTTTTTTGATATTTCACTGGAGTTTTAATTTCACTGTTTTGGACATAATTCCTATTCAAACAATGTTAAAGTACTATTTCACTGTGTTTTTATTTTTACGGTTTTGTGCCATCAGCAAAATAAGCTGAATGAAAGCAATTTACAGTATCTTCCTGTTTCACCTTGAAATCTGGGTCAGTGGTACAGTGTGGTTTATGCCCTATCATTATCTTCAAAGTTGTGGAAAACCTTTACAGGCAAGGTGTCAGCTACCACTGGTAAAATACTGGAGATTTTTTTGCTCCTTTCAGAGAAAATCCATCTCAAGTATATGGAAACATTTTGAAATTTCCATTTGATAATAGTTTTTTAAAATCTCTTATGTAATCATTATAAAGTTATTAAATGATGGAAAGACAGTAAAATATGTGACTGTTTCGCTGATGTTATGAATGGGGCAAATCATTTGTCAGCTGTTTAGATTGTGGACTTTCGTGTTATGGAGTAATAAAAAAAATAAAGTTGGCCTTCACTATTCCCACTTTTACCCATGTAAACTTGATCCAATGAAAGAAAATCAGTCAAAAATAAGGTACTGTGAGCCATGCCTGTCCAGCTAGTACTTGTGGGCCCATCTTCCATATTCCATTAATTCCCCCCCCCCCCCTTGAATTAAGACAACAGCTTTCCTTGGAGCAGATTTGATGTCCAAAGGCTGTTTACCTGAGACATGCCATTCTGATAGGGCTCATCCAAATTCTCCTTGATTTTTTTTTTTTTTTTTGTTTTTTTTTGGGGGGGGGTTTGTTTTTTTTTTTTTGGTCACTGACTCTAATTTAAGGAAAAATCACTGAAGCAGTTGACATTTTAGTTCCAGTTGGTTGAAGGAGGAAGAGGTTAAAGTAAGATAACAATCTCCCCAAAATGGCTTCTCGCTGCTGTACCTCTTTATAAGGTTATGCAGCAGACTGTGCACCTATCCTCTGGTCCATTACAAGCAAATGTGTGATAGATCAGTGTGGGACCAGTGTCATGTTATGGCACCAAAATTGTATTTTCCCATTCATGTTTGACACAAATGCATTGCATGTATGAGCTTTTGACATTTTGAAAAATCATTTAAGCTGATCACCCACTGAACATGAGTGCTGTAACAGTACTGGCAATGTTTTTAACATAAGGTTCAGTAATTGCAAGTGCCGTAGGAAACAGCAGAACAGTATAGATTGAGTGAATCTCCACACAAGGGTATGGAATATCAAATGTATATATTCATTGGATGTAATTTAAAAATGGTAAGCATGGGTGCATGTAGCCAATTTTATATGACTGCTTTACAAATGTAAATATGCATGTATGTATTGTGTTTGAAGGAATAAACACTTGAAAACTATCTATTTCTGTTTTATTATCATGTTAAACATGTATGTTTCTTAGCATTTATTTGTTTTGTTGCAAACAATGATTATAATCACAAATACCTGCAGTGCACAAGCTATGTCTGCAGAAAGTGCTTTTTCAGGATCTAGGTGTCTCAAGTCGGCAGACTCTCTTGCTGCTATTTTGATGTGAGATTCATACTTGTTTGAGCTGTATGACAAACATCAGGACCATGACTACCCTGTGCTCGGTTGACCTTGCAAGAACCCACTATGCAATATCAATTTTTGTTTTTGCTCAAGCAATCTTAGAATGATCATCTTAAAGGCAAAAGCTGCCCTGTGAAATTGAGAATGAGGTCAAGGTCACCCAAGTATAATTGCATCATCATGTTCAGTGTCTATCCTGCTGCAAAGGCTTCTCGGGTTGCTGTCTGAAAACAAAACTCACCAAAGTTTGCTCACTGACCTTTATGATTAGTGCAAGATGACTCAAACAAAAAGAATGCACAGTTGACAGTTATTGATTACAATCAACATGCACAGTATCAAGGACCTATCTCAAATAGGTTTTGGGTTGTTCAAAAGCCAAACCACCAAGTTGGCTGATGACATCAGAATTAAGTTCAGGTCATCCAAAATTGAAACTAAAACTTTTTCTTCTATGCACAACATCAAGACCTAAAGGTTGAATCCTTTTGTGTTTGTGCAAAACTAGATTGCATAGAGTTGCCCTGTGACCTTTACCAAGGTCATCCTAATGTTGTCTCAATCTTGCCCTGACAGAAGACTATTATCTGTAACAGTATCAAGCTCCTAGCTTAAGTGGCTGTCCAAACTTACTTAAGTTGCTTCCGGATCTCTAAAAATGTGTCAATGTCACCCATATGAACAAATTTAGAATCCAAAGCCCCATGCTATGTCCTGGTGTAATGGTACAATTGATAAGGTAGTTTCAAAGATCTATGATTATATATAAAGAAGAAAAAAAGCGATCACAATGCCACCAAGAGAGGAAATTTAGTATTCATTCAGTCAAGGTAGGCTACTTTGCCTACAATTTGGTAACTACTTTGTCAGCAAAATTGCGATTTCACACAGGAAGACCATGCAATGATTTAAATACACATGCCTGCATTTATGCAAATAAAATACAGCCAAATAAAGGGATACTTGAATTTTGATATATAGCCAGTAAAATGGCATACTTGTCACAAGTTTGTTGTACACATTAAAAAAGTTATTAGCCAGGAGCGCTGGGGTCTGAGATAAACAGCTTGCTGTTCTTCATAGTTTGTTTATTCAACCATTACAATCCGTATTGTCCCGATTTTTTCCCGACATTTAGTTCAGAGCTAGGTAAATCCAAAAATGTATACTTTTACTATGTTCATGTGAACAGCTTAAAAGTTACAGGGCCGTAAAGTTGTCCATGCTGATTTGCACCACATTTTTATCTCGCTACCTTAAAGCCATTGTTCCACCACCACAGCTGGCAAAGTTTGCCTATTACATTGGCCACTATGTTGGACATTGGTGGAATTTTACTGGATACATATTACACTACATATGAAACTGGAAATGACAACACAATTTAAGCTGTGCAAGTGGATATTGAGAACCCTGTGTGGGAAATGTGTATTGTGGACTATTGATTGATGTATTATTGGCCTGTTCCTACTTTGGCTGCCAACTTTATAATGACTGCTATTTGGGGGTGCTTTGCTCTACCATGCGTGGATTTCTTGCTATTGAATCTTGGATAATTATACTTCAGAGTGGTGTCACCTCAGTGACCCGGCACAGTCGTTATTTTTCTTGGTATTGTACACTATAAATACCAGATTTTGTAAGAAACAGAGTATAGCAGCCTGCCCTGAGATATACTGCCCATTTAGGTACATTAACCCTTCAAGCGCTGATTTAAGAATGAGTCAACAGCTTTCTAGGGACATTTTGCACGCAATGCGCTCAAAGTGCCCCGAGGAAAGTTGTTGACTAACACTCCTTTTTGCTTTAGACTAGGCTTACTGGTAGTTGAATGAAAGGTATATTCATGAGGACTTTAAATCCTTTAACTGTTATATGTTTAACGGTATGAGAAAATGACTATAGCTGTGAGTAACACGTTAAAGGTTCAGTGTGATTTGTCACAACAGTTGGTCTCTTATTAGAGGTAGAACAGGACATAGGATGTCACTAAGTGACCTCTGAAGAGAGGTGGTCTCTCATTGGAGGGTCTCCTTAATGCAGATGCCACTATACAATCATCAATTATCGTGCCCTGGGGGTAGTCATCTTAGATTTTGTCATTACTATACTGGCAGGGTGTCACAGTATAAACTATCCAATGATAAGACAAGAAATACATAGAGAAGCACCGATTCACAATATATATATACAGTGGTCCTGGTCTTGAGAGACCACCCCTAGGGCAGGTCAAAATGTGGTCTCTCAAAACAGGTGGTCTTTCATTAGAGGTATAATAACATGGAAAAGATAGCACAGTGTTCTGAGAGAATGTTCTTAAAAAGATATGCAGTCTGTCATTGGAAGGGTCTCTCAAGCCAGGTACCACTGTATAGAGAGAGAGAGGGAGAGAGAGAGAGAGAGAGAGAGAGAGAGAGAGAGAGAGAGAGAGAGAGAGAGAGAGAGAGAGAGAGAGAGAGAGAGAGAGAGAGAGAGAGAGAGAGAGAGAGAGAGAGAGAGAGAGAGAGAGAGAGAGAGAGAGAGAGAGAGAGAGAGAGAGAGAGAGAGAGAGAGAGAGAGAGAGAGAGAGAGAGAATGCCCACATAGTGGATGGATATTCAATGAAGATCCATGGGATTGGGGTGTGATCATTGTTCACAGAGAAAATGCTTGCATGTTCAAAAATGATAGTGTGGCACAGTTTCTGCTGCTTCATATTTGATACAAACCCAGAACTTGCATTGTATTTGTATTGTGTAGATTTTAATAAGTCCCTGCCAGATAAAAATGTCAAAAAACCTATTAGTTCCTTTGTGGATAAGGTGACTTGTATGGACCTTGTCATACATGCAGCATATATATATTCTCATCAGGCATGCTGGCAGAACCTTATATTCTTGCATACATGTATAATCTTTGGTGTTTTTCACAAGGTGACACTTTTGACAGGCATGTAAACTTGCAATTTTACAAAAGAGATATGTATAAGGAAAAACGCATCAACCCTGTATTGAAGTGAATATGAAATTTGCCTTTACTCTTGAAATATGCTAAAATTGACAAGAAAAATACAACTAAAATAATACATTATAGAGAAGGTTGACAGCTCAGCTTGATCTAATTAACTCTTCAAGTTCACTGTCTATATAGTTAAATATGATAATATTTACATATACATGTATGTATTGAACACAATCATTTGCAACTGTGAACCAAACCTTTTTACTGGTAACTCTCTAGGCTAAGTAGTTTATTGTATTCCGCTAATTGCCATTTCTACCCATGAAGATTACTCCTCATGATTTTTTTAATGCTCCCCCCCCCCCCAAAAAGAAATAAATAAAACCGAGTTTAAGAGTCTTTCTTTCTTTCTTTCTTTCTTTCTTTCTTTCTTTCTTTTCTTTCTTTCTTTCTTTCTTTCTTTCTTTCTTTCTTTCTTTCTTTCTTTCTTTCTACCTTTACCACCAAATCTTATCTGGATGTTTTCTCAGTAACTGTAATACACAGAAGCTCTAAATTTGGCATGGGTATACTGCATGTGAAATTGTGCACCTGATTCAAAATATTGAAAATGTCTAAATTATGCATACTATATGAGAATTTTCAATCTCTCTTACCTTCAAAAGTATATACATGTATAGATAAACACAAATTGTAACAGCTGTTTATATGTTTGTGGCAATTACATATTAAATGAATATATGACTCAAGTTAGTCTTTAAAGCTATGATAATTTGGGACATTCAAAATTTATATGTGGAATATCTTTAATTATATTATAGAAGTGCAATTCCAATTTCTTCCATAGGTTTGTGATATAGAGGCATCCAATGACTGTATGACCCAAGTCAGTCTTGGAATTTATGCTAAATGAGGCATTTGAAAATTTAAATGTTTAATATCTTGAAAAGTATCATAGATAGAGATAACATTTCCACACACAGGCTTGCGATATGGACACATCCACTCAACAATACTTCATAGCTGTAACATTTGAAACAAGCTAATTACATTAGTTTCAAAATTTAAATGTTAAATATCTTCCAAAATAATGATAGATGTATGTGTTAACTTCTTTGTGCACATTATTGATGAAGACCCCCCCCCTCAAAAACAAAAAAAAAAAACAAAAACAAAAAAAAACCCAAAAACAAACAAACGAAACAAACTAACAAAACAAAACAAACTTGTTATAGTATTTCAAATTATGCTGTGATGTAACTAAAATTTTAAATCACTGATAACCAGGTACATGTAGCTTGAAAACTAATACATAGGGAATCTCTTGGTATGTATACACATAGACCCTCCTCTTATACCTCCATGCATAGACAGATTCGTTGTGAAGCAAATCTTCTCTACTGATTCAGTGGATCACATGATTTTCTCAGAGACTTGTATGGCCCCCATGCAACAGAATGGGGCAACTGCAGCTGCTTTGCCACTATGCAGATTCTCCAAGATTAAAAAAAAAAAAGCTCTTCATGTGGGGCCAGGGACCCATTATTTGGCTATACAGAAATGATTTTTAGTGGTACCATTATATCCCTCTGGGGAAAAGGTATAAACAAAGCATGCATTGGGTTTTAATCTGGCTCAAATCCAATGCACTCCCTACCTAATTTCTATAGGATGTAACCTTTCCTGAATGTACTTCTGGTACATGCTGATAATTGAAAACAAAGTAGGGTAATTCCTCACACAATGAAATGTTGAATGGATCGGGTGTATGTCAACTGTGATATACAATGAATTGCATTTGAAACTTTGTTTTCACATGAATATGTATAAAGTCCATCGACAAAGCTAGTGAAGGCGTCCAGAAGAGTCCCAACTCATTGAACTGGGTGCCTGAGTAATATCCAAGTTTCATATAAAAATGTGAGCATATATATATGTATTTATTCTATGTTTGGCAGTGAGTTATCATTTTCTGGAGTGAAATCCAGAAATAGTAACTCACGGTAGGTCACATGACCTAAACATTGTTACAAGTGAATCGTGACGCGCCTGCGTCAGTGACGTAATGCATTGACATTTAGACAAAATCAAACGTCCGCGAGCTATGCTTAATTATACGTCACGGGTGACGTTGAATAACTGCGATGAACGTAAACAAACACGGCACACCAGGTTTGACATTTCCAAGTGAAAAGTCTCCGCTTCAAAATGGCGACACCTAAGCAACAAGAGCGACAGTTTTTGCGGTAAATACTCGATTAAATATAGAATAAATAAAATCTTACATGGCAGTGAGTGAGTGACGATTTTTCTCTCACTCGGGATCGTTGTTGGTGGGGAAAAACACTCGTGACCTGCGGTCACTCGTGATTTTCCCCACCAACAACGATCCCTCGTGAGAGAAAAATCGTCACTCACTCACTGCCATGTAAGATTCTATATATATTCTATGTTTTAGGGTGAATTATCATTTTCTAGAGTGAAATTCAAAAGTAGTAACTCACTGAAGGCCACGTGACCTAAACATTGTTACAAGTAAATTGTGACGCGCCTGCATCATTTGGTTATACGTCATGAGTGACGTGAATAACCGCGACGAACGTAAACAAACAGGGCACACCAGGTCGGCGTTGAACGTACCCCTAGGCATTTTTTTTTTGTTTTTTTGTTTTGTTTTTTTTTTCGCAATAAATTCCCAATTAAACATACAGTAAACAAAATTTTACATGACTGAAGAATGAGTTACTGTTTTTCTGTCACGAGGGTCACTTGTGATTTTACCCATCAACAACGATCGCTCGTCAGAGAAAAATAGTAACTCACTCTCAGCCATGGAAGATTCTGTATATAATAGAAATCGCATGTTGCATGAGATCAATAAATAAAGACTGTAGGCCTAAGTATATGAAGTATTACATTGGCTTAAGAATTAAGAGAGAGAAAGAAAGAAACAAACAAACAAAAACAAAATGTCTGTGTTGGAACACAGCCATAACTATACCATTTTATTAGGCCGCCTGCCTGTACAATAGGGTTCAAAGATCATAAGATTAAATTAAGATTTTTTGGGGTTCTCTTTTTAAATTTTGTACTGTGTGGTCTAAGTCTTAGAGACTTTGGTTGTTTCCACAGAAAGGATCCAACAAATCTGGTTGAGTTTTTACCATGTTCCTGATTCTTGAAAGGATTTTGCTTTTCGTCGAGGCGAACATTTAAGAAGTACCCTGATGTGCGTTAAGTGATCATTGTGTATGCAGGGTACATTTTAATTTGCTTGTTTGTGAAAAAAGCTGCTGATAATACACAGTTCGTAGATAAGGTGAGATTCTATGCCCCTGATGTCAGCGACCGCTCATGGTTCTATTTCAGTGCTTGTCGTAATAGATAGATAGATAGATAGATAGATAGAGAGAGAGAGAGAGAGAGAGAGAGAGAGAGAGAGAGAAAGAGAGAGAAAGAGAGAGAGAGAGAGAGATATGTGGACCACGCACTGGATGACCCCGTTCATGACTCAAGCGGGGACTCGAGTACCCGCCGCTGCTTTCACAAAAATGGAGCGGAAGTCCATGGAATTTTGAATGAATGAAATTCATTATAAATGAGTGCAGCATGTATGCATACATATTTACATTCACTTTCTACAACACAACGATAATGGTTTTGACGGTGACATTTAATTTAGAACACCCTTAAGCCCTTGCATGTCCACAACCTCCATCCAAATAATTATTAACACTTAAAACGCACCTAGATGTGAAGAAATTACATATTGAAATTCATTCAAATGCCAGCATACCGCGTTTTAAAGTTTAAATGTCCCCCTGTATCTATCTATCTATCTATCTATCTATCTATCTATCTATCTATCTATCTATCTATCTATCTATCTATCTATCTATCTATCTATCTATCTATCTATCTATCTATTGATTCATTTATTTATTATTTGTTTATTTTTATTTATTTATTTTTGTTCGGTTTTTGTTTCTGTCTTTATTTTTTGTTTGTTTGTTTTTGTGTTGTTATTTTGTTTGTTTGATTTTTGCACTCAAGAAAGTTAACCGAGGTTTTACGTGCGCTACTGCAAACAAGCAATTGTGTTCAATATTTTTGATGATTAACAATGTCATTGCAAACAAGTATTTCTAGTTGTGTTCATATTCATGTGACTGCAGCAAGGGTTTTATTTGCCAAGAAACACTAAAATACTGGCGCCAAGGCGTGTACAAATACATTGTTCAATGTTCTTCCTTTCGCTGCATTTGTTATTCTTTTGTTGATGGCGCTGAACCGTAAAAATAAAAACACAATGTAATACTATTTAACGTGGGTTTATTAGTAACTATGCCCAAAGTAGTGAAATGAAATTAAGTTAGTTGCCTGAAATGGAAAAAAGTGATAATTTATACATGTGAAAATAAGTACATGGTAGTATGGCCTAAGTAGGCACTACAGCTGTGGGCTGGCAATTGTGCAGGGTTGATTCTTCGTATTGCAGCTAGCCATCTGGACTCTTCAGAGTAGCTTGGTGGTAAATCGCAGATGTATATTTCATTTGTTTTACTCGGCGCATTACGCTGCAGTCCTTTGTTAAGTTTTGTGAAGAGAAACATCCTCGGAATTACTGGGGCTGTTTCATCATAAAGTACAGTCGATGACCACCCATTTCTTGGAGATTACAGCACGCTTGTCAACTGAAAGTTTTACGACATATGGATATCATATTGAGGGTATCCGATTGTATTGCTTTGTTGATTAAGTGCCTCCACTTGATTAATTGACAAAGTTAAATAAGTACACTGAGACTTTGCCTGTGCCTTTTCTCATAAACTACAGCAGTTACCGTTAGAAACTCAGGAGCCTAAGCTTGGCGTTTCTTCTCACACTCTGATTGGTGTGGAGTGGAGAATACATGGAACTTGCTCAGCAGGGCAATAACGTATAGTGTCTGAAACAACTTGTTTTTATATTCCTGCATCAGCTGAGCTCATGGCTGTCACTGCTCACTTGTTTTATCTCATTATTTTCAGGACACTGAATTGCTTGTAGAAACGCCTTTTTCCAAAAAAGAAATATCAGTACACTGTGTGTTTATTATGATTTGTGATGACTAATATGTCGCTGACTGTGCAGAATTTAACGGTGGCAGTTCGTGACATTCAAGAAAGTTAACCGAGGTTCTACGTGCGCTACTGCAAACAAGCAACTGTGTTCCATATTTTTGACGAGTAACAATGTCATTGCAAACAAGTATTTCTGGCTGTGTTCAAAATCTTGAAGATAATTAACCCTCCTGTCTAGCAGAATCTCTATTCGCCAGTTAAATTAATAATAATAAGTGAGCAAGTATTAAGTTAGTAAACAAGTGAAAGTATATAAACAAATGAAATAACACGAATTTTTGTATACCTGATTATTTTAAAAATAAAACTGATTACTTTTGTGCATTTAATCATTGCCAGACCAACACTGAAACATGAACTACGCTACCTTATAACCATATACCGCCAGAATCTGTAAACTTTCCAAAAATATGTGATTGATCGCACGAGCTGGTGGTAGGGTTATTACTCTCGGCATGTCATCAGTCTATTTTAAATTTTGATTGATTCATTTTCTAATTTCATGGAAGAATGAACTGAATGAACTTTAATTACTTAAAACCATTAATACAGCATGTGTGATTAAAGGCTGTATGCCGTGTGACTTGTGCTCTCTGTTTTGGGTGACCTATGATAGCACAAAATTTCATTTTGTGTGACATGGGGTTGGGTTTTTTAGTTGTTGTGGTGTGAGAGGGGGTAATTAACCTTCTCCCCCCCCAACCCCCACACACGCACACATGTGCTTCAGATGTTGCTTCCTTCAGCGTTTTACTTTAGGTTGTCAAATAGCGTCTGGAATGAAAACTGTTGAAAAGACAGAATTGTCCATCAACTAGAGTCACAATTTACTTAATGCGGCCTTGGAGGAATCATCATTCCTCCAAGATGCGACCGAGTCGATTGTCCAACGCTCAACCAGCACCAAGGTAAAAAGTTGACATGGTCTGAATGTTCGGGTAAAAGGGCTTTGAGCATATTTTGGCAAACAAAACTCGCTGTAATGTAAGGTAACGGTGTCCATGAAAGGGCATTTGATCTCCGTTTGGTGTGAAATTGAAAATACTAACACTAAGCGACCCAAGCCTTGCATTCACCTTAGCTCCACATTTTCACTCTGCGACTGTAAAATATATGAAAAAGAAGCTTTGCACGCAAAAGAAAATATGCATAATGGTCAAGTAATGAACTGTGTTCTGTGATATTTCAATGAAAAGATATGTTGTTGATTGAACATTGCTTTTCAACCATGCATGACAACCCATGCAGATCGTGTTTAATTAGATATATCAAATTACCGGTAGTGCTGCCAAGTAACAAGTTGAAACTGAAGAACGGTGAATTGACGTCAGGGTTGTGGGGTCCCGGGGGCAAAGCCCCCATGAAGTTTCTGCATCTTGAACATATTTATGTCTGTGTGCCAACACAAACATAGTTTTACTAGGAATTCTCTCTCTCTCTCTCTCTCTCTCTCTCTCTCTCTCTCTCTCTCTCTCTCTCTCTCTCTCTCTCTCTCTCTCTCTCTCTCTCTCTCTCTCTCTCTCTCTCTCTCTCTCTCTCTCTCTCTCTCTCCTCTCTCTCTCTCTCTCTCTCTCTCTCTCTCAACATATAATACATAGGAACTCCAAACTTGGCATGATGATACTTCCATATATGAAGTCTGTAGTTTATGTAAAGAGGTTCAACGATTTTGAAAATTATGCAAATTAGGATCATTTGAAAATTTAAATCTTGAATATCTCCAAAACTATTATAGGTACAGGTAACCAATCCAACTTCAATTCATATGTTTATGACACCGCACTTTTTTAAAATTTACATGCGACCTCTACAGTTCAAAGGTCAAAGTCATTTTGGCATTTGAAATATTCTTGTCGTAACTCTGTCAATTCTCATCCAATTTTTTAACTATGTTGGACCCAAATTGTAGGTATTACAACCCTGCATTTTTGTACTTTACATGTAACTTTTTAAGGTCAGAGGTCAATGGCATTTGGCCCCTTGAAATTTCCATCTAGCCATCACTTGATCAATATTCACCCAATTTGAACCATGTCGTACTCAAATGGTAGGTATTGTAACACTGCACATTTTCGTAATTTACATGTGACCTCTAAAGGTCAAAGGTCAATGTTATTTGGATATTTGAAATGTTCTTTCAGCCATGACTATCAATTTTTATCCATTCTTATCCATGTTGGACCCAAATTGTAGGTATTGTACCACTGTATATTTTTCGTAATTTACATGAACCCTTTAAGGTCAAAGGTGAAGGTCATTTGGATCTTTGAAATTTTGATCTAGTCATCACGTGGTCAATTTTCATACAATTTTAATCATGTTTGACTCCAATTGTAGGCATCCAAACACTGCACATCTTCGTATTTTACATGTGACCTCTAAAGGTCAAAGGTCAAGGTCATTTGGCCTTTCGAAATTTTCATCTAGCCATCACTTGGTCAATTTTCATCCAATTTTAATCATGTTGGACTCAAATTGTTGGTATTGGAACACTGTACATGTTTGTAAATTACATGTGACCTCTAAAGGTCAAAGGTCAAGGTTATTTGGTCCTTTGAAATTTTTATCTAGCCATAACTTGGTCAATTTGCATCTGATTTGGTTCGTGTTGTGCTTGAATTGTTGATATTGTACCACTGTACATTCTTGTAATGTATATGTGACCCCTCAAGGTCAAAGGTCAAGGGGTTTCGGACCTTTGAAAGCTTCATCCAGGCATAACTTGGTCAATTTTCATCCAATTTTATTTATGTCGGTCTCAAATCGTTGGTATTGCAATGCTGCACGTTTTTTTGTAATTTACACGTGAGCTCTACAAGTCAAAGATCAAAGTCATTTGGACTTTAAAATTTTCATCAAGCCATAAGTGTAATGGAATGTGAAGTACCAAAGGACAGAAGTAGTGGCATTTAATATTTACAACTTTTGAATGCACACATACATAGATGTCTGTAAAAAAAGTGTTTTGATCTAATCAAGTTATGCTTCTTATAATGTCTGTGTGCCAACACAGACACACTGTTTTTCTAGGAATTCTTTCTTTCTTTCTTTTTCTTTCTCTTTCTCTCTTTCTCTCTCTCTCTCTCTTTCTTTCTTTCTTTCTTTCTTTACAGGCAAATTTGTCCGACATTTCATTTGAAAAGTATTATATGTAGAAACTCCAAAGTTGGCACAACTATACTTCTATGGTTGAAGTCTGGCCTTTTTATAATGAGAGGTGATGCTTTTCAAAATTATCCAAATGAGGGCTAATTAAAGTTTTAAGTTTTCAATATCTTATGTACTATAGTAGATGTGGTTCCGAGTGTATAGGAGTTCGATCATTGCAAGATTAAGGTCATCTCAAAGGTCAAGGTCATGTCAAGGTCAAAGGTCATGTCAAGGTCAAAGGTCATGTCAAGGTCAAAGGTCAATTTTAAGCCAAAATGTCATTTTTGAGGTCAAGGTTCACTTCAGGTAGAGGTCATCTCAAGGTCAAAGGTCATTTCAAGGTCATAGGCTACTTTCGGTGGTAACTTTCTTATAGCCATACCTTAGTCAATATTTATCCAATTTTGACCATGTTTGGCTCAAAATGTAGCTGTTGTACACTGTACATTTTTGAAACTTACATGAGACCTCTAAAGGTCAAAGATCAAGGTCATTTGGGACTTTGAACGTTTCATCCAGTCATAACCTGGCCAATTTCCATCCAATTCTAATTATGGTGGACTGAAATTGTAGGTGCTGCAATACTGTACATTTTTATAAGAACATGTCACCTCAAAAGGGCAAAGGTCAAGGTCATTTGGCCCTTTGAAAGTTTCATCTTGCCATAACTTGATCAGTTTTCATCCGATTTGGTCCATGTTAGGCTTAAATTGTGGGTATTGTAACGTTGTGCACTTTACATGTGACCTGTAAAGGTCAAAGGTCAAGGTCATTTGGACTTTGAAATTTGCGTCCAGCCATAAGCTTAATGTGATGTGAAGTGCCAAAGGATAAAAGTTGCAGCATTTAATATTTACAACTTTTGAAGGCACACAGACAGATTTGCTTTGAAGCAAATTTTCTTTTCTAGTTCTTCTTGTATCTTCATCTGACGATATCTCTGGAGTTGGTTGATCGAGTACAATGCCAGGAATTTCATCTTATGTATACCTCTGAAGTATTTTAAAACTAGAAAGGAAGATTTGCTTCAAAGCAAATTCAGATATACTTGTGTTCACATTGTGTGTCCCATTATTTTAGATTGAGACAGCACTTTGGGGTATATCTACACAGGGAGGAATATTCAATTCAAGATGTTAACAGGTGCAATTGATCTCGAATGTGTGTCACTGTTATTTCTTCATTCAGCAGCACCTTATTGTAAAATTTACATGCACAGCATTGAGATTGGGTATTTGCCCTAATTGAATTATTCTGGTTTTCTCTTTCAAAAACCTAACCCTCGTTTATCGTTCAGTTACTTAATTTAGTAATTGAACTATATTATAATTCTTTAGATAACTTTTTTCCAAAGATGCCAACTTAATTTTAAATACTAGTATATATTTCGTTTTTAATTCTCAAATACACGTCTATTTCATGTCCCTCAATTTTGTGGGAATATTCTTGTTCTCAATAGTATGGGGAATTTTATCCTGTGATATTTTGTGAAGAGAATTTATCCATGTAGGTCCAATAAATCAACAGTATATGGAGATGCATTCTGTCACCCATTTTATAAAGCCATATGAATTTTAACCCCAGTAAGGAAAACCAAGAATAGACGGTTTCTGTATGCCTCCTATATCTCTAAAAGGTATCAACGGATTTGAGCGATGTTAAGTTTGTTGCATAGCTCAACTCTGGGCCTAACTATGCAAGTTAGATTTGAATTTGAAAGGTGAAATGTCACAGTTACTTGGTGATCTGAAAATTTTTAATCTGACATAGCTTGCTCAACTTCGTCACTTCTCGTCCAATTATCACCATGTTGGGCTCAAAATATAGAAATTAACAGCGTACATTTTTTGTGCACAAAATTTTACCTTTAAGATTTAAAGGTCAAGGTCGTCCGCCATCTTGAAATATTCAACTGGCCATAACTCGGTCATTTTTCATTCTATTTTGATCAGGTTGGGCTAACTGCAACGGCAATGTAATAGCGCACACATCTACCATAAACGTATGACCTTTCAAGGGCAAGGTCATTCATCCTCAAAAACCTTCCTTTTGCCATAACTAGATCAATTTTTAACCGATTTTGTTTATATTGCTCTCAAAATGTGCAAAATGTATCGCCACACAATCTAAAGGTCAAAGGTCAAGGTCATTTGACCCTTTGAATTTTCGAGCCATAACTCGATGAATTTTAATCCAATTGTAGTCATGTTCATACTCCAATTGTAGCTGTTGTAACGCTGTACTTTTTGTAATGTACATGTGACCTCAAAAAGTCAAAGGTCAAGGTCAATTTGGCTATTTGAAATATTCATGGAGCTATATTTCGATCAATTTTCATCCAATTACGACTATGTTGGGGTCAAATATATTATAATATAATAATATTATAATACTGCACAATTTTGTAATATGCATGTGACCTCTAAAGGTTAACGATCAAGGTCATTTGGCCCTTTGAAATATTCATTGAACCATAAATCAATCAAGACAATTTACATCCGATTGGGACCATGCTGGACTCAAATTGTAGCTATTGTAACACTGCACAATTTTGTAATTTACATGTGACCTCTAAAGGTAAAAGGTCAAAGTGCTATAAGGTGAGATGACTGAAGTGGGTGCCTGGGCGGGGGGGACGCTTCCTCTCAGTAATCACTTGCGATCGAAGATGTCTAGTTTTTATTGTTTTGTGTGTGTGTGTGTGCTTTAGCTGTTTATATTTTACCATCAAAGACCAGCTTCGTATACATTGTGTTGCGGGTTAATAATTATGTCTGGGTGCCAACCCAGACATTTTGTTTTTCCAAGAATTCTTTTTTTTCTTTCTTTCTTTCTTTCTTTCTTTCTTTCTTTCTTTCTTTCTTTCTTTCTTTCTTTTCTTTCTTCTTTACGACCAAATTTGTCCAGATCAGAGTGTCCTGGTAGCTGGTCTGTTTCAGCTTGAGGCTAGGAGTGTGCTGGGCTTATCAGTTCCATCAGTCCCAAGGGATCAGAGGGACTGGACTTTTAGGCAGAACAAGCCAGGCAGAGTGAGCCCTCTGTTTAAAATAGACTACATACAGAGCTTACAGTCCTCAATGACTGTTTTCACAACTTGATGAATTTTGAAAAAGTGTGTGGATTTGTGTCATCTTACTGGACACTTTCATGTCTTTGTTTTTTGTACCCAGTGAGATGAAGCCTATTCTTCATAGCCAATACCAAGTCAGTATAGTGCATGTCTCAGTTCACAGGCACATGTACATGTAGTTTTGTGACAGTATCTGTTTAAATTTGTTTATGTAATCAAGTAACAAAGATAGTTTTGTATTGCATGTGTACACATCCCTTTGAATTATAATGTGTGTACACTGTGCATGCACATATACCCATCAATACTCCCCAGAGGGGCTGACCGTCTCAGGAGTGGGCACTTTTCTGTGGTCGGGAGGGTGCTCACGGAAGAGAGGTTTCACTGTACAGTGGTACCTGCAATTTCAGACCACTCCTAATGCCAGACAAAAGTGGTCACATAGGAAAGGTGGTCTTTCATCGCAGATAAATTAACAAAGAAATAAAAGGCCAATGTCTCTCTCTCTCTCTCTCCCTCCCTTCATTCCTTTCTTTCTTTCTTTCTTTCTTTCTTTCTTTCTTTCTGACCAAGTTGGTCCAGACTTTTTTTCAGACACTGTTTTTCCGAAAACCAAACTTGCCATGGTGACAGACATAACCAGTGAAATTGTGCATTTCATTTGGAATAGTCATGATGTTTAAAATTATGCAAATTTTGGAGCAACAAAAATTTTAAAAGTGCCATATCTTCCAAACTATTGCAGATGGACTCAAAATTTCAATGTGGATATATACTTTAGTGACACTTGCCACTATAATAGACAGTATAGTTGTAGAATTTCGAATTATGCTAAAAATTAAGGGGCATTGAGGAAGTTAAAATGCCATTCCAACTTCAATTTATAGGTTTGTGGCAAAGACGCATCCAATGAACCATGAACCAAAGTTGTAGGACTTAAATTTATGCAAATTAGGTGAATATGCAAAATGTAAATGTTTAATAGCTTCAAAACTATTATAGAGGTGCCATCATAACTTCAATTTATGGGTTTGTGGCATAACCCCATCCAATGAACAATAAACCAAAGTTCTTCTAAGCTTATGATTCATGCAAATTAGGCAAATGCACAAAATTAAAATGTTGAATAGCTTCAAAACTATTATAGATAGTAGTTTCATTCAAACTTCACTTAAAAAGTTTGGGACATGGCCACATCCCTTGAACCAAGAACCAAAGCTGAACATTTTAATTTTTGAAAAATTAGGCTAATACACGGAATTTAGAGTATGTTGAACAATGGCAAAGTGTGGCATTTCAAACTGTTGTTATTTTGAAGGCACCCAGACAGATTTGCTGTCGAGCAAATCTTCTTTTCTAGTTGTGTCTGAATGCCAACCCAAACATTTATTACCTTCTTTCTTTACAGCCTAATTTAGTCCGGGTGGTTTCTCAAACAATGCTGCACACCGAAACTCCATATTTGGCAGGAAGGTAGCCCTGCTAGTGAAGTTGCGCAAGCTAGTATTGGATAGTCATAGTTTTGAACATTATGTAAATTAGTTACAATTGAACTTTTAAAGGCTCCATGTACGACATTATGTCAAGACTATTTTACGTGGAAACTACAAACATGGGATGATTATGCCTCCACACATAACATATGGTCTTTTTGCAAAGAGGGGTACCGGTGACAACTTCGAAAATTATGCAAATAGGGGTCATTTAAAAAATTCAATCTGGAATATCTTCAAAACTATTATATGTAGATGTGCCATTCCAACTTCATTCCCAGATTTGTGCAGTAGGCGCATCCAATGAACCACAAATAAACTTTTAGAATTTATGCTAATTTGGGGCATTAGAAAAATTTAAATGTTGAATATTTGCAAACCTATTATAGGTAAATGCTCCATTTCAAATCTAATCATAGGTTTGTATTGAAGGCGCATGCAACAAATCACAGACAAATGTTGTTGCATTGAAATTAAAGCAAGTTTTGATGGCACACAGACAGTTTTTTTGGAAGGGAACTCTTTTCTGGTTGATGATGTGAGCTGCCACTGCGCTCGAGCTAATCGGTCACTCAGTTCGGCGTTCGGCAATAAAGTTTGGATGTCGTGTATTTGGCCTTTCTGTTAAATGTGCGGATTCACCAAACTTTCCAACAAAGTAGAACCATGTGAGGCTACAGGAGAAAGCCTTATTATCCCTGTGGTTACCGATTTTAACCTTATCGTCTAGGTCGCACCGGGACAAGCAGCTGGCCCGATCATATAACACAACTATGTTACTGTTAATGAAGAAACCAAATCAAAACGGGGATAGCAGGGGGTAGGATGGGGATGCGGGTGGGGGTGGGTGAACTCTAGAGGTCACTGAAAGTCCTGATGTTGCCTCACTTATGGATCATCGACACATCGTACATTATGCGACAATAACTAAGCAGGTTATTTCAGAACTCTGCGTAGCAACCTCATGACCCCTGGTCTTCACCTGTGCTCTCAGTATCCTACCCTCACTCCCACCATTTTCTCAGATAAACTGGTTTCACTAGTGCCATTTTCATGTTGAGGTCAAGCGTGTGTTCCTCGCTTTGAACACATCTCAAACTTACCAGTTATTCAATAGCATATTTTTACAGGTAAAAATAAAATTTCATATATTTTCGGGTCATTCGAAATGATGGTCAAATGATGGTCAGAGGACGGATTTCTTCCAGGTTCCAAACAATTTAATATTATTTCTAGTTACAAACTTTCATTTTGGAAAGAAAAGAAAAGCACCACAGCGTCACCAGGTGGCCAAAATGTGAATAACATGTCCCAATGTGACATTGTATGCGACATCAAAGCAATTGGCCAAGTAGTTCTCTTTTTCAAAAAAAAAAAATAAGATAAATAAAAAAAAATCGTGAAAAAATGATAGAGTATTGCATCACCATCTCCTTAGCCAGCTTAGTGCAACCACTGAAGATCACATGGGGAACATCTGCTGGCAAAATCAAAACATTCTATACATGTGTTTGTGAGAAGTGGGGAATTCGAATTGCCGCAGGATGGACGGATGCATCACCATCTCCTTAGCCAGCTTAGTGCAACCACTGAAGATCACATGGGGAACATCTGCTGGCAAAATCAAAACATTCTATACATGTGTTTGTGAGAAGTGGGGAATTCGAATTGCCGCAGGATGGACGGATGCCGGATCTCCGACCATTTTACGAGCTCAGCTGTCTCACAGGTCGTGACCAAAAAAAAAAAGAAGAAAAAAAAAAAAAAGGTGCAAACAAACATTGAATGGGGTGATTGCATGCTACACCATATTTTGTTACCTTAAGGCTTGGCATCTGCGCGTTTGACCCTTCTGTCATCAGTCAAGGGACCATGTTAGACAATTTCAATTGATTTTTAAAAGTTAACAACTCTGCGTTTTTTAGCATTTCTTCCCAAGAAGTGGACCTTCGTTACACTTTCGACCACATTCATACAAGAAGTGAACAAATCAAACCAGGCCGGCATTTCCTGATAACTATAAGATTGCTAAGCGACACATTGGAAAAAGCAAACATTTTTCGCTGTATTGTTTGTTCTTTGTTGGGTTTTTTTTCCTGCCATAAAGCCTCCAGTAAATTTGCAGCAGGTTTTTCTGGAATTGCGAAAACATATTGATTTGTCGTTTTCTTTTGTTGCAATGCACTTGAAAACATCTGTTTGTTCTGTTTGCAGGGAAGGCGGGACATCTGTTTGTTCTGTTTGCAGGGAAGGCGGGGGTGGCAATACTTGTCAGCTTTTGGCGAGACCTGAACTTGACCTATTTTGAGTAAACATTGGTTTACATACCTACCTATTTCAAGGTAAGAGAGAGCTGTGGTCGGATCATTGGCATGGCTCATGTATCTGCCCCGCTTATCCAGCAGGCCTCATTGCCTACATATTTTTCGCCGCAATGAACTGCAGGCCTGTGAAACTATTTATAAAATATAAACACCGCCGAATTCCATGCACCCTGATTCTGAACCTATAAAGCTATTTGTGCACTCACTACACTCTTCTATCGTCTATACAACTGCTTTGGTTCACCATGTATAACACGGAAGATAAAAAAAAAATAAAATGAAATAAATTAAAAACAACATTAAAACAATGAATGCAATTCAATGTTTGAAATGAGTTTATTTTTTCTTTGTAAAAATAAAACATGTACAGGGTGTTTCCAAGTGTTGGACAGAAGTAAACCTGGACCTATGTGTTTTAGTCTCCAGTAAAACCCAGTAGTTTTACGTACTTTACGGCGATACCTTCACGGTAACACATACTCTCCAGATATACGATAGACAACGCCAGGGAAACATCGGGTACAACATATTATTTGAGATACATACAGAGGTGAGAACAATACACAAGGTCCAAGTATTAAACACAGTTCAAGTACGTGAAGCATACACTGTCGACAATCATACAAAAGTCGCATATGAGGGAATGCCCAAAAACCTAAGCAGCGGTGATTGTGTGTGTGTGTGTGTGTGTGTGAGAGAGAGAGAGAGAGAGAGAGAGAGAGAGAGAGAGAGAGAGAGAGAGAGAGAGAGAGAGAGAGAGAGAGAGAGAGAGAGAGAGAAGGTTTGTTCACAAAGTTTCAGAGCAAAGCTGAAAAGTGGGTTGTAAAAGCGTTTCCTCTGTGATCTCTCGGCAGAAACTCATCAAATCTTCTTGGGTGAACAATTACTCTTATTGCCCAAATAATAGTGACAGGTTTGAGAATATTTATGTTGTATTGCAGAGTCCATTTATTGTCATCATACTCCTTTCCTCTTCGATTCTCGAAGGTTGTAATTTAATACGTTGTTCTGCCGCCTGTCTTATTGTTTTACAGAAAATGATAGGAACATTCATCAAGCCCTAAGTCCGCTGCTTTTTTCCAGTGGAAGAGAGAAGTAAGGATTATCTGTGAACAGTAAAATTATCGTGATTTCTTAGATTTTTTAATTAGCTCTTTAATATCACCAGCAATGTTTACTGTCTCATAGAAGCGACTGTATCGTTTGTAAGGCTCTCCGTCGGGTGCAATCAGAAATTTCTCAAAATTCCACGAGATGTCACTGCGACACACGGGGCTCCAGATGATATTCTTCGGGTCTTCCATGAGAATTTCAGAGTTATCCGAGGGCGCCGGTAGTCTCTTTCGCAGGAATTTGAATAAGGGATGTGCGTCTTTACCATTCACCTGTACCTTGGCGAAGATGGGGAATTTTGGCTTGTAACCATTTCCAGGTCGAACATGCTTTAGGGACCTCAGGATTTCGGACTCAGTCGTATTTTCCTTAGATGCAAAGAAAGAAAAATGTTATTTTACTATTGTCTATATATATGTTCACTTATGTAAGGCTTTCTGGATGACCATTTCAGAGCAGCATTTTTGGTCTGCCAAGGAGTCTAGCTTGCATTAAGATAGAATACCAGGAATGTGAGAAGAGAATACCAAAAGCTAGGGCAATTGATCACTTATTCTTATATATAACACTTATTTGTACTTAACTATCGTCCTTTAAATCCCCGATCCACACCATCCCATGCATTGACAGACATCCACCATAACCATTTCATTCAACAATCACTAAGTTCCGGTACTTTTAAGTGTTTAGCAGCAAGCAATCCACCAATTGAATTGACTTAGAAGGATATTAACGCAAGCAAAATAAATAAATGAATAAGTCAAGTCTTCTGTTGCATGTTAGATGCTAGCAAGGCATTCGACCGTGTTCGTTCTGACAAACTTTTCAATATTCTCTTAGAAAAGGGAATACCACATATTGTTATTCGTATTCTCTTAGACATGTATGAAAAGCAACAAGTAGGAGCAGTTTGGAATCATAACTTTTCTGATTACTTCACTGTGAGAAACGGTATTAGGCAGGGTGGCATTATCTCGCCACTATTGTATACTATTTATGCTGATGAGTTGATTAAACGTCTACAAAGTTCAGGTGTTGGTTCATTGGTCACTTATATGCTGGCGCAATCTGTTATGCAGATCATACTGCTATTCTTAGCCCAAGTATTAAAGGATTACAAAGAATGTTGAAAATATGTGAGGAATTTGGTGCAGACTATGATATATTATGCAATGATAGAAAAACAAAATGTATTCGATTTACCAGAAACAAAACCATGTGTTAATTTTCAGTCTGCCTAAATGGCAATGCTCTTGAATGTACTCACTCAGTTAACCACCTGGGCATAATGCTAACTTTGAATCTCAATGAGAGAGTCGAACTCGGTCAAAAAAGAGGAGATTTTATCGGCCGGTGTCACCATATTTTAAACAAGTACAGAGCATTATCTAGTGAAGCTCAAACCAAGTTACTTCAATCTTATTGTTGTCACCTTTATGGCTGTGAGACCTGGTCTTTTGATGGACCTCATATCCAAAACCTATTCACTTCTTGGAATATTGCCATTAGGAGGGTTTGGAATTTACCCAGGACCTGTCACAGAAATCTGCTTCCCGGCCTATCTGGGTCACAGCATATATCTATCTGTGTATTCAGACGTTTTTTTTTTTATCATTATACAGTAAAATGATGCAATCTCGTAACGAGTTGGTGAACATGATAACTGCACAGTCAGATGTCAATTAAGAAGTCACATTAATGAAAATATGTAACATATCAGTGTGAAATGTAACGCAAACATCGACCTGCTTTTATCTGGTAATGTGTTCATAAACAGTACTTTCAGTGATGACAGCATATCAACAGCAGAACAGCTGAAAGAGTTGAGATCTGCAATCGAGGGTACTTGTGTCATCTCAGGCTTCTCCACAGATGAACTCAAATGCATGTACGATTATATATCGACGTCCTGATTTAAACCACTTTTGTGCATAATATCTGCCTTCAACTTGTATTTATTTGATATATTTTTACACCCTACTGTACCAACATGTAATTGTGTACGAATAAAATGATATATATATAATTAATTAATTATCTACAATTCTCAATCAAAATATTTTCTATTTACAAAGAGTTTGAGTAAAACCTTTAGACAACCAGTGACATTGAAACTGAGAACAAACAGTTTGAGTAGAAAGGGATAAAGTACTTTCAAGCAAATGAATGAGCCTTTTCCAATACTCTTTGTACACCCTACGTAAAATAGTTTAATGTGCTACATATTTGACGAATATATATATATATATGTATAAATATATATATATATATATATATATATATATATATATATATATATATATATATATATATATATATATATATATTCAATTATTTTGAGAAATATACTTTTATACAAAGTACTTAATTATCAGGCATACTATTTCCAAAATCGTTATCCGACTTTAGTCGTATTAAGACTTACCTAAAGCATTAAGTTCAACAGCTCAATGGCTATATATGCAACATACTGGCTTCACATGAAACACGAACAGAATAACTTTTGGCAATAAATCATGGAAGAATGTACTGCTGCTATCTTTGTCTCATGGATGTGGAGTTTGGCTTAACAATACGTATGAAGGTTGGAGTTTTATCAAATCTATTCAGTGTTCAGTGGCACCCGCAATTCTGCGTATAAAAGCATCGCCTGCAGTCAAGCCAACTGGGAGATTTAGGGTGGTTACCTATGAGCATGTTTTTGGACAGACAAGGAGTTAATTATCATCGTTTATACTATGTACTTGATGACACACGTCTCTGTAAAACAAATCGTAAAACTTCAAGATAACTTTAAAAATCAGAAGCCCAGTGCTTGGCCATATATGGAAGAAATAAATATCAGTAAAATATTGACAAATGTGGGCCTAAATCACACACTTTTGAAGAAAAATGGGGATTTGCCTATGGTTTACAAGAGAGTAAATTTGGACGTATTTAATCAAAACTTTTTAATGAAATTAACAATATGGAATCCCTGTCACTATGTAAGTATTTGAAAGCTTGTAACGGACGAGAAAATAATCCATTTCAATTTAATGATTTTGAAGATGCCAGATAAAAATTCAAAGAGAGAACGAACTTTTTAGGTGTGGAGACTGATTTAGTACGATGGGGGTATTTCGGGCAAGACAAGTGCCTTATGTGTTTACGGAAGCGATAATTTGGAATGTATTTTTTCTATGTCCTAAATTAGGAAGCTTAAGAACTAAATAATTTACATTGTAAGAATTAAATATAGTTGGAAACGGAAAGACCCAGCTTTGGATGCAATTTATGAATGCCTCATCGTTCGTTAAAACATGTTTGTCCTAGTTCGTGCAAGTTTGTTCATAGCAAAAGCTGCCGACACGGCGTTTGATTATATTATAAAAGGTACCTCGTGGAAGCATAGCGTCTGTGCAAAGAACTTAGAGATCAGGCGGTAGCGCTGGACACAACATGATGTATATTTGTGTATATTTACGTAAATTTTGTTTATACTGTTTTAATCTGCTTTTAAGTTGTGTGTATACATTGTAGTATTTATCTGTTTGAACGCACCACAAGCTAAACCCGGCCTGTGGTGCCCCAGTGTAAAAGCGGTAGTTTCCAAATAATATTAATATTATTATTATTATTATTATTATTATTATTATTATTATTATTATTATTATTATTATTATTATTATTATTATTATTATTATTATTATTATTATTATTATTATTATTATTATTATTATTATTATTATTACTGTAGGTTACATATTAGAATGTACAAGAAAATTCAAACAAACGATCAATTTTCATCAATAGTCCACAGCTTGCAAAGGAAACTCCATTCGATGTGAACAATGCTCGAGTGTAAAATGACCCGCTGCATAATCTGCTGTCATGTGCATGGTCTGAATGCTTTTTTTTTCAGATGAAATATGGCAAATAAACAGCGAATCAAATACTGTATTTTCTGCCAAAGCACACAATTTATTTTTCCGTAAAGTGTTGGAAATCTTATAATATTGATGTCGGTTACAACAAAATTCATCCCACGATTCACAGCAAAAGTGTTCTGCATCATAACACAAGTTTCATGCCGTTACATTTCTGAACAAGGGCAGCTGTTCTTTTTTATTGTGTGTGCTTAAGCTTGTATTTTAATTCACAGTTGCGACATATATCTAGCTGACCTTTGCCGCCAATTAAACCATCGAAAACATCTGGGTATAAGAGCCTGTTTCTGTGTTTTACTTAAATATCTTCTTTCTGAACCCTTTTAGTTCTTAGTTTAAGACTGAGTCAACGGCTTTCTCTGACTCCCTGCGGACGCCCCCCCCCCCTTCCGGGAATAAAAAAGGTGTTGAGGTGTTGAGCTGAACCGTCTTTCTTTGTTCTGAAAATAGAGGTATGGTACGACTCGAACGAAAGGTCTTCCTACGAGGAATCTTAAACTGGAATCATCACGTACTTCAGATGAATAAGGCTTTTGTTATGAATAGCTCTGAATGAGTTAGTGGGTCATGCAACGCAAATGAACGACCATATTTAACCGTCAGGTCCGGGGTCTTAGCTTGATTAAGCTGCCTTTCATTCGAAACTATATATGAAAAGCGAAACATCGAAAGAAAATAAGAAAGAAAGAAAGAAAGAAAGAAAGAAGGAAACAAAGAAAAAAGAAAAAAAGAAAGAAAAAAAAGAAAGAAAGGAAGGAAAGAAGGAAGGAAAGAAGGAAAAAGGATCGTAGTCGGCTCAATTGTTCTTTCTTTCTTTCTCTTTCTTTCTTTCTTTCTTTCTTTTTTTCTTTACGACCAATTGCTCGACATTTTATTTGAAAAATATTAATCGCAGGAACACCAAACTTGACATGTTTATACTTCCTTAGATAAAACCAATTTTGTTTTGTTAAGATGGGTGACAATTTTGCAAATTATATGCAAATAAGGGTCATTTGAAAATTTAAACTTTGAACATCTTCGAAACCACTCTAGATAGAGGTGCCATGCCAACTTCATTTCATAGGTTTTATCCAATGAACCACAAACATAAGTTGTACAGTTTTAATCTATGTTAATTAGGGGCCCTTGAAAAGGTAAAATGTTGGATATCTTTAAAATTGTTATAGGAAGAGGTGTCATTCCAACTTCAATTTATATGTTTGTGCTGTAGTCTCATCCAGTGAACCACGAACAAAAGTTGTAGAATATAGATTTATACCCGTTAGAAGGACCCGAAAAATTTAAATGTTGAATGTCTGTCTTCAAAGCTATTATGCGATGTGCCATTCCGAGTAGAAAACCACTCTACTGAACTAGCAGCTTTGGAACTTATCGATAGAATAATTTTAGATGTGGATTTATGTGCAATTCCGATTAACATATTGATGGATCTTTCCAAGGATATCGATACTTTAGATCACGATATTTTACTATACAAGTTATTACGGTATCAATGGCATTGCTCTTGACCTCTTCAAAAGCCATTTAACAAATAGAAATCAATTTGTTGTCTTTAAGAACATTAAATTCGATTCTCTAAACGTTACAGCGGGAGTTCCTCAAGGATCGATCTTGGGCCCCTTACTCTTCTTAATTTATATTAATGACATAATATCATCTTCTTCTATGTTTAAATTCATTATATATGCAGATTGAAAAGGTGGTGCAGCGCACTCCCTCTACTTTCAGCGACTCCAGGAGAAAATAGTTAGGGTTTCACTTTTCTAAGGAAACGCTGATTGACATGCGTCAGAAGACTGCTGTTCATGTTCATGTCGAGAACCAGTCAGCCTGACTTGGCTGTACATCAAGCCTGCCTGCAAGACTGCAGGAAGAAACCAACACGTCCACTCAGATTGAGAAGAGTAGAAGAAGACCGTTTATTGCTCTGTACAACGTATACATATATGTTTCTGTCCACACTGGCCACGTCACTCATTGGTCGATCTTTCTGGCATCTTCAAACACCTTACGTAAATACTTATTGTATATTCAGTAACCTGCCACAAGATGTACAGGTATTTACGCAAAACAAATTGTTTCCTCGCAAGGCCAATAAGTTGTCTCTTAACGTACAAAATAATAATAATAATAATAATAATAATAATAATAATAATAATAATAATAATAATAATAATAATAATAATGATAATAATAATAATAATAATAATAATAATAATAATAATAATAATAATAATAATAAATAGATAAATTCGTGGTCTCCCGTCAACCACAAAGAGACGTTGTTATTCCGACGCTTCATATTGATAATGTAACGATTGAATGCGTAAATGAGTTTGTTTTTCTCGGCCTCATTTTAGATACCCATTTAAGCTGGAATAGCCATATTAAAAAAATAGCATGACTAATTTCTCAGACCATTGGTACTATGAACAAATTAAAAGCTTTTTTACCTTCGGATATTCTCCAGATTATTTACAATTCGTTAATTCTTCCGTGTTTTAATTACTGTCTTCTTGTTTGGGGTAACAGATTAGAAAAACTTCAGAAAAAATGTTAGATTAATTAATCATAGTAAGTATAACGCTCATTCTCAACTTATTCTCAAATCTAGAAATTTATCGAAATTAGAAGATATACATATATATTACAAACTCTAAAATTTGGTTATAAACTTGTGCATGGCCTGCTTCCTAGCTATTTTCATCAGCATTACAAATTACGTCAACTCCCCTTATACATGACCATGACACCCGAAGACCTGGAGTTTTTGTTTGTTTTGTTTTTTGTTTTTTTTTTGTCTTTGTTTTTTTTTCTTGTTGTTGTTTGTTTTTTGTTTGTTTGTTTGTTTTGTTTTTTGTACCCAGCACACTTTTCCTAGAAAATATTTACGGTACGAGTTAACACGCATCTTAAATTCGACTCCTGATATTATAAAAGATAACGTACATACACATAGTTTTTTCGGTTTTTCACAATATATAAAGAAATATTTTATAGCAAATTATGAAATTTCTTGCAGTGTCCCATGGAAATTAATTGGTTGGTAAAAAATATGCAATTTTTATATTTCGGATATTGAACATGATCACTCGCTTTATAAATTTACTTGCATGTATAGGTGGCACACATGATAGCGATCTAACAAAGATCTGAATGTGTGACTGCCTGACCAAATTATGCTGGATTTTTATGTACATGTTTTGATTACTCACCTGTCTATTTGTCACATACTGTATGTACTGGAGCATTTTTGTTTATATAATCACAATAAAAAGAATCCTGAATCCTGAGTTCACATCCTAGGTTTGTCCATTACCAATTTGTCCAGCGTTAAGCACTCAGACGACACCACTAAACCTAGAATTTGTAAACAGTGTGTGGCCCTGTCGGAAGTTCAAGTGATGCAAATCAGGACCAACAATAGAAGACGTGTACACTATTTGTGATAGACCAGACATACAGCAGCAGGCCATGATCTGTCATTAGCAGTCAATTGCACGTATATGCAACTCACTAGGATTTGTTGTTTACAGTCAAGTCAGACATAACGCTTTAATGCTATTATATAGTGAATATTTTGTCATCAGTCCATGCTGCAGCGTCAATAGTGATCCATACATCAATCGAAGTTGCGCTAAAAAGTGTAAAGTGCTAGAATTAACTAGAGTTTCTCAATGCATAACCAACTCTTGTTTGTTTGTTGACAGTTGGCGTTCTGTTACATAAAGAATTCTTTTTTTTTTCTGTCTGGCATTTTTTTTTTAGCAGGAGATATTTTCATGCCAAGAGGCTTATTTTGCTACAGCATTTTCTTAATTTTCTTGTTTTCTGTCATCTAGCCCCCCCCCCCCCCATTTCAATTTGAATACACAAGGCAAAAACTTTCCTTTGTAGGCACATGGATTTGCTTTCATTCAAATTTTCTTTTCTAGTTTTATTTGTTTGTGAATGGTGCAAGACAAAAGACTACTTTTAACGGTGGTTAAAGTGTGAATAGACTCACCTGATGTCCAAATTGGTTGCAGGGAAATGCCAGGACCGCCAACTTACTCCCAAATTTGGAGACCAGCTCGTTCATCTGGCTATAGTCCCTGACCGTTGTACCTCAGAGAGACGCAACATTTTCGATAAGTATTACCTTGCCTCTGTAATTGGCTAACGGGACACTTTTCCCTTGTAGATCCTCAGCAAAAATCTCGAAAAGAGATTTTGCTTCCACCTGACAATTTGCCGCGTACTGCATGGCCATGTGAGTCCTCGAGGACCGCGGTCCTAAAGTCGCAGATAAGCTGCTAGACGACTGATTTGCTCCCCGTATCAACTTGATCCCGTGGAATACTCTCCTCTGAATGCAAGTATTCTGTCAGATGGTGCTCTTTACTTCCACACGCTGAAGTCACGGAACATCACTTAGCAAGGACGCTTATTGGTCTTGTACCAAGTGGACCATGCACTTCTATTGACATACACAAACCTCCTCACGAACTTGCCCAACTTTTTACGTTGTTTGTTTTATTTTTTCCTAACATAAAAAGGGGCGTTACTTGGGGTGTCCGTGTTACATGGGCGCTGTCGACGTAGGATTTGTGTTCATTATGTATAGGTTAATTACCGAGGAACGAGTCATTCGTGGAAAATAATGATGCCGAGACCGTAGGGCCGAGGATCATTAGTTTCTAAGGATGATGACTGATGTGGTTCGTAAGGTCATTTACGAGGTAAAATCCATTGTTTTACATTTTCCAAACATACAATGACTATTGATTTAGATTCAAAATTTTCATTTGATAAAAATATAGAACATCCATGGACGTCATTCGTCGAAATAGGGATTAGTTACAACAATGAAGTGACATAAACGGATATTTACATGTGGTAACCAGTTGTATCGCATTCGCCCGGGACACGCTCGCACGCACACACAGAGAGAGAGAGAGAGAGAGAGATGAGAGAGAGAGAGAGAGAGAGAGAGAGAGAGAGAGAGAGAGAGAGAGAGAGAGAGAGAGAGAGAGAGGAGAGAGAGAGAGAGAGAGAGGAGATGAGAGAGAGAGAGAGAGAGAGAGAGAGAGAGAGAGAGAGAGAGAGAGAGAGAGAGAGAGAGAGAGAGAGAGCCTGGTTTGTTTTGCATGCAAATGTACCCCCCTCATGGTTTGGTGAAGCTGGTCGCCGCTGATGTTCAGAAGACAGCACCAAAACCAATATATAAAGGTTTCTTTTGAGGTGAATAAAATTTTCACCAGACAGGCGAGACTAATTTCACGACCGAAGCCACTTGCAGGAGCAACAGTGCCACATCTTCCGTGCAGTTCTTAAAAAATAATCCACCCTCTCTAAGCTGCGTTATCTTCAGTCACTGTCTATGTTATGCTTTGTGGCCAACGGCCGAGTCTCGAACCAGCAACCTTCGCACCAATCACCTAGCCGAAATGGGAAACGCAGATACATACTGCAACAAATCCCATTCTTAAAAAGAATGGTTCAATGGAGGCCGGTATGCGTGAATGCCATATTCGACATGGCCCAGTTCATTGTAATTACCAGTACAAGTACTGTAATCGGAGTTGTTCCAGATTGGGGACAGTACATATGTAAGTCCACCAGCATCAAAGGAGCACCGAAAATATATTATGTTTTGTGATCACGAAACGGCCGGGTTTGAAACCTATACTTGGACTAATCACTTTTATCACGTTCGATGAAAATTAAAGCTTCAGCGGCCACTTGAATTTATCAACGGGACAGGAAACCATCGAGCATGCCCTTATCGACCAAATGCTCTGCAGTGAAAATAGAACGAATATGCTGTGAACATGAAATGAACTTTTTGTTCGCCGGAAACATTCGCAGCATATTCGCCAAGTGGTGACCATAGGATAAACATATCAACAGTTGCTCATCGCATGTTCACCGGAGAGAGGTTATTCATTCGGTGTTTTATCACAGAAAGTGCATTTCTTGTCTTATTCACTTCATGTTCGCTGGGGAACTTGGCTTCTTCTGGGTGTTTGCCAGAGAGTGATTGTATCTATTTCAAGTTCACCAGGCGATAAATATTAGCATATGTAGATTACTTATCCCATAATTCTTGGACAGGAAGCTTGAGTTTTGGAGGGAACGGTCATATTGTTCCACATTTTTGTCTATGAATTCATACAAAAAGCATGATTTGGTAACTCTGAGTCATACCGCTACTTCCAAAATATATAAGATATGACAGAATATTGTGCAAAGGACAGCATGAAATGAACATGATGAATTCTCAGGTCTTTCATCAATGTGACTGCTAGATACAAACTTAATGAGTCATGTACATTTATATTCAACCATATCTAATTACTATAAGAATTACATTTAACTTAAGACTGCATCTTCCTGCTGTAATGCATTTTAGTAGATCCTTGATCTGTTTTAAACATAAAATGCCCAGAGTTGAAGAACAGTATGGACAAATCAGGGCCAAATGTACATGCCGAGGAACAGAATATGTACCATTCCTCCATGATATGTACTAACTGGTATTTTGATCAAGTTCAATGTTCATATAATTGCTGATGTGATGTAGATTGGCTAGGCTCACATGTTCAAGTCATTTGTCTGAGCGTATATTTGTATAGAGGAAATTTAATGACTTCTTCATTTGTGAATTCCCTTCCAATTAACATCATGCAGGTATACCATGCAACAACTTGAGCATGGTTGCAGATATGTTTGACCTTCTTTCAACCAATATTCATTCATTTTTCTCCAGAAGTTCGCAGCATGTTCGTTGGAAGTTCATTTCAAGTTCACAGTGTTCGCTGCATGTTCGTTGCACAGTCATTACATGTCGCCACAGTGTTTGGTACATCTTCACTCAGAGTTCGCCGCAAGCCCTTATTTGTATGTCAATTGTGAACATGAAATGAGCAAGGTACGGAATTCGCGAACATGAAATGATTATTCATTAACTATTCAGTAAATGTTCATTTCAAGTTCACCACAGAGGTTCACCGGAGAGTGATTTTGTCCATAAGGGTATCCAGCATGTTTCACATGCTAAATACATAAGAGATAGCAGGGCAAGTTGTTGCCTGCGAAGCAGCCTCTGCTTTGAAATGTTTACGGGGCAGAAGATCGTTGGAAAGCGAAACCAGGTCTTGTCAGCTTAAAAGTCTGCCGTTGTTTGGCGGACGGCGGGTAGGGGTGGCTGTCGCTGCATTTTTCGTCACAACAAAGCCTATTGTCTCCAGTGGTTGCTTGTAATGCTACATGTCTTAAAAAAAATAAATAATACACCGGGCCAGAGCTAGAAGGTCACACCGTCTAAATACATCCCTTACATTGTGACTTTCCCTCATATTTTCCAATTTGCATAACATTTATGAGGCTTTGTGGTCCTGTGTCCTCAAGAAAGGCGAATAAAACAAGGAAATGTGGCCATATTTACCATTAGGTTCCTGCAACATCCCATCAGTACAGGTGTATACAGTATTTTCAATATCGGATACTCATTATCACCATGTTCTAACAAATGTCCAAGTTACCCAAGGCCTAACTTAGGACTTGGGTAACTTGGACATTTGTTGAAACACGTTTAAACTGGATGTTCTTGTCACACAGACACACACCCATCCCTAAGAATATTGATTTATTTATATGTTTTGTTTTCATTGATATGTTTTTTTTTTTTTTTTTTTTTTTTTTTTTTTTCAAATCATACTCGATATTCGTGCCAATTTTTTTCCGGTCATCAAAACAGACACTTAGTTATAAAATCTATGTTGGACTATGTATACACATCCGTTATGTTGCAGGAAATGACACGTAGCGACAAAGAATCTTCTTATTCTCACCAATTATTTTGTAATTTCGTTTCAGTATTTTTCCTGGTAAAAATGCAATCGAGAAACAGCGATGCCCTACATTAACCCTTATTTGCACATATAGAAAATAGGGGAAACATTAACAGGTCACTGATAAAAAAGATGAGAGATTTACTAGCAAGGACGACACAACAGTGCAGAGAGAAGGAGAGAAAGAGAAAGAGAGAGAGAGAGAGAGAGAGAGGGAGAGAGAGAGAGAAAGAGAGAGAGGAAGAGAGAGGGGGAAGGGAGGAGGGAGGGAGGGAGAGAGAGAGTGTTTGTTTTAACTTTAGATATTTAACTTTTACCCTTTTCAATAGCCGCAGATATGTGGCCTTCGAGGGGGCAGCAGGGTATGGGCGCAGTGAGTTGGAGGGCGAAGCGACTGGAGGGCCTCGGACTGTTGGCCCCCTCGGAGGGGGCCAACAGTCCGAGGCCCTCCAGTCGCTTCGCCCTCCAACTCACTGCGCCCATACCCTGCTGCCCCCTCGAAGGCCACATATCTGCGGCTACCCTTTTCAAGTGCCCCTTATTAACAAAAATTTAAATTCTACATCTTTTGTTTGTGGTCCATTGGATGTACCTGTAGCACAAACCTATGATAATTATTAAAGTGAATGGGGGCTCTACCTTTGATAGTTTTGAAGATGTTCAACATTTAAACTTTACAAGTGCCCCTATTTGCATACATCAAAATTCTACCATTTTTGGGTGTGGTTTATTGGATGCGCCTATGGCACAAATCTTTGGATTAAAGTTAGGGATAGGCCTCAACCTTTAATAGTTTTGCAGATATTAAACATTTACAAAATTCGAAATGCTTCTAACTTGCATAATTTTCAACATGCATAATATTCCAAACCAGAAGATTCATCTAACTACCAGGTCAAGCATCATGGCAATTTGGTATTTTTGGGAACAATAGTGTCCGATAAAAACTGAGGACAAAATGAATAGATAGATAGACAGACAAACACACAGACAGACAGACAGACAGATAGATAGATAGATAGATAGATAGATAGATAGATAGATAGATAGATAGATAGATTGATTGATTAATAAATGAATAAATTTGATTTCCTTGTCAGCAAATTAGTCTCTGTGCCTAGAAAAATTTTACAGACAATATTTTTAGTATTTTATTTAACTCCTGCAACAATAATTTTCATTAAACTGTTCAAAAGAGACATAAGCAATTGAGCGGTGACACAAACCAACAGATTGAAGTTTCAATACCTCTATTTGTAAAGGTTTGAAGTTATTCGAGATTAAAATTTCTGAGTATTTGGCAAATTCGCATTAGTCAAACTGCTTTTTATTCATGGCTCATTGGATGTAGCTGTCTCACAACCGTATCAGTTGATGTGAAAATGTCACTTCCATTCATAACAATTTTTGCATTTAGAGATCCAAAGATTCAAAATTTGTGAATTTGCCTAATTTGCATAAATTTGAATGCTACAACTTTGTTTCAAATTTCATTAGATGTAGCTATGTCACCATCCGATCAATTGAAGTTGGAATGGCACCTCTATTTGTAATTGTTTTGAATTTGTTCAAGATTGACATTTTGTATATCATCCTAATTTGCACAAACTGAAATTCTACAACTTTTTGTTGTGGTCATTTGGATGTATATATAACAATATACAGGATGCCACAGATAGGCAAAGGGGGTTGAAGTACGCCTTCTCTCGATGAAGCTAGAAAATAGCGTAATACATGCTTATGACTGGAGCCTATGCGACTGCTTCAAGTCTGCCAGTTGCCGTAACGTACCAGTGGACAACATCATTTCTTTCTTTCCCTTACTATCTAACCTTCTTCTCTCTTTCTTACTTTTTTTATCTCATTTTGCTGGATTGTGCACGTTCTGGAGGTGCAATACAGTCAACACGGCAGAGGGTACAAGAGGTATTACTCTGCATTGTAGTATCATCTCTAGCGGTCATGCAAAAGGGACATTCTACAAAATAGTGTAAAGTATCTTCGTTATCGTTTCCACAGGCACACAATATGACTTCTGTCAGACCTTTTTTGAAAAATTATAAAATTCAGCTTGCTGCAGCCAATGCCAATAGCACACGGGAAATAGCAAACTGTCTGTCGTCTCGATGTATAAGTTTGTTTACTCTTTTTGTATCCCGATTCCGTTTTTTTTCTTGAACACAGGAAGATCCTCATAATATTGTACCATAGAGGTATTATAGTATAATACCTCTATGATTGTACATAATGAAGTTAATTGTTTCATAAATGTGCAAAGGCAAGAAAGGAGGACGAATAAAAAAATTTGGTCGTGAGCGAAAAAGGAAATTCCTCCTTGATCTTACCGTCTATCGATTTCTTTTGTTGACAGAAGCAGAAGCAAGGTTACGTTACTATTATGGAGCGTCCCCGTCACTAATTTGAGATAAAAAACAAAAACAAAAAACCCAAGATTTTTCTCCCGTTGCACCGACAGTATTTCGAAAGCAGTTTCTTCACATCATTAATGGTGATGAGCTCCGTAAGTCGCTCCAGTAAAAATTCCAGCTGCGGCTAAGTGCTTGTTTTCTAATTGCAGGGATTCCTGCGAAGTGCAGTTGTCCAACACTACCGAACCATATTCTAAAAGAGGTCTCATAAACGAAAAGTAATGATGATGATGATGATGATGATGATGATGATGATGATGATGATGATGATGATGATGATGATGATCGTAAAAATTTCATTCCTTTGGCCGTGAGTTCTTGTATGTGGCTGTTCCAGGCCGCGTCAACAGGAAGGGTCAGATCCAATTGTTTATGTTCAGACTCTGTCACTAAGCTTTCGTTCATGAACACTAGACCAGGATATTGTCAAGTTATTCACTCACTCATATTAGAAGATACCAGCCATTGCCGCAATCATTCCTCCACTTCACGCAGACAAATATTAAGAGTACCCGTTTTTTGGAATCGTATTCACTGATAAAAAGTGTTGTATCATCTGCAACAATCGTAGGTGATTCTACTATATTTACAATATCGTTTTTCTGTTTATATATATATATATATATATATATAATATAAGAAACAGTGATGGACCTGGAACAGAACCTTGAGGAACGCTTGTGTTGACACGCCCCCACTTTTATGACCCTCCACTCACTTCCAATATAGTTTGCTTTTTTTTTCAAATAAAAACAATAAACCATCGGTCAACAACTTTCCATGTCACAAAGGGCTCCCAGAGGGTACCCAGGAAAGCTGTTGACTGAAGTCTCCAAATGACTCGGTCTTTGGTGGTTTAATCAACATCTTTTTTAACATTGTGGAAATTGAAAAATTACCAACTGCATTGGTGTTTTGCTGGTTGCTGAAGAATGTTGCGATTTTCAACTTTGAGATCTGTTTGAGAATTATGGTCCCCCTTAACAGCCATTCAGCAAACCTTTTAGCCACGCTTAAATATTTGATGGACCAAAAAGGGTATTCAGTGTAACCCTGGCAACAATACATTACATATTTGTGAAGGAAAGGTTCGTGGTCAAACCACTGGTGCATATCAGTGTCTGATTTGCACAGCAGGTCGTCACGACCTGACCGTGCCGTGTCAATCGCTCTTTATATTGCCTCAGTATTCCTTATTAGAGCCAAAGGATGTGCTCATACGAACTGGCTAACTGGGATCCTGTGCTGCCACCTAGGCGGCAACAAGAAACTCGGCAGGAAAGGGGGTGGTATAGATTCATGTGTAAAGAAGGGCAAACAGTGATATGATTAAAATAACGTGAGGAAACCATAAGATTCAGAAAAGTCATTCACTAAGTTTTAAAACAAACACAATGCCAAACATATGCAGAAAAATCCATTTGTTTGGTAGAAAAAGTGTTATTTCTGGTTTCTTATGTAACATCACTGATACAAGTGCCCTCATCAGGGTGGAGGCACTGTTCCTTTGCCAATAAATACAAGTATGATGTAGTTACTTTTCCTGAAAGGTCCTTTACGGCGTTCTCCATTTGTTTTCCACAAGACGCTGCAAACTTGTTAATATATCCTGACAGCCAGTTAGCTAGCGAGGATTAATGTGTCTATGTGGGGCTGGTAGACCAATGAGATGTGAGGAAATGATATGATTTAAGTGAAAATTAAGGATATTTTTTATTTCTATTTGACCACAGAATTCGACCTTGTGACAATCTATCTCAGCCTGCCTTATACGACCGACCCCCCCCCCCAATAAAATAAAATAAATGAATACACAAATATTTTGAATCCTGACTTAAACTGGCAATGTTTTTTAAAGAACCAAAGTAATGATACGCCAAAGTGTTAAGATTTTATTTAGCATAAAAACCACTTTTCGCAATTTTGCAGTGCATTGTCTATCTGGAGAAGCAAATACTGCACATGATGTGATGAAACATATAACATAAAGCACTTGAGCAAAATGTTTTTGTGAATTGCTAGGTTATCGGAATATTCGCCCCCCCCCCCCCCATTAATGTTTATTTGTCCATGTAGCGCCAAAAATTGAACTTTGCAAGTTCTAATATTTAACATCATCTGTTTATTTCAATGCCTCTCATTCTGCTTAGCAGCAAAAATGTTTTGCGACATTTTAACCTTGGTCCTGGACACTTACGCGCTCGTCTGATTATGAAGATTTAAGTAAATGTAACAGAACTATTAGAGCAACTCGCATCGTATATGAACAAAGTGCAAAGTTTTGTTCGGGATGCACAATATATTAATACTTGACGTTAGCACAATGCACGCTTGGAACCCACACGGTATGCTTGGAAGAGAGGGTGGAGGACAAGTGTCGTCCACCTGACTGGGTCGCAGGACTCGCCTGTGAATTCCGACTGAAGAAACGAGTGTCACTTGACTTACTTGCACAGGTGATTCTGATTCCCCGGCTTTCTATCGTCAGTTTTTTTTTTTTTCTGCGCTGAGTTCGTCGGTTTTATTGCAGGTCCCAAAAATTGTTTTCCCTCATGCACCTTCTACTTTTTACAAGATTATAATTTTACAAGTTTTGCATACACAATAATCGTTTATTAATCCCCCGCAAAATGGAAAACGGCTTTTGTTATAAACATATTTCATTCAATAAATTACACAAAAGATCGAAAATAATGTAAAGTAAGCAATTGGGAGAGAGGGCAGTTTATTTAAGTTATTTAAGGATACACCAGGCACACTAAAACAGATGAAGAAGACACTACGAAAAACAAGACAGAAAGTGGGGCTTTCAAAGTAAGATTGTTTCTAATGAAAGATACAAATTTCAAAGTAACCTGTATGTATGACCTTAAGTGTGAACAGACTATAATTAAGTATCGAAACTGATATGAAATTAGCCAACCCCAGCAGGCTTAAAGCGATCAGTAGCAGATATAAAACCATGCACAGCTAAAAAAAATAATAATTTGATCAGTTAAAAGGGAGTATTCAAGTGAGCCAGAAAGGAGACTCTGAAGAGTGAATGGAGCCAGACTAGCAATTTTAAAATGCAGACATAATCGAGGTCCATTATATTTCGAACAAGAGAAAAAATAATGGAACTCATCTTCATTAGGTGAACCACAAAAACCAGTAGGTGAATATTGAACTCCAATTTTAAACAAATGTGAATTTAAAGGACTTGCTTCCAAGCGGAGGCATGTATAGGGAATAACAATAAGTCTATTGGACAAATTTGGTAGAGAGAACAGGTTTAAGAAATTTAGATTTAAAGATTGAAATAGAAGTCAAGTTACGATCTTCAAAGGGTAGCCATTCCAAAGTCTAACAGTACAAGAAAAATAATGATCTGTCAAAAGTTCTATTTGAGACTTAAAGTGAGGAAGATCAAAAGGACGACGAGGTGTATTAACAGATGTAGGTTATGCATTATAAATAATAGAGCACACAGGTTCGGGCACAAAGCTGTTCACAAGTTTATACATAACAGTTAATTTAGATGGCTCTACGTTTAGCGAGTTTGTGCCAACCAGTTTCCTCATAGAGTTAATCAATATTGGTACCATGCATTGCACCGGTCACAATACGGGCATAATCAATTTGAACGCTTTCAAGTCTTTTCGCTTCAGTATCAGTGCAGTCACTCCACACTGGACTAGCATATTCTACAACAGGTCGATTAAAGGAAACATCTGAATGGTCTCTAAGGTTTGGCGGTCCAAAGTATATTTCAAACTTTTCATAATATTAATCAATTCACTAGATTTAAACATGGTTTCAGAAATACGATCATTCCAGCGGAGATCAGAACATAAGGTTAGCCCAATATGTTTGTGTTTACTCACGTCATCCAGAACGTGACCTTAAAATGAAATTGGTGGATGATGAGAGGAATTAGGTTTTAAAGAGACAAGCATATAGTCCGTTTTGGGGTATTGAAAATAACCAACCAATATTTGGACTAATGTTTAAAATCGGTAAGATCAGAATTGAGCGTCTGAGCTGCAGTAACAGGATCATCGACAGTTAAACAAAGAGTAGTATCATCAGCGACCATTTTGACGTTGGATCCAACTATGTCAACAATATCATTAATATAAATTAAGGACATTAATGGACCCAACACTGAGCCCTGCGGTACACCAGCTTGGATGAAGCCCCAAGAAGATTGACTTTTTATAACCACTCGTTGAGAGCCATTCAGAAGATAGTCAGAAAACCATCAAAGGAGATTTCCAGTGATACCTGAGTTCCTTAACTTATACAGGAGGGCAGGATGCCAGACCTTGTCGAAAGCCTTACTTATATCTAGGAAGACAACTCGAACTTCCTCTTGTTTATCAACAGCATGGCAAAGTTGCTTTTGTTGTAATAATGTATCGAGGCTTAGAAGAGTTCCAAGCACTTCCGACTCGTCAAGAGTTGAGTCAAGACAATGATTTGGAAGGTCAGCATTTCCAGGTGGAGTTGCTGTACCAACGTAAACATTATATTGCTGCAAAAGAATGAATTGAAAATTTGAGCTTTGCTTAAATCATCAGAAATAAGATTGCCATCATGAAGGATTATTGTCGATAATTGGTTCTGTTTAAGGAAATATTTTACAGTTTGCTACCAGTCTTGCTTTTTCTAGCGGAAAGATTCCAGACAGGTAAGACACCAAAAATATATCCCACTTTAGTCAAACCTAGCTCAAAATGTATTTGCGTTAGGATTACATATCATATATGTCTGTACTCGTCATACTCCAAAGAATTTATATGTCCCTTATTTGGGTGTCTGTGATGTTAATTGTTGAAGAGACACTTGAACGTTGACCGCAAAGCATCCACCCCACAAATGTCGATACAAGTCACTAATTATTTTCGATAAAATCATAATTACACTTGGATCTTAATCCTGACATATCCTTGAATAGTTTAAATGTTGAGTATCTTCAAGCCTATCAAAGGCAGAGGTACCATTCCAACTTTCATTCATAGGTTTGTGCTTGAACGTGTAAATGTTGAATATCTACAAACTATTACAGGTAGAGGCGTCATTTCCAATTCAATTTATAGGTTCGTGCTGCAGGTGCATCCAGTGAACCACATGCTAGAGTTGTAAAATTTTAATCTATGCAAATATGGGGCACTTGAAAAGTGTAAATGTTGAATATCTTCAAAACTATTAAAGGAGGAGTTGCCATTTATTTACACTTGGATAATCTTCATAGGTTTTTGTTTGGACACACCCAATTGACCACAATCAAACGTTGAAGAATTTTACTCTATGCAAATTAGGAGAATAAACAAAATTTCAATCTTCAAAACAATTGCAGATAGAGGTGTCATTCAAACTTCAATTGATAGGCTGGTGTCACAGCTAACTCCAATTAAATATTAACCAAAGTGGTAGCATTGACATTTACGCATATTTGCAATATTAGAATTTTGAATATTCAACTTCAAAATTGTTATATATATATATATATATATATATATATATATATATATATATATATATATATATATATATATATATATATATTTATATAAAAGGGCTATTTTAACTTCAATTTTTACGTTTGTGATATAACTGCATCCAATGAACCATGAATTTTAGTTGTTTTTTAAATCTTGAATAACTTCAGAACAGTTATATTGAGGTACCATTCCCAATTGAATCTTTAAGTTTGTGACATAGCTTAATCATCTATGTCTCTTTTGAAAAGTTCAAGAAAATTATTGTTGTGAGAGTTAGATAAATATTGTACAGGCAATCTTTAAAAGTTTTTTTGGTACATACACTGACATGCTGACAGGCTAATCAAATTTTCTCTCGTTATTATTATTATTATTATTATTATTATTATTATTATTATTATTATTATTATTATTATTATTATTATTATTATTATTATTATTATTATTATTATCATTATCATTATCATTATCATCATCATCATCATCATCATCATCATCATCATCATCATCATCATCATCATCACAAAAAGGGCATTTACTTGGCTGAAAGTGGAAATGAAGCTTAGCAGGGTTAACATAAAAAACAAGCCTATAAAGTCAAAATTAAATTTTCCTCACCACAGGCAAAGGTGTCTCTTATGGTCGTGCTCACGTTAAGATGTTGATGTGATTTTTCCACAGGATCAGATCCCAAAGTTTACAAAGCGCTAAGCTGAGTTTGGGGTTGAGGAATAACATCAAAACACTTGCCCGTATTCCCAGCGGTCAACATTTCTGGAACTGGGCGGATATGGACACCGCAAAAAGTCCTTTTCATGGCAAACCAGACTTTTTCTCCGGTAAATTACTTTGTACATGACCCGTCTGATCACGAATTTGTCGGACACTATGTCCAGTGGCTACATGTGAGCATGGTGTCATTAACGTAGTGCCGAGGACTGATTGGTCATACAGGTGTAGGATGATTGCCTTTTCTGGGAACCTCTATGATCTACAGGCTGTTGAAACTGCACACATTATCCACAGATAATTTCAACCATATTACTTTTGACTCTTCAAAACCATTTGCAGGGCCTACACCACATGGCCACTTTGCTCTGTGTCGTACCATGTGTGTCACGACAGAAAACATATTTGTATGTCATACAGTTTTATTTTTTTCTTCGTGAAAACAAGCAATGTACACGGTGTTCCCTATGTTTGTGCTGAAGCAAGCCTGGATCTGCGTGTTGGGAGTCTCCAGTAAAACCAAGTAGTTCTACCTACTTTACGGCCGTACCTTCATGGTAACACATGCTTTCCAGGCATGCTGCAGGCAACACCAGGGAACATCGTGTAAAACCTATATATTGCATACATATAACCTTCCACACACTTACAGACATAGCAACCTTACGCACAGTCCAGGTGCACGAAATGTAGCGTGTATTCTGCAATGGAAATTACCCTCGCGCCCCCCCCCCCCAAAAAAAACCCATCTTGCATCAAATGTTTTAAATTAATTCACCTGAGCTGTTATGCAATTTTGATAGCCGCAGACCGGGTTAACGGAGTTGGATTGCGGTCCGTAACTACCTGATTGCTTGGCATACTTACTTGTCTGCTTTTCTTACTGGGTCACGCATGAGATTAAAAAAAAAAAAAAGAAAAAAAAATCTTATTTTAGGGGGTGAATGCAACGTTTAAGTCTATTTTCTGTCAAGGACTATGTTTTTTCTTTTCTCTATTTTGACGATTTTTTTTCTCTCTATGCTTCAAAAATGTCATTAACGCCGACAGTCATCGGCCTATGATGAACCACGGGGATGCCCTTCACAAACCAAGTTGTAGCATTGCGGGTTGTTCACAATGTTAGCACAAAACGAAAAAACCTATAGGCTGTACGTGAGAAGTTATCCTTTTGCTTTCTCTTGGCCGAAACTCACGAAGCGTTTGTTAGGTCTTCAGTGAGCATAACTACAAGGTGATCATCAACATAATATCATGTGTTCCCACTGTATGTTTCATTGCAGGCCATTTGAACCCTTTCCGGACGATGTGTTTATGTCCGCTAAATAGTTGTCCTGTCAGTCATTAGAATTATGATGTGCAGCATATTGGTGAAAAATACATGCAAGACTTTATCCACCAGGTGGATTTGTACTTGCTCAACAACTTTCGTTGCATCTGGACTTTGCTTCCCGCGAAAATTAATCAAATGACAGAGGTAGATCTAAGGGATTCCAATGCGTCCACTCTCACACTAAAATACACAATGACAAATTCTACCGCACAGATGTCTCGATTTAGTTTCCTTTAAATTTTGATATCAGTTCTTTGATGTCATCGGCAATGTCTTTTGTCTCATAGTAGCGACTGTATCGTTTGTAAGGCTCGCCGTCGGGTGCAATAAGAAACTTTTCAAAGTTCCACGAGATATCGCTTCGGCTTACGGGACTCCAAATGATGCATTTCGGGTCCCCCATGAGGTGATCCCGGTTATCTGAAGGCAAAGGTAGCTTCTGACGAAGGTACTTGAATAAGGGATGCGAGTCTTTACCATTCACTTCGACCTTGGCGAAGATGGGAAAGTTGGGTTGGTAACCATTTCCAGGTCGAACATGCCTAAGCGAGTTCATGATTTCTGACTCAACCGCATTTTCCTGAAATCCAAAGGCAAATACACCCATAAATAAAATTATATCGTTTACTTTTTTACACATATACCGGCATAATGATACATGTTTAATGCACATATCATTGGCAACCAGAACCGGCTCCGGTATTCGGCACGTGTGTTCAAAGTTAAAAAAAAAAGAATACACAGCACCCCAGTTGGTTCTACAATCAAATTGGTAAGCAGTTGTTATGTATATAATACACAGCATAAGAACTTCACATCATGGGCTCCCCTTTGTCAGGGCCAACCAAAGTTTTAGGCAGAACAAGTAATTTTTTAATTAATACGGATTTGAACTATTCCTTGCCCGAACTTTGGTCAAAATGGGCAGTGGGATCAGTCGCCAAAGTCTCTCTAATGTAAAGCCCTGAGCATATAACCATCAAAACAAAAAAGATAGCCCTTGCTTTTTGTAAGTATCAACTCTTTGTAATTATGCCTAAATTTGCCTGCTTAGCCACTTGTTACGCTCAGATAACGAACCGGCCATGCTTTACCTGCGATTTGAAATTTACATCGGAATCGAATATAGCTACAATTTGCATCGCGGACAAGCAGGTTTAATCACATAGGTATCTACATGCGGTAATGGTGACCAGTTTCTTTCGTTATACATGTGGCTCCGGCTGTGCCCAGGCTACAAATTAAACTGAAATCAAAGGAGGCAATATGTAAACGGGGAAAGAACATCCACTTGAAACATGTTTCAACAACTGTATAAGCTACCCAAGGTCTAACAAAATATATGTGTGGTTCCGGTAAGCCGACCGCACCTTATGGATATGTTACAACATGGTGAGCGCTTCTATTTGCTTTTGATCGATCGACTTTGACACCGGAATTTGCGGGATCATTTGTGAGGTGAGAGAGGTTCACACCTACAAACATGTTCGCCAAGTCGGAATGCTAATAGGAACCGGTAACAGGTGGCCCATGATCCTAGTGCTCTTCTGACATATAATCTGATGTCCATCATCAAAAATTAATTTCCTGAAATGCATTCCCTCCATGGCCATGAGAAATTAGTCGAGGCCATCCGTATAATAATAATAATAATAATAATAATAATAATAATAATAATAATAATAATAATAATAATAATAATAATAATAATAATAATAATAATAATAATACCCTCAAACAAGGAAAATGTAGAATTTGGCAAACCTACATCGAGATAATAGATTACCAACGAATTCTACAAACTCAAGTAAACATTGAAATAATAAGGAATACAGATAATCATACAAATACAAAATATAGCATCATAATGCGCAAATTTAAAACACAGGGGGTGGATAGCTTGCCTGCAACGCAGACAAATTTCCGGCATAGCAAGAGGTCGGTCCCAGATGTGCATTGCGCACACCATCTGGACCAGCCGCCGCAGCGCAGTCCTATCCCAGCAGCCCACCAATGCCCCGCCACGCCGCAGCCCACCGGCAAAGACCCCGTCGGCCCACGTAACGGGGCCCGTAAAACAAGCTCGGTCCGATGGGCCCGCGTACCCTCTCCGTAACAGCGACAACACAGCACGACACCAAGCCACCGCAACAAGACCACACCGCGGCGGCAAATCCCCGTGGAATGCACAGGATCATGAGACCAGTCGTGTGGCTCAGTAAACAGTGGAGTCCGCCATCCACATCAGGTCAAAATGAACGTGTGAGCAGAGACACCAGCGTGTGTTCATCGCCTTACGATTTTAGAAAATGTTCGTGGCAAAATAGATGTCGTAATGCATCCACAATGCCATCACCAGTTGAAAAAGATACTTTAGGCTTCATGTGACCGAAAATTACACTCAAAGCAGATATATTTTGGGCTACAACACGGTCTAGTAATGTTCCATAAGGAGCTTCTTCGAGGTTATATACAAAGATATCATGTAAATAGACAAGTCACGACCTGGACTGTCAACAGCAAAAATTCGTGAATATAATTAAAGGACACGCTTTATGTGTACTTGCGATATAACCTTAACCCGCATAGCATTCAACAATTTTGTATGTCTGAATCTTTTGCCCAATCCAAGATATTGTTTTATAAGACAGCCCTAAGTAGAATCCATTTGAGCAACATGTTTTTGTTTCAGGTCGAGGCACTCTAAACCACACAGTAGAGCAGGCTGGCAGATACTATTCCACAGACAACTCTTGCTGTCCGGTGCTAGCCCTGGATACTTCACGCCAGACTTGTTCAGATTGTGGTAAGATCTTTTACCCTTGATAATACGAGTTTCCACATGGTCATCATATGTAAAGTTATTAGACTACACAACACCTAAAATGTCTAACTGGTCCACAACAGGTAATTTCTCTTTCTCGATGATAAATAGAGGCTGGTGTGCATACATATGCTCATTGTAGATGGTACACTTAGATTTACTGGTATTAAACTAAATGCCCCATTTTTTGGCATAGCCTTCACATGTATATAACATTTTGAAGCCCGAAGGCCGGGGAACTAAAAAGGGTTATGTCGTCTGCATTAGCATTGGGGTTAAATTTACAATTCCCTATCATAATGCCATAATCAGATTCATTAAGTTCTGTCAATAGATCATTAATAAATCTATTAAACAATACCAGAGAGAGGATGCTACCCTGATGGGTGCCCCTACCGACCGTAAACACTCGACAATACTCCCCGTTCTATTTAACTAGAGTACGCAGGCTGCTATACCATTTAAATGGGAATATCCAATGAGAAACTGGTAAAAAATGTATTAATTTTTACAAAAGTTCTGGGTGCCATATTCGGTCAAAACATTTTTCCGTTTCTAAACTTGATACGTTTAATGGAGTTTTCTGACTCGTATAATAAACAACAACATCGTGTAGAAATGTAGAAGGCATAGATGTACTTCGGCCTTCCCTAAAAACGAAAAATAGCCCGAACACGAATAGCAGAAGACCAGATACTTGACCTAGTGACCTACTTTTGTTTCACGACACACCTTAAGTTCAAGATATGTGTGTATGTGAAGTTTCATGAAACTAGGTTAAATAATAAAGGAATTATAGCTTGGACACGATTTACAAGGATATGTACCTGTGATCCAGATACTCAACCTAGCGACCTACTTTTGGCATATGACACACCCTTATGTCCAGATTTTATCTATGTGTAAAGTTTTATTAATCTAACTTGAAGGACAACAGAATTACAGCCCGGACATGAAGTGTTATGTAGTTTTACATGATGTATCACCCACCCACCCCCACCCCCTGGCCTCATTTATAACCTTGCTAATCACAGGTCTCATTTTGGGCTGACTGTAGTCAATAAAAATAGGCTATCACCGTGGCCCAGAGACTTGACATAGTGACCTCCTTTAGTTTCATGACATACCTTGAGGTCAAGATATATGTGTGTGTGAAGTTTCATTAAACTACGTTTAACAGTAAAGGAATTACAGCCCAGACACGATTTTTTAAGGATATGTCACTGTGACCCAGATGCTTGACCTGGTGACCTATTTTTTGGTACCTGACAAAACTTTATGCGTAGATGCGTCTGTGCAAAAAGTTTCATTTGTTTCAGTTACAAAGTAAAGGAATTATAGCCCGGACATGACTTTAAAAGAATATGTCACTGTGACCCAGATACTTGACCTAGCGACCTTCTTTTGGTACAGGACACACCCTTATGTCCAGATGCACTAATATGTAAAATTTCATTAAACTAAGTCGAAGGACAAGCGAAATATAATCTGGACACAAAAGGTGAATGGATAGATGCACGGATTCATGGATAAAGCGATTTCTATATGCCCGTGTCCGGTAGGAGGGGGCATAATCATTTCTTAGAATGTATTCCTTTCGTGACCATGAGAAGGTAGGTCAAAATCATCCATATAATGCAAAATAGAAATTTTATATATAATACACATTAGTGGTACATTCGGTTTTTGAAGCCTTCTTATTTCTCAAAATGTAGCATTTAGTGTCCTTTACTACAGCCTTAATGACCTTGAAAACTACGTGAAGGTCATTCCGAATTTAACAAAATTTGACCTTTAGCCCATTGCATATTCGTTGTAATTTAAGAAGTTGCATCTCAATTCATAATCATAATAATGAATTCAGTGTATTTTTTTACAACGGTAATGCTTGTTCCACTTCATACTACCCGTGGCACCACTATGATTCCATATTACATCGACTTTTGTCTGTATAATGTTTGTGTATATATTGCTACATGTGCAAAAGTTCAGATGTAGTAACCATAACAAAAAAAATCATTTACTGAAATGCATTCCATTTGAGACCTGGAGAAAGTAGGATACACATTTGTGGTACATTTGCTATCATAAGTCTTATTCTTTCTCAACATGATGCATTTTAAATTCGTTTTTAACACCTTTTGGTCCATACCTTCCGTAGTACTGCAGATAGCGCGACTAAATTCCTGTTTGTTTTCATCTTTTTGCCTGATTGACATTCCTACCAAGTTTCGAAATGATTCATGAAAACCATTTCAAAACACTGCATTCTCAAAATCCCCCCTAATTTGGCCCAAATATCAAATAATACTATAGGTGGCATCACCAATATCAAACTCAAACTAAATTTTCATACACTGACAAGTCCTGAAAGTTATATGGGGCTAACATGAAAACTGCTACCTGTATCGGATTCACAAGCAAAAGTTTACAGACGGATTGATGGACGGCCGGCCAGACATGAGTGATCACAAAAGCTCTGAAACCAATGGTCAGCACGCCTAAAAAGGTTTCTGGGCTGTTTACAACGTGCCCTATGACTCTGAAAATTACTGCACCCGTAAGTGTAAGTATCGTGCTCTCTGACTGTCGAAAAATAAGTTTGACTTTAAAAGTGCGCGTTAACTTTGGAGAATTACGGTAAAAATGAAAACAGCTGTTAACATTTTATGGCTTATGGAGCCATGGTAAAATAAAAGTATTACCAGGAATCATTGCGCATTGTGAAGAAGCACTTACGGTTTGGTGTTGTGAACATGCAAAGATCAACCACATAATTTGCTGTCCCTATGAGCATGACCATCCGAACGAAGTTGGGTGAGACCCACCCAAGGTACATTGCCACCAAGTTTGAAGTCAACCTGACACTGACAGTTTCTTCAGAGAAATTAGACTTGCTCAAGTCTCACTGGACTGTCTTCCGTATTTTATTTAAAATCAAAATCATTGCAAAATTAAATTTTAAGTAAACACACGTCGTAGCCTTATTCTGTTACAATACAGGTTGGCCCTTCAAGTTACCTGGCTGGTTGGCGCGGAACGTGTATATAACCAGATAACATTGACTCCAGATGATTAGCGCCGGGCGGTCTGCACTGTGTTTCTTATCACGCAGAAAAGCGAGCGGTCATAACGCACTCCTCTGCAGAAGCTGTTAATTGAGCTACTGTGTAATGAAGGATTAATTGCAGTGCACCGCGTCAGGCGGAGGGCGTCCAGTGCCTGGTGTCGGCAGCCAGAGGGAGACGGTCAGCTTTGTCTCGCTTGAGTGGCCAGTGACTAGCCATGCATTCATCGAAGACCACTTTGCACTCGCAATGATAATGGGATTAGAACTGACAAGGACTCAATAGCTGCTACTGTTGAAACCGACACGGCGGCAGTGTCGACCAGTTAAAAAAATAATAATAATAACAGTAGGACCTACTTAATAACACCGTGTAGTTGGCATAATATTATTCAGTTAACTTTGTGGAGGGGAAAATGTACCGCACTTCTGGGTGGGACCGCCGGATGGGAAAATAGGGACATGCACCAGGGACTTGTGCGAGTCTACAGAGAAATCGAAAATGTGAATTAGCATCCGAATGCCCATTGATTTGCATAGTAATCAATAGAAAATGTGCATTTACCGATATGTACCCGAATTGAAAAAATCGTTAAAAATATCGGGAGTCCACAGCAATGCAACCTAGTAAACACGTTTTTATTTGACCCTATCAAAAGGAACATATCCACCAAGTTTCACCTTCATGTGAATGGCGGTTCTGATGAAGTCAAAAATAGCAAAAACACACGAAAAAATAATAAATTAAATAGGAAAAATTGCAGCGCCACCTGGTGAATCAATTAAGAACTAGGAGCCTCTAAGAGTGTCCCTGTGTGATATCAAAGCAATGGTGTGAGCGGTTTAGGAGGTATTTTAAGATTTCCCCCTTAAAATAACAAAAAAGTTCATTAAAAGCGAAAAAATCACTGGAACATGACCATTTGTATAAAACTGTTAGAGCCCCACCCAAGGTACATTGCCACCAAGTTTGAAGTCAATCTGACTGATAGTTTCTTCATAGCATTAGATAGCCCATTGACTTACATAGTAATCAATAGGAAAGGTGCATTTACCAATAAGTAACAAAGTGAAAAAAATCATTAAAGATCAGGAATCCACAACAGTGCCACATAGTGTACAAGTTTGCTTCTTCCACAAGGAACATATCCCACAAGTTTCAGCTTAATCGGAATGACGGGTCTGGAGACAAAGTCGAAAATGGCAAAACACACACACACACACACACACACACACACACACACACACACACACACACACACACACACAAGTAAATTAATAAAATGAAAACACACACACACACACACACAAGTAAATAAATAAAATGAAAACACACACACACACACACACACACACACAAGTAAATAAATAAAATGAAAAAAAAAGGAAAAATTGCAGCGCCACCTGGTGAACACATTAAGATCTATGATTCCCTAGGAGTGTTCCCGTGTAATAACAAAGCAACTGGATGAGCGGTTTTGGAGAAGATGTGTTCAAGATTTTCCCCCCAAAAGAACAAAAAAAAAAAAAAAAATCGTTAAAAGTCCCAAAATCACTGGGCCTTGACCACTTGAAGAAACCTAGTAGAGACCTACTTAAGATACATTGCCACCAAGTTTGAAGTCAATCTGGTCGATAGTTTCGGAGAAGAAATTGAAAATGTGAATAAGCACTAGATTGCCCATTGACTTACATGGTAATCAATAGGAAATATGCATTAACCGATAAGTACCCGAATTGAAAAAAAAAATCGTTAAAAATCAGGAATTCACAGCAGTGTCATCTAGTGAACAAGTTTGTCTGCCCCTTGAACAAACTTGTTAGAGACCCACCCAAGGTACTTTGCCACCAAAGAAGTCGAAAATGTGAATTGTTGACGATGGACGGAAGGACGACGGAAGGACGACAGACGACGGACAGAGGACCATAAGATAAGTTCAGCTGACTGACTAGTCAGCTGAGGTAATAACTACAGATATGTAAATATCTCTGCGTAAAGATCCTTGACGGAGATAAAGGATGCACCTTGTGGCTTATTCCTTTTCTGTGCTTGACTGTTCAATAGTGGCAGGAAGCTATGGTTTTGAACATGTAAATTTCGTGGCTATTTTAGGAATGTCTTTAGTTACGAAAGCGCCCTATGTGGTTTATTCTCTCGAGTTTCAAACATGTTTGCACAATTTTCACTCCTTACTCTTAGACCACCAACGTGGAGGGAAAATCCCTGCTAACTGTAGGTCAAGGTTGGGGCATATGTATTCCAAGTTTTTCAAACAGCATTTGTATTTTTGAATAAAATAATACAAACTGGTGCAAAAGAGTGCCATGAAAGCATGCATACCACATGTACAATCTGCTTAGTCGACTGATTCTTTAATCACAAAGCCAATAGGACGTATTCATATTAAGCAATGTTAACTGCGGCCCTGCTCTGCCAGGCAATACAATTATGCTTCCACTATGATGAGGGCCCATAATCTGGAAATGCTACCTGACCACCTGGACATGATGCTTTTTTTCTACCTAAAAGTGGCAATTTCTACATTTTCACGTTTCCCGTTGTTTCAAAACAATTGAATAACTTTTCTTTTGCTTTTTGCCACCTCAAATCGTTATTACTAAGTATTAGAGAAACACAGTTGGCGCTGCTAAATATATGGATTTGCTCCCCTTCCTTTCAAGTTCCTTGCTGTGAGATAGAGGGCAGTGCAGGGCCTCAGTCAATATAAATATTCTATTTACAGGAGAAGCCTTCGCAACTTTCTGCTAATGAGCAAGTACCCATTTAGAACATTTTGTTACAATACTATTTCCGTTTCGTGGAAGAATAGGTGTTCGAAGCATATTTTGTATCAAGAACCTGCATTTAGTTTGTCTAACTTACGATGGGGCGGTACTATCAGTTGCTTTGACAGCTGACCAGAATGTTCCTGTCTCGGAAACAATGAGAAGCCACATTTTATACATATGGTTAAGACAATTGAGTCTTAACCAGATGTAAACTACTAAATTAAATTCAGAATCCTTCTACTACAACGATATCACGTCTTGAAATTTTCTTCCTGAAAACATCAAGTTTTCGCAAAACCCGAACCTTTTCAAAAAGCAAGTTAAAAACATCTATTATTGGAAAGTTCCCAAGCCAAATTTTCATCCTTTCCTTACTGTTCTGTGTTCCTCTGGTGACCGAGCGACACTTTAGTTTCCATTTGTGATATCAGTATCACTATTATTATTTCTACATTGGTCTTTTTATACACTAATATATTTAACTTACAATTCACATGTCTGCGTTCAGTTTAAATGTACTTTATGTGCTACACATATTTTTATATTGATTCTTATTGGGACCCCTTTGGAAATAAACCCTCGGGTTTTAACGGCTTCCCCTGCAAAATCGATACTTTACATGTTATATGTAGTACCTTTTGTATTACACGATTTTGCCAATAAAGTCATATCATACCACATAATGTATTGCATTACAACCATCACAAATTTCTATCCAAGATATATGATCATCTCACGCAGGGCACTATGCCTTGTATCAAGTCACAGCTGCCTATGGCCAAAAACGACACGATGCACAAATTATTTTCTAAGACAGTCTGCATACTCATATTTTTTATGACTGTGAAAAAGTGTCCAAAGGGGTCGAACAGTGAAGACCTTGTTGATTGTTCAGTGGTTAGTCACATAGAAGGAATCCTCACAAGCCCATACACCACCTAGTCGTTCAACACGGGGACTCGGCTTGCAAATAGGCAAACATTATATTTTTACATTCTCTTGCCCCCCCCCCCCCCCGCGCCACACAACACACATCAGAAAGAGCATGGACGCCTCACTAGCATGATTGGCATTTATTGTAGTGTTAATCTCAAAACTCCATTCTGTCATTTGGGATACCTATATGGTGTTTAGGTATTTGAGGGCTGGAATTCAAAAGAATTGTGATATTTATTGGCAACTTCCCTGTCAAATATTGACAAGCTCACTGAACTATCCCAGTTAAGCATGGTTCACTAAGGAATTGGGAATAATTTGTAAGAATAGCGCAACCTGACCTAAGCTTAGTATAGACACAACCAGAGATTACATTCACGTCACGCCGCAAAATCTACCCTTAAATTGAATGCGATGTGTACGGAGGTTTATGTGGAATTTCTATTGTTAGGAGCATAGAGGAAAACTATTATTGCATAAAAACAAAACAAAACAAAACAAACCAAAAACATTTGAAGAAGAGTTTGCGTTTTGGTCGAACAAAAACAGCATTCTTTTGAATTAGTCTAGATTAAAATGTTTGATATTCAATTTTTTTTTATTCTGGGCTACCAGAATTGATACTGGCAGCCATTTTGGATTCTCAAAGATGGTAGTATACAATCATCGTGGAATGATAAAATGGACATCTTCTTGGTATTATAATATGAACACAATATTACTCTAATGAGATTGAATTACTCAATATTCATGGCAATCTATCTGTTCTTTAGTGTATATACGTAAGCAGCAGCAGCAGCCTTCTTGAATACCTTAATATTCTTTGTAGTAGAGTGACGCCCCGAAAGAGTTCGAACCCGCTGAAAATAGTTATGCACAAAAAGCCCTATTCGGCAAAAGAAAACCGTGTGTGGCACACAGACATGATTGAGCGAGAAGGGTTGAAAAACATGTGAGAAGATCATAGCTTATTTCTACTCTCTTTACACTTCAATAAAACTGAGAAAAATACTTATAAGAAATAGTAAAGTACAAACAGGACCTGCCAATAAAGAGTTTTAATGAGATAAGGCCTGCCTCAAAATAAAGAGCTTAGACATCAGAAAAAATCCATCCGACACCCAAGCAACCACATTTACATTTTCCTGCTCAAACCGGTCCTATATGACCAAGCATTTCTGCTGTTTCTTTTGCGACCATGCTCTCATTTCAAACTTCGAAAGTTTGTTTTGTGGCCAGTCATTTAAATTGTCGTCTGCTGCTTCTTTTGTGGCCAATCATTTAAAATTGCTTCCCATCCATTGCTTCCTTTTCCTTTGATAGTAGTCATCTGGTCACTTTCAAAAGAAGACACTTTCAATTATCGGATTGTTTCATCAGTGTGGATAGATGCCCTTTCCACAGAGTCGATGCGACTTTTCATTTCTTAACTTACACCGGACTAAAAAAAAATGCTAATGCGTCAATTATCCCTTGATACTCCAGCGTGAAAACTGCTGGGTCAGCCCATTGTGCGCCATTCTAAAAGAAAAAAACAAAACAAAACAAAACAAAACAAACAGATTTAGATATCTGAAATCTGGGTGACCAGGTCACTACTTTTAGAGTCATCAAACGTTTGAATGAAAGTATGGCCGGATGATGTCATATTAATATTTCAGACATCAGTCAACAACTTCCTCTGAGCGCGTCCGATGGAGCTGTTTACTCAGTCCTTGACACTACCTCGCAAGAGTGAGTCGATGGAGTTCCAAATGACAATGCACTTCACAAATGAAGTTTATGAAGTTCGCCTTTCCGCGAGCCGAATCAGAAAAAAAAAAAACAAAAACAAAAACAAAAAAAAAATTAGAAAAGAAGATATGCTTCAAGGTACTCAACATTGCATTAAGCTTATGGCTGGATGAAAATTTCAAAGTCCAAATGACCTTGAGTTGACTTTAGACCTTTACAGGTCACATGTAAATTGCAAAAATGTACAGTGTTACAATAAAAACAATTTAAGCCCAACATGAACCAAATCAGATGAAAATTGACCAAGTTGTGGCAAGATGAAACTTTCAAAGGGCCAGATGACCTTGACCTTTGCCCTATAGAGGTTACAAGTTCTTACAAAAATGTGCAATGTTGCAATACCTACAATTTCAGCCCAACATGATCAACATAGGATAAAAATTGTGCAAGTTATGACTGGATGAAAATTTCAAATTTCCAAATGACCTTGACCTTTAGAGGTCACATGTAAATTACAACAATGTGCAGTGTTACAAACATATAAATTGAAGTTGGATTGGTTACCTGTACCTATTATAGTTTTGAAGATATTCAAGATTTAAATTTTCAAATGGCCCTAATTTGCATAACTTTCAAAACCGTTGAACCCTCTTTACAAAAACTCAAGACTTCATGTACGGAAGTATTATCATGCCAAGTTTGGAGTTTTTACGTGTAATACTTTTCAAATGAAATGTCGGACATATTTGCCTGGAAAGAAAGAAAGAAAGAAAGAAAGAAAGAAAGAAAGAAAGAAAGAAACAAACAAACAAACAAAGAAGAAAGAAAGAAACAAAGAAAGAAGAAAGAAAGAATTTCTAGAAAAACAATATGTCTGTGTTGGCGAACAGAAATAATAAGAGAAATAATCTACATCTGCCAAACAGGAAGGCGTGTATCTTGCGCAACGTCCGTAAGTTGATTCTTCCGCTGTAAGTACAGACAGTCAACCTCAATCGAAAATGTAATTATATTATATTGTCGGCAGAATGTATTGGTCCGGACAACCGATACTTCGTACATATGGCACTACACAAAGCTCACGTTTTGTACGAACCTGCATTAAGCATGATTTAGTCACTGTGCCAGAAAAAAACGACAAAATCAAAATGCTCAATCTGGCTGTGCGATCTCGTGACAATTGCTGTGTAACCTGACAATTCTGGCAGCAATTTACTGCGGGTAGTTTGCAGGGGGAGGGGGGAAGGTGGCACGGGTATTTTGTTTCATGTAATATCACACTGCTCTCATGAGATGCGTGACTGGAAATTTTGTCAACTTCCCTTTCTACTTTCATAGGATGATTTGTTGGGCCAAGAAATGACTTTGTGTGACGTGAGAGCCCAGATTTTAATTACAAATGTATTCTGCGTGATAGGCACCCAAGCCACCCTCAACACTGTACAGAACACAAGCAGAGTATACAGATGGGAAAGTTTGAATTTTGTAGCCTGCCATGTTCGTGAGAGGGCAGAGCTAGGATTCCATATATACGGGTACGGATACGGCGAAAATTGCGCAACATGAAATTACATACAATGATTCCCTATGTGCCGACAAGGGTACGGTTTCTCATACGGATACGGGTACGATTTTTCTTACCGCACCATGTAGCGATTGAAATCGTATCCCTGCCCAAAACGGACAGGAATTCCCTTGAAATGACATGAAATGTTACATAATTTGTTGGTGTATCCCTGGTAATTATGTCTGGGTGCAAACCCAGACATTTTGTTTTTCCAAGAATTCTTTCTTTCTTCTTTACGACCAGATTTGTCCGGAGTTTTTTTCGGACACTATTATTCCGACAATCACCAAACTTGCCATGGTTACTCACCTACCTGTGAAATTATGCACCTGGGTTGGAATAGTCATGATGTTTAAAATTATGCAAATTAGGGGCAATTAAATTTTAAAAGCTCCATATCTTCCAAACTATTGCAGATAGACACAAAGTTCTCACGTACACATCTAGGTTTGAAACAACAGGCAAATCCAATAGCATACAAACAAAACTCACGGAATTTCTCCCCAATCCACATCCAGGCCTTCAACTGCCTGCTGTATGACCTATTGCATGACCTCTATGGTGCTAGGCAACCATTTTGCATTCATAATTAATTAGCTTGAACCTGTCTCACAGGCAGATTTTTATCCATGCATGCTAGGTGTATGCTTTGGAAGGTTTGGGTCCTGCAGAAAAAAAAAAAAAAGCGGGGGGGGGGGGGGGGGGGGGACTCCCAGCAGCTGTGTAATGAGGCTCTCAATAAAATATAGAGAATCTCTTTCTGTTCATGCAAGAACAGATCGACTCTATACTGCCATATGTACCAGGCAGGCTATAGTTTCCACTAGAGCAGCACAGACCTGTCAGTGTGCCATGACTGAAACTGGTGTCCTAGCTGGCCTGTTTTTACCCGAGGCAATGTCAGTCTGTTGAGCTTATCAGTGCCAAGGGAACACAGCCTCCAGACTTCTAGGCAGAACAAGCCTGAGTGTACCCTCTAATAAAAATGGACTACATACAGAGCTGAGTTGGCCAGACCAAGGAGGATAGAATTTATGTAATCTCAGTGGACACTTACATGTCTTTGTTTTCTTGTAACCAGTGAGATGAAGCCTGTTCTTCATAGCTAACACTGCGACAGTATAGTGCTTGTCTTGGTCTTGGTTTACAGGTACAAGTATATGTAGTTTCTTGACAGGTTCTGTTAAAATTTGTTTATGCAATAAAGGAAGAAAGACAGTTTTGCATTGCATGTATACACATCCCCTTGAATTATGTCTGTGTGCCAACACAGACATACTGTTTTTCTAGGAATTCTTTCTTTCTTTCTTTCTTCTTTCTTTCTTTCTTTCTTTCTTTCTTTCTTTACAGGCAAATTTGTCCGACATTTCATTTAAAAACTATTACCCGTAGAAACTCCAAACTTGGCACAATTATACTTCTATAGATGAAGTCTGGCCTTTTGATAATGAGAGGTCATGCTCTTCAAAATTATGCAAATGACGGCTTATTAAAGTTTTAAATCTTCAATATCTTATATACTATAGAAGATGTCGTTCCAAGTGTATTGGAGTTCGATCATATCAAGGTAAAGGTCATCTCAAATGTCAAGGTCATTTCAAGGTCAAAGGTCATGTCAAGGTCAAAGGCCAATTTTAGGTGAAAATATCATTTCAAAGGTCAAGGTTCACTTCAGGTAGAGGTCATCTCAAGGTCAAAGGTCATTTCAAGGTCAAAGGCCACTTTTGATGGTGGCTTTCTTCTAGCCATAACTTGGTCAATTTTTATCCAATTTTGATCATGTTGGGCTCAAATTTTAGCTGTTGCAACACTCCACATTTTGAAAATTACATGTGACCTCTAAAGGTCAGAGGTTCTGCAGAAGAACGATTTCCGGACTCACTTTATCTGTGGACTTAATTTCACTTTTACTATTGAAAGATTTGTGTATGGTGACAAAAGTGGAAATGGAATGATCCTCGGAGCAGTCCACGAACTTGACAGAGAGATGCAATATGTTTGTTTGTAACTTGATCATAAACCTGTTGAGTTTACATCCGTTAAAATAATGTTGCTATCCAAACTGGAAGCTATATACATTTGCAGCATTTCCAGAGATGATAATTTTTTTTGATATGCACATGGCACGGCTGTTACAGGATTAAGATATAAAAAAAGAGTAAATTTAAGGCTCCATCTCAGCCTAAATGATAACCGTGAAGTCAAACTAACATACAATGGAACTTTAAAACAGCAAAATTCCTTCATGAATCAAGAAACAGACCACAAGTAAAAGTAAGCTCATGTTTGAAGGGGTTTATTGTTAAAAATTATGCAGGTTTTCCAGATTTGACTCTCTGCCTGGCAGTTGGCTATTGAGTAAAAATCAGCTGTTTTTGTGAAACACTGTTTGTCCAGTGACTTGCAGATTTTTTTATTGATATTCAGCAGCAACATTTTATCGCTGACATTTTGGAGCTTTCTTCGTGTCAGTTTAAGTTCTTTCAAGTCTTAACTATGTTAGCGAGTGATTGTCAATTTTGACTGCTACTCAGCACTTGTTTATTTTTGGCCACATACAACTCAGTATAATAGTCTAAAATATATACATCTCAAAATTGTCATAATTCACATATAAGTCCTATTACACTGTCAGCAACAATGTATAATGTGTTTATTTATCTTTTGTCAGCACATGTTTCATTGGAACCATGAAAACTACAAACAAAACTGTGTTCCTCAATGCTCTAGTGGATGCTATGACTCGCAGTGCACCATTGTTGGTTCTTCTGAACCCAGATGAGCTGTATGAGCTCTTTCGACAGAAAGCTGAGGAATTTCACTGCTAATGAAGTATGGTATACATGTTTCTACTACAGGGTCTCTGTCTTGAGCAACCACCCATAAGACGGGGCAAAATGTGATCACTAAAACCAGTTGCTTTTCATTTCAGATACAATAACATGGGGTCTCAAGAGAGGTACCACTGTAATTAAGTTCAGTCATCAGTTATGTTTGTTTGATAGTTTTCGTTTTGTTTTTGTTTTTGTTTTTGTTTTGTTTTTTGTTTTATAGTAGAACTATGGCTATAACATAACATGCATATTATAGAAACAAAGGGCAATGCTATATTATATACCAGTACTTATGACATAGTGTATTTTGTGATTCCACCTATGTTCCACAATGTACAATTTATTAAAGAGCTGTAAAACATTTTGAAGGGCCACTAGTGAGATGAACTTCAAAGTCAGCTTAGCACGAGATGTTCATACAGGCCTCTTCTTTTGCCCATCATTAGAAACCATGATGCGCAAAAGGATGGCCCAGCCAAACTTGAAGCAGTAACCAAGATTGGGTTGCAATCAGATGGCTGTACTTATGTTGTAAACCAATCAATGATGTTATCAAAACGTGGTCTACCTGTGAAACCCGTGCACTTAAGATACATTTGGGCTGGGAATGGAAGCATGAAGGGCATTCCTCTTCCATTTGTAAAGAATATCGAATCAGAAAGATTGCGTAAGCTGATGAAAAAGCTGAGAAAGACAGAAACATTTATGGCAGCAGCTATTATGTGTGGTGAGTTATCAAGTAAAGAAAAACTAAAGAAGGAGAATGTAATAGAAAAAAATTAAAGGAGATATAGGCATGTACTTTGGAGAGTGACAGCACTTCTGAATTGAGTATGATACAATGATACAAAAGAAAAAAATCTTTCACCAAACGGTATTTATATTTTTGTCTTAAGCATTGACAAACCAAGACTTCAGATGGCAATTCTTGAACTTGAAATAAGAAGCATATTTTTTCATTCGGCATTAAAGTCTTAGAGTGCTATGAACAAAGTAATTTGTGCTCATCTTCATAAGTAGGCCATTACAGTAGACTTAAAGATGTGTACCAAGTCAAGTGTCAAGCTCCGGATGACTTGAAAAGATTGTATCATAAAGCTTGCAATATGCATGAAATATGTCACAAATATTACATTTCTGGAAAGCTAACAGAATACCAAATCATTTTCTCTCATTATCGTGCTCATTCATTGTCCCATGTTTATTCCGCAATTATACCAACCAACCATTACAATGCTGTGTTCTTTGACATTATGAAAAGAGAGTGAATTAAACTGTCTCTTTGCTCTATGCTCTTGAGCTACATGGGCTAGAACGCAACCAGATTTATGATGACGTAAACTTAATTTTTCATAACGTGGTTTTGAGCAGCCTTTCAATTGAAATGAAGCAAAAGTTGCCAATAGTACAGTGAGGACAGCTGAATTAGCTATACCATTTTTACCAGTAGCTATTCAATCAAGCCTTTGAAAATCCAGGTAGGAACTTTCTATTTTTAAGCATTGTAGTTCGATGGCATACTGCTAATGCATGTTATTGGTAGCCCCCCCCCCTCCACCCCCCCTCCACCCCCCCCCACCATCAGACCCAACTTTTTAATGTACATGTGTTTTTATATTATTTACAATAAATTGATTCATTTCATTTTGCAGGATCTGTGTGGCATTTGCAACAAATCCGAAGAGGAGGACGAGGCAACCAAAGAATGGATCAGGTGTAAAACGTATTCAGCGACACAACGGATCACGTGTCCACCTGAGTAATTCAAAAGTGAAACAACTGGAAAAAAGAACCTGGGTGTGCCATGACTGCATTTAAACCTTACAAAATCTGCAGTCTTAAAAAAGACAATTGAGCCTCCAGATCAAAATTGCACTTGATGACACTGTACATAAAACTGTACTTGGTGACCTACTTTTGGGGTTCTGATGACCTAGTATATATGGAATTTGACAGTTGTCAAAATTTCTTGTTCTTCAATGACTTGGTGTTATTATTCTATTTGAACAAACAGGCCATGTATGAAAAGCTGGATGTGGGGGGCATGTTTCGAGCAGTAACAATTTTTGAATCTTAGTGAGAGGTCAAGTCAAGGCCAAATGACCAGTTTGTTGTTGGAGTCATCTTGTGAATGATCTGCACCCTGCAATTTTTTAGTTTAGTCCATATTACTTTTACAAGTAATAACGTGTATGGAAATGGTCATCAACATCAATGTTGTTGGCGCCAATTATAGTACGTAATATAAAAATCTTGTGACCAGTCCAGCAGCCTTAGTACTTGGTGGATCTTCATGAAATTTGGTGGAATTGTGATAGAGGTCAAAGTCTGGGTTGGTTATGATACTAGTGGTGCCACCTATAATTGGAAAGAAATTATGAGTTAAAATGTCTTAAACAATAAAAATTCCACAGCGCAAAAAACAATTGGGTTAGACGAGCCAATTTTATAGAATGTATAGTTCATGTCCGATGTATTCTGCAAGAAGAGTGACCTTGACCTTTTTCTCTAAGGTCACCAGAACTGTTCAGTTGGAGGAAATTTTGTAATGGTAGGTTGTAGTTTGGGCACCAGTGACAAAGAATTGAGCTTCTATATCCGAATTGAACTTGACTACTTTGAATATAAAACTCTACTTGGTTACCTACATTATTGGTCACCATGACCCATAAAGTTAAGGGCTCAGTCATTGTTGTCTTGGTACATGCAACAATATCCATCACAGGAATTGCAAACTACATGTGGAGCAGAGTGTTTACTGGTGGATCAATAAGACACTAAAATCACAAAAGCTTTATATGTTCAGAAGCCACTTCAGGACTCACATCTTTGAAATGAATATGCAGGTGCGCTATAGCCATGGTGCCAGCATAGCATGAGGCCCATGGGCCTCGTATTTCTTAGTTTCAATTGTGAAACCTTATTTGTGGTGGGAAAAGAAATGTTGATATCTTGTATTCATCTGAGTAGCTTTGTTTGTACCTTTTACTTCATATTAGATTGCAAATTACACATTTATTTATATACTGAGGAAATGTTGTGGAGGGAAAGTAGCTGAAGAAAGACCACATGAAGAACCAATAAAAAGATGGTGTTGGAGGCCTGTTGTGATGGCTATACAGGGAAAGAGGCTGGAGGTAGTTTCTCACCCAAGGAAACCTTTGTGATGGTTGTGGATGAAGGGTTATAACCATTAATACAGTACACAAAGCACGGACAGAATTGTGGGGTTTGAGGCCCTTGGGGATGTAGGAAAGATTTGTGATGTTTGGGGCTCTTTGTGATGTCTCTGGAGGAAAAGGGGCTGTTACAAGACGGTATATTTAGCAAGGAAAGATTTGTGATGTTTGAGGTCATTTGTGATGTCTGTGGAGGAAAAGGGGCTGGGAAAAGACCGTGTATGTAGCAAAGAAAGATTTGTGATGTTTGGGGCCATTTGTGATGTCTATGGAGGGCAAGGGGCTGGGAAAAAGCAGTTAAGACATATATTATTATAAGCAAGGATAGATTTGTGATGTTTGAGGCCTTTTTGTGATGACTGTGGGTGAAAAGGGTTACGAAATTACAGTACAGAGAGCTGGGAAAGAATTGAGATGCTTGAGCGTATTTGTGATGGCTAATGGTCAAGAGGGGTTACAGAAGTACGGCACACAAATCAGGGAAAGAATAGTGATGGTTGTGGAGGATAATAGGCTGGAGAAGAACAGGACATTCAACAAGAAAAGGTTTGTGATGTTTTAGGCAGTTGTCCTGGATGCGAAGGGAAAGGGGCTGGAGAAACATCGTGTGTCAAGCAATGAAACAAATGTGATGTTTGAGGCTCTTTGTAATGGTTGTGGGTCAAGAGGGGGTACCGAAGTACAGAATACAAGGCAGGGAAAGATTTGCCTATGTAAGGAAAGGGGTTGGAAAAAGACAGTATATTAAACAAGGAAACATTTGTGATGTTAGAAGCCATTTGTGATGGTTGTGGGTCAAGAGGGGGTACCGAAGTACAGAATACAAGGAGAAGCACCCCACACAAGGCAGGAAAAATGGTCGATCCGGGCTCTGTATGATGTCTGTGGAGGAAAAACAGGGGCTGGAGCAAGAGTGCATTAAGCAAGGAAGGATTAGTGATGTTGGAGGCCGTTTGTGTTGGTTGTGGATGAAGAAGGGTTACAGAAATACCGTGTCAGGCGCAGTGTAATGGCTCAGTGTGATTGCAAATTGATAAGGACTATAGAAAGACAATAATTGAGGGTGGGTTATTTTATAATGTGAGCCACCAAATTTTTTTTACAACCCAGGTACTTAAGATATTTGGATGAAACCCAATGAAGAATCTTGCATCTCTACCTTGAGGACTTGCAAAAAAACAAAAATGCAATTATATACACTGGCCTTGCATTGTCCAACTCTTCAACAAGAAGTTTGTGATGATTAACAATAACAGACATTGTAAGGTTGACGTCATCTGTACAGTACTCGGCACCTTTACCCCTAAATTGTGCCTGGTGTATACCAAGAGCTATCCGCCCTTCATCTGGCCTAAATATTCTGTTATCAACAATGAAACAGGGTCTTTAGCCTGCGCCATCAGATGTCTTACGTGCAACTAACACGGTCCGGAAACTGTGTCTCGTAAGAGATGGGAGATAAAGAGGCAATCTATCAGGAGGAGCTCAATGTTCCGACATTATTACTCACCTTTTTACAGAATGATCGTTTTTTCAGGTTTTTTTCAGCATGTTTTGCTTTCTGACCCTATTGTACTTTGTCCTCATCAATGGACTAATATGAAGTATAAAGTGCTATTTCAAGCACATTATATTGTCCCCATAAAAGTGTACTACATTGAATTATGTACGAATAAAGATTTATATATATGAGTGAACTTTATTGACATAAACCACAAACATAAATAGGCAAGTCTCAGCTCTAGGCAATGAAACAACCGATAATATAAAACAAACAGTTATACTAATAGCATATGACATTGTACAAAAAAAAATCCGACACCTTGCATCACTAATCCAGTCCTACCCGTACATATATGCAACCCCCCCCCGGGGGGGGGGGGGGTACTCACACATACGATTGTACTGGGTACGTGCCGCGGGAAAGGCCCTGTTTTCATTACTCCCAGGATTTGAAAAGCCCACCAAAATGTACACCGCTGGATTAGGATAGCGGTAACAATTATTTGAGTGAACTGAATGTATTATTCATTTTTCGAACAAATGTATAGATCTTGGATATAGACTGGAGATACAGGATATAATAATGATAATAATAATAATAATAATAATAATAATAATAATAATAATAATAATAATAATAATAATAATAGTAATAATAATTCATTGACCCATCGTATTCAGGGAAATTAAAATAAACATTAAAGCATACATTAAGATAACTAGAGTAAACAATATACCAATACATACAAAATCATTATTTTAAAATATCGAGATGTCACGCCAGAAAATAAAAACCACAGGGTGGAACATCCGCCAGTCTCCCGTTCACTCGCACCCATGAGGCACGAGCCAACTGGGAGACCAGCAAGTGCTCCCCCCTGTCGCGTTAGGTGAAGTTTCCTGATGAGTAAGGTGTCCACATGAGCGAATCAATCACTCCGTCATGCATTGTCACAAAATACGGTTAATGCTGACAGAAAACTGCAGTAATAAGTGACATGTTCAAAGACACTACTGTTTCCACAGGTGTGCCACAATAAAGTTTACCGGCATCGACATACTGGGCAAGAAAATACAAAGATAGATCTCGCCCAGGAGTATCAATGGCAAAAATATAATGATAAAGCAAGCGGATCCTCCGCTTGCTTTATCTTTTTTTTTGTTTGTTTTGTTTTTCGGGGGAGGGAGGAGGTTGTGGGAAGTAAGAATATGCTAAAACTTGTTTAAAATTGGATTGTTGGTATCTAAAATGCACCAGGATGCCCCAATGCAGCCCTCCTTTCAACACATTAGAGGATTAAGAAAGGGTACCTTTTGGGGGCAGGATTACAGATGGGGTATTGTGTAAAAATGTCCGAGGGACACGCCCACTCTGATGTTGAGTACGTGCCCCCTTCCCCGACCACAAACATACACATATTTAGATTTTAATATACATATCAACAACTATAGGTGCTCCTTGAACGTAGCTATATATCTAGCAACTATGTGAATCACACACACACACACACACACACACACACACACACACACAAAAGAAATAGCTGGCATTCAAGAGTGACCTTATCCGACCATGGAAATATTAATAGTATTATCTGGTTGATCCTCCTTGATTCGACCCGTAAGTTCGGGGCGTTTTTCGAATGCGCAATTTACAAAGTTGCATGCTGCAGCTGAAGCTCGACCGTATTCCATGGTCATTGTGAATGAAAATGTGTCTAACCTGGATTTTTTTGCGGAAAACCTGCCATTGTGTTGACAGTCTAAACAACTGATAAACGTGTTAGTGTGTGCGACATGTTGCTGTCTTTTTCTATAATGCTTTCACGCCATTCACATGCACGTGCGTATATTTATATATAATGACCGTGTGCAAGTACACAAGTGGCCACAGTTGGGTGCTGCAAAATTTAGGTTTACGGCCATCTGTGGCCAGTGGACAAGGCGCACTGTCCCCGCAAACCGAGCGCTTACCTGGTGACCAAACTGATTGCACGGGAATGCCAACACTTGCAGATGGCCGGAGAATTTCTCGACGAGCGCATTCATCTGTGTGAAGTCCCGTGTTGTCGTTCCTCATAGGGAAGCCGTATTTTCAATTAAAATCACCTTTCCTTTATAGTTTGATAGTGGTGTCGTTTCCCCTGTTAGTAAGGGTGCTGAAAATTGAAAAACACCATTTGCACCGGCCTTGGCACTGTTCGAGTGGGCCATCGCGGTGAGAATGCGACCTACTGTGTCTGCTGCTAAGAGCTTCCGCGAAACCAACTCCCTGAATGCTCGATACATTATTGAGAACTATTTATATTGTGTCCTCCGCAAATGAAATACCAGTGCGGCACCACGTGTGAACTAAGGAAACCAGGGATCCCTGACTCCGAGCCTGAGGAAACAACGCTGCACTTGCAAATGTTAAAGATGGCCGCAAACGAATATTGCCTGTAATAGGTCCTGCAAGGTTTCGTTCAACTTCGTACTCTGCACGGTCACAATTGACCTGATGGCCTACATAGACCTATCTTACACAAGTTGTTATGAAATCGCCACGAAAGCATGTGATGAGGGGAGGTCGTATTTATATCTGTGTGCCAATGCAGACATTTTCTTTCTTTCTTTCTGTCGGTCTGTTTGTCTGTCTGCCTGTCTTCTTTAACAGCAATTTTGTTCGACAATTTTCTCGGCCCCAATTACATTTGGAAATCCCAAACTTGCCATGATTTTTGCTTCAGAAGTGAAGTCGTGTATCTATATAAAGAGGAGTGATGATTGTGAAAATTATGCAAATTAAGACCATTTGAAAATTTAAATCTTGAATATCTAAAAAAACTTGTTTATGACACTGCACATTTTTGTAATTTACATGTGACCTCTAAAGGTCAAAGGTGAAGATCATTTAGCCATTTGAAATTTTCTTCTAGCCATAACTTAGTTAATGTTTATCCGATTTTGATTATGTTGGGCTCCAAATGTAGATATTGTAACGCTGCACATTTTTGTAATCTACATATTATCTCTATAGATCAAATGTCAAGGTCATTTGGACCTTTGTAATTTTCATCCAGCCATAACTCAGTCAATTGTCATCCAATTTTGTTTACCATGTTTTACCAAAATTTCAACTGTTGCGACACTGCATATGTTTGTAAGTTTCAGGTAACCACTAGACGTCAAAGTTCAAGGTCATTTGGACCCTTAGAATGATCATCTAGCCATCACTGGGTCAATTGTCATCCAATCTTAACCATGTTTGACGCAAATTGTAGGTTTTGCAACTCTGCACATTTTTGTAATTTACATGTGATCTCTAAAGGTCAAGGTCGTTTTGCCATATGGATTTTTTTCTAGCTATAACTCGGAAAATTATTATCCAATTTTGATCATGTTGGGCTTAAATTGTACATATTGTTACTCTGCACATTTTTGTGATTTACATGTTACCTCTAAAGGTCAAAGGTTAAGATTATTTGGCCCTTTGAAAATTGCAGGTATTGCAATACTGCACATTTTTGTGATTTAAATGTGACCTCTCAAGGTCTTCGAAATTTCAAACTAGCCATATTTACAACTTTTAAAGGCACACAGACAGATTTGCTTGAAGCAAATCTTTTCTATTTCTATTTGAAATCTGAGGCGAGGGAAGGGTGTGATTGGAGAGGGCGGGAGAAGAGGGTGTGCAGGCGGAGGGGGGAGGGGAAGACAAAGGGCACCACTAAAATAATGACAGGTATACATGTAGGCGTCGCGGAACTGACCACTTATTTTGCACCCTGCAGACTTTGTTTTGAACCCCCCTCCTGCCACTTCATCAGCTTCCAATATTGACCCATTGACCCCCATAAAATTAGAAAAGGAGGAGGGGGCGAGGACGATTGCTTGATCCACAGACCAAGACTATTGTTCATATATATATATATATATATATATATATATATATATATATATATATATATATATATATATATATATATATATATATATATATATCTTTGTGTGTGTGTGTGTGTGTCTATTTCTGTATCGGAGTGCATATCTGCCATCTTTGCGATTAGGTGCACGTATGCTCTACCTCCGACTGGCGGCACGGAAGAATGGGCACTATAGGGGAGATGCATATGAATTTCCCGCCCCAACTGCATACCTGATTGCCTAGTCTCAAATGGTGAGATATGGCCAGATACGGGTCGGTACCTGTGGAGACAAGCGCGATATTACCAATATTTTGGAAATACAGAATAGTTATTAAAGACAAACGGAAATTTTTCTTATATATGGCTCAGGAAGTACTAGAAGAATACCAGTTTGGCATTTGTGAACCTAAATTTCTAAAAAAAAAAAAATTAATAAATAAATAGAAAAAAAAAATTTGTGAGATATATGCACATGGCCTAACTGTAACAGTGATGCTACCCGCACGTCCCTTATGATCACCAGGCGTCAAGCCCGTGCTTTGTGGCGGGAAATGAATATGCATACTGCGTATTGTAACACTTTCTGCTAATAACAATCTGCCACATACCCAAGATAGACTTAGCAGGTGGATATAATCTTTGGACAACTATATGAGAGCCCCATATTTGACCGGGCAATATACTATGACAGAAAATATCTTTGCTACAAGAGGATGTCTTATCAGGTAGGTTGTCCATTACAACTTGCCCGGCCGTACGGGTTATTTATAACGTACTGCCAGGGACAAGCACAGTGAAAATAAAATCAGTAAATGAAGTTCATAGGTTTATTCTTGAGAACTACCCACTGCATATATTGTAACAGAACATCAGGCTACTCCACGCTGTACAGTACAGATCATGAATTAATACATTGTAGAGATTCTCAGCTACAGAACAGTCACTGCAGAATACTAGTGGATGATAAAACCAAGTGTTGTACTGCCCTGGTTACTAAACTCCAGTTTATTGTACTTAAATAAAAGCAATATGCAGATTTTTTCAAATAACATGGTACTACCTTATATATATATGAGATGGCTCTGACATAACCAAGATGCTGTACTGCACTGGCAACAATACATCAGTTAACTGCACTTAATGTACAGAACATTACAAATAATATAGTACTATCTAATAATCATTAGCTGCAATAGCAATAAATGCACTCGTTATGAACCGTTAACCAATTCTACTGTAAAACTTACTTCTTTGATGCACTTATTTAACCCTTTCTCCCTTGAATTAAGACTGAGTCAACAGCTTTCCTTGGCATGGGTTGGGCACTAAGTGCCCAACCCATGCCAAGGAAAGCTGTTGACCTGGGGCATGTGATCTAGATAAGCGTCATGTACATTTCTCAGTCAAATTGTTTTTCACAACTGTTGAAATTAGTTGAAAACACTGAAGCAGACGACATTTGACCACCAGCCGGTTTTCGCTGGTTTGAGGGGGAAAGGGTTAACACAAGATTTTCATTCAAAGATAAATCAGAGCATCACTTGTATGTACACCTGTATGTGAATCTACTGTAGCTTGGGTCTTGAACCTCCAACACAACTGTTTTACTTAAAGGTCCTGTTGATTGACCACGTTGAAATTTGATTCATGGGTGATTCATGGGTTGTTCTCACCATACAGTGTGCTTTAAAAAAAACTTGGATCTGAAAACAATACTTTTATTTACATTTTTATTTCAAATACTCACTGCACCTTCAATCAATACTTTGCCTTCATTTGCGACACCCACAAGGCGCAAAAGGCTAATAACGTCAAAAACGCAACACCGCTGGCTGACAGGAAAGACTCCAACCATGCTTGCGAGCTATGGCTATCAAGTGTCACTTGGTTTTAACATATTTTGTTCACCCTTCAACAGGATGAAAAATTCATGTAGAAATATTCATTGGCTTCCCTGTTCCTACTCAGAATGGGTCGCTGCGTTGTATTAATTGTCGCAATACAGGTTCTACAGCTTGTTAACACATTCCCCCAAAGACATGAAATTACGGAGAGCATGAACCCTTGCAGTCAAGATTTACAGGGACAAGTGACAAGGCTCTGGGAACCGTTCTAACGTATGTAGCGAACACTTTGTGGAAAGTGACTGATTTGTCAAATATGACGATGTTTAGGGTAGGTTAGGCAAGAAAAAAACTACTGCTGTTGCCGAATAAGGTCCCATCGCTGGACAATGGAAAGATGCATGGAATTGGCCAAATGAGGCATTACTCATAAACCGGGAACAGTGATTCATTTTTTTTACAGTATCTACAAATTAATCCCCAGTATGATTCTCATGTCAAAGTTTTCATTACAGCAACATATAGGTGTAACATTTCTTCCACTGTTACAATGTATCACATAATAACCAATCGAATGTCACAGTGACAATGCTGGTCTGGGATGTTGCTACAAAGTAACATTGCAACAAAACTTTAGTGAGTGTATAACCATTTTTATTTGATTGATAGAAAAAATGGGTGGAAAACATGGACAAACAAGGACCGATCTTGTTCCATACCCAGGTCTAGGGTTGAATAGTCTATAACAGGTTACCTGGCCACTGTAATATGTATGTCCAATTACTGCTGTATATAACGAGGTGTTTAATCCCATAACCAGATAACCCTTGTTTGGATAGGTACCACATTCATCCCTCATGCAGCTGCCAAGGCCTGTGGGGAGCCGGTCTTTCATGGGAACGTAAGTTACTGCCCTCCAAGGATTGTAAGGTTACTGCTGGGTAGGAGTTCTGATATTGAAAGGTGTTCATAAATGCAAACTTATATTAATCATCCATAGACCACACAGGTGGGAAAGGAAAATTACCTGTTTGTTCAGACTTTTGTACACCGTAGGGGTAGGCCATAGCTCTTTTTGTTTATGCTACAATTTGAAACACTACAAGACCTGGCCCATCCTGGCGCAAATTCCAATTTATTGCATTTATGCTTATTCTTGTTAAAATGAAATCTAGCAATTTTTGACAGTAAATATCACTTTTTCAACACATTATCATTGCCCAGACGGCAAGTTGGGATCGTCTGGTTGTACCACGGCTGCACTCCCTGCAGTACTGGTGATGCTCTTGTCCTGGGCGTGCCCTCATGCGTGTAAGCTTGAATGATCTTTTCCTCTGCTGCTTCAGCTTTTCTTATTATTTTTTTTTCATCCTCGTCAGACCATGTATATGAAAAACTCAATTCAGACTCCCCAGAATCACTATGATCTGTTGTATCTGCCATGAGTCTTGGCAAACTGAATGCACTCTGGCTTAAGGTGGCGGCACCGTTACGAGCGCGTAACACAGACTCGCGACTTTGACCTGATGCAACTTGCCTATTTTTCTTATGTTACCAGCAAAACTATATATTTTCGATATCTCACAGATGTTAGCATTATCAGGAATCATATTTGAATGTCATGAAATTAATTTTGATGCTGTTTGGAGCCGTTTTGTAAATGGGTATGAAATCACACATTTTGCAAGGATTTCTGATAAAATATTATTTTATTCTGACTGACAACTATCAAAAATTAAACTATAGACCAATACGGTCTACATCTTTGTACTCCTCGGTGGGTCACACAAGTGCAGGCTTGGTGTCGGGTGTCCACTGAGAGTAGGGCATGCGGAGGCTGAGATGGAAGTGATATGACCAATGTTAACGTCACAGGTTTTCAAAGAAATTTAGTCATATTTGGGATGGGGTTAGATTTTAGGGGCAACTGTTTCTGATTTTGGCATTCCTTATTAATGCGTATGTTCTTGAACTTACAAAACAAAGACATTTCCTGCCTCCGAAGTGACCAGCAGGAAATGAGTGGAAAAATTCCAAAACATGCCCACATCTTTTGTAAACGTTTTAAATATTGAGAAATGCACACGTTGCATGAGTTGCATGCCAGCCTCCAAGAAGAGAGCAGCAGCCGTAACATCTGTGCACAGACATGTACAGAGCGTTACACTGCTGTGGCATGCTTTTGCCAGCCTGATGTTAGGCACACAGGGGGTCTAATTTTTAGGGTCTTCTTTTAGGGCATTTCTGTTCGCCTCTTTTCTGAAGTCTTTTCTGGGGTCCTTGTTGGGTCTTCCAGAAAGTGATGGACGAAAGGACAATACGAAATAAAAGTCGTTAAACGTCATAAACTGGTGTTGTCATTAACCCTGTGTTACAATTATAAGAATCTAAACAGATGAGTCACAGGTCTGCAAAAAGTGTCATGCCGGATCATGCATAAAACAGATCAATTGACATACATTTGTCAGCGCATGTCCTCACTTTCCCATGTTTTATGGCTTGCCAAACAAGGAATTAAGCAATACAACTGACCAAATATGCCCCAATTAACCAAGATTTAAATATGTATGAAGATGATTTTTTCCTGAACATTTGCATACACACCACAACAAAGTTGCCACCTATGAAGGCACTATATAAGCTGTCCATGTGTAAGTTACATCATGGGGTCCGGTTGGGATGGTGTCAGCTAGTAGACACTATATGGCTTAATAACCTGACGCAGTAGATAATAACAAAAAATGACTCATCCCTGGATTAGACCCCTTTTTCTTCACACTGTAAATGTACTTATTTAACTTACATGTGCATTTCCATATGCATACATTTCCATGGCCTTCAACTGCATGTCAATATTTTGTATACAAATTTTACTGAACTTGTGTTAAAAAACTTTCATTTTGTTTTTACTCTCTTGGTTTTGTGCCATCAATGAAAAGGACAAATGCATTCAAACTAAATGAATTACAGTAAATGTAATATATCAATGCAAGTACATGGTAAATAAACAATTAGATTCCCATACAACTTCAGTTTATCACACTGTGTATGTCAAATAATGAAGGTACATTATATTTTGAACTCCATTAAGCACTTTATTTCATGGTACAAAGATCTTCTTGACAAAAGAACAATATGAGGAAGATAGTCGTTTTTTCATAAATCCAGAAGCAATTTAGATGAAAATGTTACCCTAAAATAAATATATTTTCAGAGTTGTTACTCTCTGATTATTATTGTCAAAATAGCTTGTCTCACTCCCAATACATTTTAACAACCACATTTTCTTGAAAAATTGGAAAGCAAAAAACACGAGTATAACAGTAATGTATAATACATGTACATGTATTATCATATTATTGGCAACATGTCTCATGTCAACATAAGAAAGAAAACAAAAACAACACCCCACCCCCACCCCAAAAAACCCCCCACACACATGCACACATACATACACACACACACACACACACACACACACACACACACACAAAAACAACAAAAATATTTCAAAGAAAAATGCAGCCATTGTCTTGTGAGAAAAGTCTAATATTTTCTTAACCTTCATTCTAATCTAATTTACATGACACAATCTAGTGAATAAAGCAAGCCTCCATACACAATATGAGACTAATTCACAATTGCTATTCCTGGGTACACCCTAAAAACAGTTTTCTGTTACAACTTTCTGCAAAGAAGGATAAGGGCAGGATTTTTTTTAAAATTTTGCTTTCTTTTATTTGTTTTTTAAATAAAAATTAAAGCCCCTGTAGGTTCAGAGCTGCCAACACGAAAAATTCTATCCAATCTGATATCAGCCAAGTAAAACTGTTCAAATGTTTACATTACTACTGCTAAATTATACTGACAGGAGTAACAGCAACACAGCTTCTGTGCAGTCCTGAACCAGAAACAAACAAACAAACAAAAAAAAAAACAAAAAAAAAAAAAAAGAAAAAAACCCCACCACAATCCAATCTGTCTATGCCTTATATACCCTATACCCTATCCAGGCACTGTCTATTTCTAAACCTATAGCCTACATTAATCACCTTTGAAGCAAAATTCTGAAATTCAAGGCTTACAAGAGTCAAATTGATAAATCAATAGGTCATCAGTGGGTGGAAGACTATCTGTTATGAAGTTCATGTATAGAATGTTCCATATACTCCTGGCATCTATGACTAAACTCTTAAGGTAACTGCTCTTAGTTCGGGTACATATAACAGAGTGGTACGAAAATTGCCACTGTGTCTCTGTTTTTGGATACAAGCCCATCATTTTATACATTTTTAATTTTATCAATATGTATAGTTTTTTGGGGCATGTAACAATAAATATTCTAAGATTAATTTGTAAAATTTGAGGGGCATTTTATTCAAGGGGTTTGATTTACACTTTGAGAAAGGATCACAACAAAACTTTTCGTATATAAAGCTTGAAATCAACGATTGTGTAAAGAAAATAGCATAACTTAGGGAACTATTTTTTGTTTTCCGTTAAAAGGAATGGCTTTCATGTTATTGAATTTTGAAGCATCTGCAATTAACACTGGTATCTTTTTCAATTTGGAGCTCAAAAAGTACCATTTAAAATTGGAATATTGCCAAACCAAAAAAATGGCTACCTAAGTTATACTCTTGTCTTTACATAGCCATTATTTCACAAAGATTCATCCATCCAGTTTTGAGTGGGGCTGTCTCAAAATTACCAAGTCTTGTAAAAAAACCTGTTTTTGTGATATTCACTACCAAAGATAACCAAGGAGATCTGCTGACTTAAATTGCTCACAAATGACAACTGCTCAGGCCATTAAGAAGGATCACTAAATGCTAATCTATTAAACTCTTCCATAACTTTGACCCATACACTTAAAAAACAATATTGTGGTTCTAATAAGTCACCTGTGAAATAATCCGCTCACCTGTAAAAACACATCCTGTCAGGCTTTGACTGTGAATGGTTATCTTAACATCACCATTAGTGACCACATCTAACAGCCAATTAACTGATGGACTCTATAAAGCAGGGACACTTTCTCATTTTAAAGTTTTGCATCTAGAAGTAAACATGTTACACTAAAACTTTTTGGCATGAATAAAGATTAGCACTTCATCATCTCAAAAGTAGCAAAAGCTCAATTTCACTGATTTGAATGTCTCAGGTAAGTGCCGGCGCCTTAAAAATCAAGAAGGTTCTCAATATTAACAACAACCCTGTATAATAATAATAAGTAACACAGTGGAACCTGTCCTTGCCACCACCTGTCTACTTAATGCCGCTTCCTGTCTATTGCAACTGTTCTCTGATGTCACCAATCAATTTCTTGTTTTTTCACCTGTTTAATGTAACCACCTGTCTAATGCAACTGCGACCATCTAATTGGTCATATTAGGCTTACTTACATTGCATAATGCGCCTTCCTACATTGAGTGTGCCTCATTTTGACAGCATTTTTCTGCCATTGTTCCATGCAGGCATCAATGTTTGTGTTTAAAGATGTAAAATTAAATTCCTTTAAATGTAAACATCTTTCAATAATAAAAAAGTTAATTGCCTATTTCTATTTTACGTTAACAATGACTCTAAATGTTTGCATGATTGAATAAATGCCATTTGAAGTGTATTCGTATGTGGTCTTAATTCATCTTAGTATCCATGGTGATTGTCTATGCCCTCAATCATCAACCCTGTATATAGCGATCCCCTGTCTATTATAACCATTTTTGGAATGCACCAAGCATGGTCACAATTGACAGGATCCAGTGTACAAGGTTTCAATGATAAGTACACTTGGCAGTGTTATATAGTCTACTCCAGAAATGACCCCAGTCCACGGGTTTTGAATAAAGTCCAGACCAAACACAGTCCACTGGACTCAGTCCAAGTGCAAGATTATCCTGTCAAGGCCAGTCTTCTATGGCTGATCCACTGTCCACTCCTCAGACGATGATTTCTTCCTCCTAGGTATGAAGTTAGACAGACACACACTACATGTATCTGTGTCTTTAGTCAGTCAGACATGCACACTCTGTCTCCTCGCTCTAGTGGCCTGCGCCTGGTGGTTTATAACATTTAATGGAAAATTCTACATGATTCCACACTTTAATTCAGTCAGAAAGAGAATTTGTAGAGTTTTTTCCATGAAGCACTTGACCCCAACAACACTGCATCACCACATATTCATGCGGCTGAAGTTTGTGGAGGTCACTTCAGCAGGTAAACAATGATTCAGCTCCAAATGGACTGACTGCCAATTTGTATTTTAAAGCCCCACTCATAACACTATCCAGGCCCTTCACCAACTTTCCTTGAAGAGAGTTTGGATTTTGAAGACAGTGACATTACGAGGGAGTGTAAGCAACAGAGCAGGGGGAGGGTTTGTAAGGGGTGCCTTGCCCCCCTCCCAAGGTAGGAGCTTTTGAGAAAATAACAACCAAAATAGTGTGCTCAGTGAGTGTTTGAGTCAAAATTTTGTCCATAATGCAAAAGCATATCCAATTCAAATCAGACAGTTGATAGATGAATATACCGTTTATTCAAAAATACTCATGCAATAGACATGTGCTTTAGGTGGTGTCCGAGCACCTGGACAGTAAGTCCGGAGTGCCAACCAAAGCACCAATGGCTTTGCATACTTCCCAAGCTCCTGGGTCTAGGATCTTGGATGGTAAGCATACATGTAGGCAAAGGGAAAGTAGGATGAAGACACCCAGACCAGTGGGGGTGACTTCTGCCATCGGCCCCCCTCAAGAATCTGGAGTCTTCGGACCTGGACACTGGGGCAGCGGATGAGCTTTTGTTCTTAGACTCATCCATCAGCAGATCTTGACCTAGGTCGAGGGCTCTCTGCACATGTGGTTCACACTCTGACTGGTGCAGAGAGCCAGTGACTGTGGGCTCTGCAGAGGGTTTGGCCCCTACTCCCATGGACAAGGCACCTGAGGCTTTGGCCATGTCAAAACTCTTATTCAGAACCTGGTTGGTGACCAAGCTGTGGTCCCACCATTGGAGAAGAGCTTGGGTGCTGTTGTACTGTTGTGCTGGGGCTTGTCTCTGAAGGACATGCGGCAACATACTCCAATACCGTTTTTGCACTTTGCAGCTGAGTTTTAGGACCAGCTTACAGCCAAGACTCATGGCAGGTGGGTTTCCATGGAGCTGCACACATCTGACTTCCTGAGGCTGGGGTGACTCCTCCCTAAGCTAGATATCCAGTGGAAGTGGTACTCTGCACCAGAGCAGATCTTCCCGTCGGGTCCACTGCCGGTAGACTTAGACTGGGAAGAATTGGATGCTCGGCAGCCGAGAACCATAACAGCATCTGCAGAGGCCTTCAACCAATGGGAGACAGATGCCCAAGGATCCGTCCTTGCGGTGTCCTACTCCAGCATGTCATTGACTGCTTTGGGGTCTCTCCTGGATGACCTCAAGGGCTCTGTTCAGATCACAGAGGCGGTGCAAGACTGGTTAGACCAGGCAACACTTCTTGCAACTTCCTTGTTGCGAGCTGTTGATCACGTGTGGGCCGCTTGCACACTTGAGGCCAACCTTCATTTGTTGTGGAGGGACCCTTACCTCCAGGGTCAGAAGCTGCGTGACCCAATCTTTCTAAGAGCCCACACAGGGCCTTGCTTCGCAGGAACTCAGCTTGGTGGAGAGATGGCAGAAGTAGTCCACTTGGCCGACCAGACATGCTCCACGGCACTGACCGACTCTGCTTAGTTGTTGTCATCCTTGGCCACCTCAGGCCCATAACGCGGTACTTCTCAGATCACCTCCACCTGACCCTACGGCCCATGGAGTGGACAACGTCCCAGAAGTATTCACATTTGCGGGCCAACTCTACCAGTTCAGGGTGCTTTCATTTGGCCTTGCCATGGCACCGTTGGTGTTTCCCAGGCTCATGCAGACAGTTGCTGCTTACCTTTACTGCTCAGCCATTCCCATTCATGTGTATCTGGACGATTGGATTATTCAAGCCCTTTGGCGTCTGGATTTGCAGCGTTACACACAGACCTTTCTGGAACTCTGCCAATGCCTGAGACTGATACTGAACCTATCCAAGTTCAAAAAGAGGCAACAAAATGAAATACTGAAAAATAATATAATCTCCCTGTTCGTGTCAGAGTGGCATAGTCTGGTTGTTATGTTAAAGCAAATGGCCAGCACAGGTTTGCTGTAAACTATCAAAAGTCAACTAAGCAGGTCACACAGTCATACAGCTTCCCTCTTCCTTCTTCCAAAACTCAATGACATCTTCAATACTGTTGCAGAAACCATTTCAACCCTGTTTATTTTCCATCTCATTCGTAACATTTACAACAGTTGTTTTTTTTAGACTGAGGGAAGCACCTGAAAATCCAGCCCACAAAGTGACAATTTGCTGCAGGACATTAAACATGTAGTGTATCAAAGCATGGTACAGAAAAAGACAAAACAAAACTGTCTGCTGTTCTTTCTTTCCCATGACCAAATACTTCACATTGCCCCCATTCATGAGTCCCAATCCAACAACGAGAACAAAGTCAAATGGACAGCAAAAGGCAGAGATTCAAAAGTCAAAGCGTGATTACAATGTCAGAGCTTTCTTGGGTCTTTGTAATCTGGTAATTGTTACACTGCCGTTTCATCAAGGGTTTTGCTCTTACTGCACTGAATAATTTGCTCAAAAATGGAGTAAAATTTAAGTGTGATAACTCATGTGAGGCTGCCTTCAATTTACTCAAAGTATCATTGAGAAGTGCTACCATCTTGGCCTATCCAAATGTTGACAAAGAATTCATTCTTTGCGGATAGTTCAAATTTTCAATTGGATATTAACTAGGACAGAAAGATTGCAATGGAAGGGAGCATGTCATAGCTTATGGTGGTCAAGCTCTCATACCAGCGGAGCAAAAATGGGCAACCCATGAGAAGGAAGGTAACTTTAACTCATTACATACCAGTCCCTGATATTTCTGTATATTTACCTAGATTTAAGACGACAATTGCATATTTAAATTCTTTATGAAAAGAGCATTTGTTCAAGTACCAACATGCCTATAGTCTTAAGGTAGCGGCATCGTTGTGGCGTAGGGGCCTAACTTTCCCGTATCGTAAAATGGGTTTTTATCATTTCCTGAAAGAACAATACTTGAAGTATATTGTCAACACAAATCAGATTAAAAAATTAAATATTTATATGAGAAAATTGCGTTTACACTTTTGGAAGTTTAGCTGTCTAGTACACGTGCTGGTTTCTGTTTGTTTGGATATGGTAATTTGCGACGGTGTTTTCGCAGCAATCCGCGATCGTCCACATACCTGGCAACGGGAAAGGGCACACGACCGTCGCCCAGAACAATGGCGGCACGCTAAAGTGGAACGGAGCTGATAAGGCTACAGAATCGATTAACGTTATGTAAACAGGCTGTTCAACGATGTAAAACTGGATGACTTTCATGTTTTTGGGGTGTTCCTATTTGTGATATGAACATCGGGATGCGTGATTTCTCCAAATGGAACATAAACGATGCTGACTTCGGAGTCCTTTGATCTTGGTTTGCGATCGAATACCGATACGCAACACCCGGAAACCATTACCATATTCAGCGAAATTTAACAATTATAATGGTGTCCTTCATTATGTTGAATTTCATCATGGGTTTTCTATTTATTGTCGCATTTCATTTGAACATGAAACATTGTGAGTTCGGTGGTTCCCTGGTTCAACTTTGGTGGTGCCAATGTGGCATTCATATATGATCTAGCTGACTAACTTACAATCAGTCTCCGTTCATGTTCACACAGTGACAGTACAGTCAAGAGCACATAAGGTGTAAAATCCAAAAAGCAAATTCAGAAAAATGCCTAAAGTGAAAAAAGAAACTAAAGCCCACTATGTAAACGTCAAGCAGCCGAGTTAGTTGCAGTGGGAGAGACGGCACTTACAGACGAGATTACGCAACTGGGGTAAATATATGTGTGTTTGTTATTTATTTGTTTGTTCTTTGCGTAGCATTGATATGACCATGGATCGTCGATATTATGACAGAGAATGAAAAGTAATATTTCTGTAGGCCTTGTTCTATCATATTACCGTAAATGTTTCCGTTCTGGTAATTGCCCATTGAAACTAATACATCAACCATGTCAACGTACGTATGTCAGTTCATATGCAGAAGATTTTTATTTCATCACAGTCTACTTTCAGTTCACAGCCATTGTTTGACTCTCGCAAATAATGAATATGGACATTTTCAAAAGGTTGTGGATCATGCCGACTTTCTCTCCCAGTTTTTCCATGGATGCACATGGGAGCAAATATACAACATTTCAATATTCAACAAGTAGCCGAAGCTGGACAATGCTGTAGGACCTATTTCTGATTTTCAATATTTGCATGTGTCAGCACAGATAGGAGTAAATCTTGGAGTTTGAGTAGTAACTTTCAAATGTTCCCTTCCAAATAAATACAAGGAGTTCCCTTCCAACTAAATACAAGGAAAATGATATTCCGAAAATTGCATAAAACCCCATCACATTCGGGTAAAATATGTCCAGCAGTTTACTTATCATTTTGAACACGAACACCCCCCCCCCTCGTATCGGGAGAGTCCCATGAGTCCCATGACGAAGGGATTTTTTTTTTTACAACACATGTGTAACTAAGTGTTATACAGTCAGTTTGGCCCGTATTGTTACCTGGACTGATACTTTTATTAATTTTCTTTTGTAGATATGACGGCCATGGATTTGTGACGAGTTTGAAACTTGGCGTTACAGCTCTCCAGCTGAAGAGAAACATGGCGCAGAGGAAGATGAGATTTATTCACTACTGCTCATGGGCTAGGAGTTTGAGAGTAAGTCCCAGATAACAACACTTGAATTATTTTCTGATTATCTGGAGCAGTTGTCCGAAGTATATGATTTTCTGCAGCATTCATACAACTTTCGATATTTTCACCAAGTTGATAGTTCAGAATGTTACCGGTACCCAAATTTGTCTTGTAGCAGGGAGCTTATAGAACATGTCTCTGCTTGTCGTAATATTCTTATGGGTTGTTCAAAAATGTAATGCAGTAATTCAATAATGCAATTTAGCATTTTTACATTCAATAAACAAAATGGGGGGGGGGGGGGAAGCAGTTTAATTAACTAGTCATGCTGTCGTGTTTTGTTTTTGCAGGAAAAGGAAGTTGGTCCCGAAGGCTGTCAGTACACCTACCCGGCCCAGATCCTGGCAATTCTGCGTGCTATGCTGCCTTTACAGGTCAAGGGGGAGTTCCGCGAGTCGGCGTACAGGGTTGAGATGGCAGAGTTCTGCAGGGCTGTTTGTACCAAGTTGGATTAGAATACAGTGAACTTTTCTCATGACAAAGCGATAAGAACATGGACAAAAAAGTTTTCATGTCAAGTTGGATTAGAATACAATTGACTTTTCTTACGACTAAGTGATAAGAACATGTACATATAGTTTTCAGGTAAATAAAATTTGTAAATATAAATATGGATGTAGTTTGTGTTGTATTTTTTTCAAATTGTGCAGCAAGGTCTTTATTTTCCCAGGCCATATTATTTCAACAATAGCATTACAAGACCAACCGAAGCTTTTGAAAAGATATATTTGACTGGACTACGGCTGATGCATTGCCTGACACAGACGAAGTTCTGTGTATGCCACATACAGTAATTGTGTGGAGTAGATAAAAACCAGAGCTTGGTCTGCCATATGGAAATCTATATACCCCTCCCCTTACTTTATTTGCATGATATAACTTCTCTGGAATAATGTTGATTGTTCATTACAGGTCTGTCACATATCTAGAAATGAATCTTGCCAGTCAGTAATAATTCACAATCTGGTGCTACTGTTTCTGAAAATGTAGTCGTTACATATATACATATACATATATATACATATATATACATACATATATATATATATATATATATATATATATATATATATATATATATATATATATATATATATATATATATATGTAATGCATCCTAGTTGGAAAATGATTTATTGGCTAAAGAATCAAGAAAACAATCAATGAGACAAACAACAACAAAATATTTCATTCAACATAAGCTGGCGGTGGTGGATGGACCGGGTGTACATTGTGCTTTCAGGAAATGATAAAAACCCGTTTTGCGATACGAGAAAGTTAGGCCCCTACGCCATAACGATGCCGCTACCTTAATACACATACACCACTGCCAGTGGCTTGTGTTTGTGACGTCACTTACACTTTCCCACATCAGGCCATGATTGGAGAAAATTCGCTCGCTTTCCAACCGCAAATGTGGCGCACTTTTGCAGCTAAAAAAAAGAAAACAATTCGAAAATGAAATATAATATTTTGGTGTTCAGACATCATTTCTAACCACCCTAAACATCACCTTTCTACTTTGTGGTACCCATTCAATCAAGAGGACCTGTAACTGACCTGCACATACAGGATTACAGAACACCACCGAACCTTACACATACTTACTCTTGAAAGATCTATGCCTTTCTATAACCCAACTAAACTCAATATACTCATATAAACTCTGTGGAACCATAGTTAAACTTGCAAATACTCCATGGAACCACACTTAACACTCAGCATGCACAGACATTCTGTGGAACCATAGTTATATGTATAAATGAAAACCCAACTGAAACGGTGTTATTAAAAGTTAATGCTTCATGCCCGAATGTAAGCATGACAGATCTTCCTCAGTCAGTTCGGAACTGAATAATAATTCATAAGGCATACATGTACACTTCCAACTGTGGACATGTGTACATTGTATGGCAGGTGTCTTACTGTCTCATGGGACTAGGAATTCCACACTGCACAGTTAACATGTCTGCTATAGGTGCACACACACATTTAAAATTCACATACACAGTTACTGCTCATTGGTTGACACTTGCAATTCCACATCGCTGATTCGAGAGAATCTTAGTTTCCAGTACTTGGCATCTTTGGCAACTCGACATATTACCCTTATGGCCATGGAGTAATTGTAATTGTCCAACAGTCTGTGTCTTGTCTTTGCCAGGTTCATGACACTGCGTAATGATTGCACAAGTCCAGACAGCTCATGCCCATAACTCTCAGTGTTGGCTTCACTAGGTTTTTTTGTTGACCTAGTGATCACTTTAAGTTTTTTTGTTGTTTTTTTTTTGACTGGTCTTGAGCAACTGTAACCACTTTGTTTTTGACAGCTCCCACAATTCTATCAGCCACGCTTTTAATGAAGGCTTGCTGGTCCCTAACCAAGTTCTCCAGCATCATGATTTTTGCCTGGACAAGAGCATTTGAGCTGCTGTCTGGATGCCTTCTTTTCCTGCAATTGTGGTTAGGCAAGGCAATTAGAGCTCTCTTGTCACTTTCAAAGTCACTGTCATCTGAAAACATTTGTGGTGGGGGTGTCAGCTTGTTCCTGCATCTGACCCCAGACCCCCTGTGCATGCGCCCTCATTGTCATTGTCCGAGAACATCTGGGATGGGGGGGGGGGGTATTGCATTGTCTTCTCCCATCTTCTGAAATGAGGTGCCTGGGGTCTCCTGGTCACTGTCACCTTCACTGTCGTTGTCAGAGAACATCTGGGGTATGGGTACTGTATTGTCTTCTGCCTTCTCCTGACATGAGGTACCTGCTGTCTCTTGGTCCCTCTCCCCCCCCCCCCCCCCACTGTCATTGTTGCAGAACATCTGGGGTGGGGGTACTGTATTGTGTTCTTCTATTTCCTGACATGAGGTGCCTGGGGTCTCTTGGCCACTCTCAAGAAACAGCTCATCATAAAATGAAGGAGCCATCAGCACAGTGTTAGTTTCCCTGACTGCACAGTATGCTCCTCACGGGCTATAGGTGCAGGTCCCTGTTTAACTTTTTTTGAGGCTTCATTGGGTACTGTCTTACATTTATGGTGCAGGGCCTCATCCTGTACCTCAGGGAAATTCCTATCACTCTCAGATGAAGCAAGAAAAGGCTCTGCTGCACTTAGCATTTTCTTCGTGAATCCTGGCACCCATATATAGGTACTTCTTCACTAACATAAGACTTGAGACAATCATGATGCACAACTTTTGGTCTGGCCTTTGGGTGTGCCTGGATCTTGTATAACAGTTCACTATATTTCTGAACAACAATACAAGACCCCTTCCAGATGTTCAGAGTTTAACTTAGGGCTGTGGCCTACAACTTTTGTTGTGTTTGGATAATAGACAAGATCCCAATAACATAGGAGTTGGTTTTAAGTCTGCTGTCATATTCATGCTTTTGCCTCTCGCCATTTTTTCGAAAGTGTTCATGCACATGAATATATACTGTGTCCAGTTTTTCCTTGAGGTCAGATATGTATTGACATTCTATTGGGCGGGGGGGAGGGGGGTGCTATCTTCTTCCCCACTACTGATACAACCCAAAAGAATATCCACAGACACATGGACTTCTCTGCCAAACATGAGGTAATTAGTTGAGTATGAAGTGACAAGATGAACACAGTTCCTATATGCAGCAGTGAGCAAAGGTAGATGTATGTCCCATTGCTTCTCCTGTTTATCCACATAAGCTGAAATCATCTGGGCCAAATTGTACCATTCAATTATGCCATTAGATCAGGGATGATATGGGCTAGTTTCTGTCTTATAGATGCCATATAGCTTGCACATTTTTTGAAAAAGTTGGCTCTCCATGCTCCACCTTGCTCTGAATGCAGCTCTATGGGGCAGTCATATATGGAGAAGAACTGGTGCACTAGAATATTTGCAAGGGTAAGAGCTGTCTGGTCAGGTATTGCATATGCTACAATAAATCAGGTCTCAAACAACTAAGACATACTTGTTTAGTCTCTCAGTCTGTGGGAAGGGTCCTAATACATCTATTCCAGCCCTGTCCATAGGTGCACCTACTATGTATTCCTTCAGTTCTGCCCTTGCCCAATTGACAAGCTGTTTCCTTGTACCACAATTTGCACAGTTCCTTACCTACTCACGCACAGACTCTGTTATCCTATGCCAACAAAAACTGTGGCATACTGCACTCAAAGTTTTACAAACACCTAAGTGTCCCACAGTCACAGCATCATGCATTGCGTGCCAAACTGTTTTGTGTAGAGTCTTTGGTACGACCGTCACAACTTGGTCTCATCTTTACCCACAGGATGCCAGATCTTATATAGCATCTCACCTTTTAGTACCAGTTGTTGCTGCATGAGCCACAGGTTCCTGACAAAAGGGCTCTCTGCTTCCACTTTGTCTCTGTCTGGCCTTTCTTCTGGTCTCTCTATCAATCCCATTACTTTCTGTAGGTCACCGTCCTCCCTCTGTAGTCACCTAAGCCACACCTGCCCACCCAAGCTCCAGATATCTCACCAGACTCTACACATTTTTGAGAACTAGCACCTGCTGCCCCATCACCCTGGCAACCATCTGAAGGTGCAGGCATGGAATTTGGTTCAGTACCTTCTGGTAGATTCCCATGTCTGCTACATCTGCTACATACATCCCTTGGAGAACTCTTATCTCTTGACCTCCTTTGTTCATTATTGTTTACCATGAAGCCTGATACCTGTGCAGTATGGGGCCTGTACCCATATGTGACAACACAGCATCCTCCTGCATTAAGATAAGACAATGTTTTGGAGCTGACCCTCATGGCCATCTTCGAGATAGTTTTAGCATGAAACAGTCAGCAGCACAATACATAAGGCCACAAACTGGCCATAACACACTTTTAACAGCATTTTTAACTTGTATGCAGGGGTGCAGGCCCCTGTCAACTCCACAGAACCTGGTTTTAGTGGAGCAGCATCATCTAACTCAATAAAATCCAACCAAATATGGCATTTTTTTCTGGCAGTGGCTGCACCCACCACAGGGTAATTTACTTAGAAGGATGTCTCCATCTAAACAGTCACAGTCATCTGGATCACAAGGAAATCTGCTTAAGCTGTCATTATTTCCATGCTTTAGTCCAGACCTGTGTATAATTTTGAAGTCATACTGACTTTTTAACTCAAGCCAACAACCTATATGATCCTGTGGCTCTTTCAATGACATCACCCAATGCAAGGCATGATAATATGTGTGTATTATGAATGATCTGCCCAGTAAATAATGCCTGAATGTTTGTAGTAAAACTAGAATGGCCAGCACTTCTCTCCTTGTCACACAATAGCGCTTCTGCATTTTTGTTGAGGATTTACTTGCATAAGCCATTGGTCTCTCTTCTTCTTGCTGGGTTTCCTTATTCCACTGCAACTGACTCAAAGTGTCCCCTATACCCTTTCCACTGGTATCGGTGTCAAACATCAGGGTTTCCTCATCCATGGGATTTCCCATGAGTGGTTCACCTGTCAGGGCAGTTTCCAAGGTCTCAAATGCAACCTGACAGTCCTCTGTCCAGTTGAATGTTTGTCCATTTTCCAAAAAACTGTTCATTGGAGCTGCAATTGTTGAGAACCCTTGCATAAACCTCCTGCAATAGCTGCTGAGTCCTAAAAATGACATTCCATCTTTAGTGTCTCTAGGGGTGGGCCAGTTTGCCACCCCTTCAACCTTTGTGGGGTCTAGCTTGACTCCCTCTTCAGAAACAATATAGCCAAGAAAAGTTATTTCATGCTGGCACAGGGTACACTTTGCTGGTTTCAGTTTCAGCCCTGCCTTCCCCATTCTACTGAATACTTCATCAAACCTTTCCATCAATTGGTCAGGGCTGGTTGCCATAGTAACCAGGTCATCCTATGCAAAATCATTTGAGACCATTGCAAATCCTGCATCACTAGCTCTATGCATTGTTCGAAGGTATTTGGTGCTGTACATAACCCCACCAGCATATGGACATACTCAAACAGTCTTCTTCTTGTTGTGACAAAAGGTGTCTTTTGTCTATCTTCTTCCTTTGCCTAAAGCTGCCAATAATTCATTCTGAGGTCACAAATTCCAAAATTAGTATTTCCACTTAAACCATCAAGACAGTTCTGTACTTGGGATAAGGGGAGGGTTTCCTTATGTGTTACTTCATTTGACAATGGTAGTCAACACAGGGGCAGACTGTACCGTCCTTTTTGTGCACAAACAGTGGTAAAGCCCAGAGACTGGTTGACTCTCTAATTATTCCTGCTTTTAGTTGTGAATCTATTATCTTGTCCTCTTCACTCTCAAACGCTTCATGGGTGTGTGAGGCCTTTGCTTTATGCATGGGGCATCCCCTGTGTAGATCAAGTGGTATACCATTGTAGTGGCCTCAAAATCTTCTGGAGGCTTTGAGAAGACTCAGAGGTTTATCCAAGAGTAAAGCTAGTTTTTCACTCTGTTTTTCTTTTAATACAACTGTGCCTCTATTGCATAAGTCCACAAGGTCAGGGCACCAATTCTTGCATATATAGGAGACATCTACGGGTACTTTATGTTGTGCTTGACTGCTATACCTAAATTTGCTGGCAGCAGGAGTCTTGCTTTTGACTGGCTTCCTCATGAACACAATCCCACAACAGACCCCTTTTCTAGGGTCACATCTTCATTTCCTATGTTCACAACCCTGACAAGTATTACTATATTTGCCCTGTGGGGACCAACTAGTGAACTAGCTACTAATACATATTCATTTTGACAAAGCTTAGGGTCTGGCTCCACAACAGCACTGCTTACATTCAGACTGTGTCCTTCTGCAGCCCCTTCCAAGACCAACTCACAACAGGCAGGAATTGTCGTGCATTTTTTGAGATGCACCAGTCTGACTCCAGGTAGGTCCCCTTGCACATCACAGCTTACCCAGCAGCCATTGATCATTAGTCCACCTTGCCTTGCAAAAACTGTGCAATCATTCTCATACAAGAAGTCCATTCCTAGTAATCCTGCATCTTTAATTGAACATATACGTCCCAGTCAAAGTTCATACAGCCAATCTGTATAGAGGCAGTGGCCACCCCTGCTACCTTAAGCTGTCTGGCATTAGCTACCTCCAGGTGTACATTGCCTGTCAATTCTCTAAGTTCAGGTCTTGATTCAGATGCAATGGTATTGAACAGATCTGTTAATAAATGGTCACCACAGCCCCTGTATCTAACACCAATCCTGTCTCCAGTCTATTCACTTTAGTAGGCACAACAATGGATACACTTGGCTTATCCGCTTGGCAATTTATCCTTATCATTTGTTTTTCCATCTGTTGATCATAGACCAGTACCAGGCGGTTGGGTCCAGTCCTCTCTAGTTTTTCCCACACAGAAGCAGTGGTTTGATCAACAGTCTCAGATCCATCTTGTGCTTTTTCCTTCCTATCTGGGCAAAGGCTTCGGTATTGTCCATACTGATGGCAGTGGTAGTACTCCACAGTAGCCAGGTCCAGCTTTGGCTTATTTTGCGGCAGATTTCCATAGTTGTTCTGACTGCTGGTTTTGATCAACTCTTTGATCTCATCAAATTTACTGTTCAGTTACTCCTTGAGCTCTACTCCAAACTGGTTGAGCCGTTTTTCTGTCACATATATAATATTATCAATTTTAGTTTATCAGTGTCACTTGACAGGATGCACAGCTGAATGGTACCCTTGATTCTTCCCAACATCCTCCTTGAGATTCATGTAGGTTTTATATGCCCCTCTTGCTTCTTCAATAATGCCAGGGTCCCTCATTCCAATAGACACAGCAGCATGCTAATCAGGTAGCCCTCTTAGGAAATGATGCATGGCAATTTTCTGGGTACCCCTTTATGACCAGGCATTTTAAGTCTGCCACATATTTGGACAGAGACTCCTTAGGACTCAGTTTGCAGCTTTCTTACTTGGCCAAATAGGAGTTAACAGTATGTCTTACCTTATAATGATTCTTAAGAGCTTTAAGTAAGAGTTCATAGGACTGCAATGTCTCAGGTGGTAGTTAGCTAAAGGCATACTTTGCAGCATCCCCTCTCAGACTACTAGTTGACCTAAACAGTTTATCTGGCTCCTTCCACTGACACACAGTTGCCAGATTGAGGAATGGTTGTATGAAGCCCTCCCAGGATTCTTTTCCATTAAACGCATTCTGGTGCGGTAGGGGAACATCATACATGTGTCTATTGTTGTGGCTTCTTGGCCCATAAGCACTTGGTATTGGCAGTTGTCCTAGCCCTGTGTTGAAAAGTTGACCACCATAAGCCCCAAATGGTGAATGATGGAATGGCATGTGCTGTGATAGGTGTGAGGGCATTGATTGAATATTCCAGGAGTCAATAACGTCATGTACAGCATCTCTACCATTCATTGTATTGGTGTCTTTTTGTCCAGAACCACTTGACTTCCTGGAAGTCATTACCCCATTCCACAGTCCAAATTCCTTACTCCCTATAAACTAACCGGTCCCTGTCTAACGTATATACATATGGAAGTGCTATTGTCCATATTGCACATGTTCTTCTGTAGAATTTTGACATAGGCTGTATTAGCCCAAATAAATTAAAGTGTCCTCAGCGGGTAACTACTCAGAAAATGTTTTGGAGCCTAAAACTGTATATGTCTCTCTGAGTAGCAGCTCTTTGTCTAAGCTAAATGTTCAGCAAAGACAACCCACATAATAATGAATAAATATGATCCTGGCAAATGATGAATTAGCTAAATACGTGAAGTTTTGCTTATAAATGCAGAGCTTCATTAAGAAAGAAGAAAACCTGTCAAACCAAACATAATTACTAAATTTGTATAGTAAAGGTTCAGATAAGAACAATTTGACTTACCCCTGAACCAGTAAGTACTGTTAGGAGTGTATTATGTTGTTGGCTGTGACATTCCACTTGCACTGGCTCTGGTGTTTTCTGTTGTGAATGTCTTGTTTTCTCTCTCTAGGTCAGCAATTCTATTTACTACAGCTTCCTTTTCCCTCACAGTTTCATCAGCCCTCGTATTGGCATCCTACACAGACTGCATAACTTCAAGTAGCTGTTGACATAAGTTGTCAACTTCCTGCTCCAGCTGCCCTCCACTGGCCTCACCAGAACTTCCCATCTCTGTAGCAATGTTATCTACATGACCCCGATTTGAAGTGTTGGTTGGTCTCTTTGGTCCCATTATCAAACTTAACAAAATGTCCAATTTGAATGTTCAAGAGGTCAGCTCGGGTCTGTATGTAACTCGGGTCTGTATGTAACTGCAATTCAGTCCTCCGATAAATGCGGGTGTGTACATGGATGGAAACTCTGTGTAAACCAGGTTTTGTAAGGCCTGTCCTACAATCTTCATTGTTGTTTAGTCTGATATAACAGACACCAATCCAACTCCAAAACTTTTGCCAGCTGTCATCAGTTCCTTCAATATTTCAGCAAGCACAGCCGTGCATATGTCAGCGACAACCTGTGCAGCCTCTGGACAGCCATGAGCAGTCTATAGAATGTAGCACTGTATAACATTCACTGCACTCATATACTTCTACTTCCTTCACTGTGGTATCCCTTGTCATGGTTTTGTTTTGTTTTGTTTTTAAATTCTACCACTGCCACCAAGTGTCAGGGAAAAGCACAGTTAAAATAAAGTCAGAAAATAAAGTTCATAGGTTATTTCTTGAGAATTGGTCCCTGCATAATGCATAAAGCAGGGCTATGGTTTCAACAACTTTTCTGCCAAGTCTCTTACTGTAACACACTCTGTCTTTATCCAAGCTTCCCCCTAAACAGTCCGTGCCGTCCTTCATATATGTCTACACACCAGTACATGTATCTCTCACACAAAGACAGCAGCAGGGTGCTACACATAGCACACAAATCCACACCAGTCTTACAAGTTTCACTCCAATCTTACACATGAATTGTCACCAATCATACTCAAGTTCTCACCAGTCTAACACACAAGTTCACACAACTGTAGCACACAAGCTCTCACCAGTAACACATGAGTTCACAACAGTTCAGATCACAAACCCTTACCAGTACAAAACACGGAGTTCACACCAATCGTGCACACGTAAACATCAGCAGGAAACCACACACTGATCCTGACCAGTCTGCACAAGAAAAAATCAGCAGGGGACCACACACTGTTTCACCTGTCTTGCACACGAAAATCAGCAGGAAGCCACACACTGATCCTCACAAGTCTTGCACACGAAAACATCAGTGGGGAGCCACACACAGCTGTTTACATGTTACACCACATCATAATCGTGAATACCTTTAGGCTTACAACATATGTCGTATAAAAAATGCATGAGAATCAGAATATCCCTTCCATATGGTTTAAAAGTAACATAGATAGCTGGATTCAAAAATATATTTATTACATACTGTATGGCAATATGCTCAACGTCTCTGTTTTACCATGAAAAAAAGTTTGGCAGGTTTTACTATAGGGGCCTATAATTAGTGTTATAAACAACTGGTTTTACCATGAAAAATAAAACGCGTCAGCAGCAGGTACTTCTATTGAACTTTTATTTTGAGGCACAAATATCAAAAATAACATCTGTTTGAATCAAACCATGTCTCATGAGTCACATTTGGACTCATAAATGCGTATCAGTTAGGCCTTCCATCTTAATTTTAACTTTGTAGACCATTAATGTAGTGAATAAAATGGACTAACATAGTCTTGAAAGAGTGGTTTATGCAACCACAAACTGGAACATGCTTAACACCTTCTAACTGCAAATATAATGACATACATCTCATTAACAATCAGCAAGCAGGCCACATGTATGGTATCTGTTATAATACTGTGCTCAATAAACGTTTGGTACTTAAGACTCCCTGTGCAGGTCCATAAAGTTTTTTCTTCGTAAGCCACCTATTAGAGATTCATATCCGAATTTCCTCTCCCCCCACCCCACCCCATGTCAAGTATAAACTGGGTCAACAGCTATCCTCGGTACGCTCTGGGTGCAAACGGCGCCCAGAGAACGCCGAGGAAAGCTGTTAATTAACAGCCAATGATACATGGCATGTTTATAGTTGAAAGAAATGTCTTAACACTGTCATGGGGGCCTTATAGAGGCAATGTGTCATGTTTAAAAAGCAAAAAACCATGCATGAAAGTGTCGTGATCATGCTTTCAAAATGCAACTCGAAACCACAAGAAGTTCAATATCAATTATCTCATTTCAACCGTAGAGTTAAAAACTCTAAACTGTAGGCCTAATTCCACAAATGATTTCACAACACGGCGAGACACAATCTGTCAATGCGATGCGTGATGATATTAATATTCAGTTTCCTACTCTGAGTGACAAGTCTGAAAAATGTAACTGGTTTATCCACTAGCACAGGAGCACATGAATTTATGGCTTTTGCCCTTCTCTGTAGTTCTTGTCCTGTTACATGGTATTCTGAGAGTAAAATGTGGACTTATTTGAGCCAAACTGAACCTGCTAAATGTTAACACAATTCAATCTTTTATTGCAGCACAGACAATATTTACCAAGCTAAATAGTTGATATGAGTTTAATTTTGATGGGTTCTTTTTGCTTTGAGTTTAGATACTAAGTTTTGGAAGCAAAATTCACATTCCTTGTTCAAATACATTGTATTCAACTACCAACATTCCTGTAGAGAATATCGTGATAAAATTAGTCCAGGTCAACAGCTTTCTCCAGCGTGCTTTGGGGGCGTTGCACCCAAGCGCCCCGAGAAAAGATGTTGACAGTAAAAGGGGGTGAGAGCTAAAAATGTTTTAGGATGTATTATGTACACGAACCTTCATTAAGCCCCTGTTTAAAAACCTGTTCACTCGTGAGATCATTGATCATTATATCCCCCGCGTCCGAATGATCCCGGGGATATATTGGTTTTGTGACCGTTAGCCCGCCGCCTGTCTGTCTGTCTGTCTGTCCATCGGAACGACGTTACCGTGATAAGTAAAAAAAAATATTGCATGTAGCTCCGCCAAATTTTGGCCAGTGATGCACCTTTTGATGAAGCAGGTCAAGTTCGAAAACTAGCTTCCTGTGATCATTAATGAATCAGTTAATTAACAAAAGATCGCTTGGCAACCCCCAGACGACGTTACCGCGATAACTAAAAAAAGGTATTGCACGTAGCTCCGCCAAATTTTGGTAAGTGATGCACCTTATGATGAAGCAGGTCAAGTTCAAAAACTAGCTTCCTGTGATCATTAATTAATTAGTTAATTAATCAAAGATCGTTAGGCAACCTCCAGATCTGAACCATTCGGCAACCTCCAGAGGACATTACCATGATAAATAAAAAAAATTATTGCATGTAGCTCCACGAAATTTTGGTTGTTAATGCACCTTATGATGAAGCATGTCAAGTACGAAAGCTAGCTTCCTGTGATCATTAATTAAATAGTCAATTAACAAAACATCGTTAGGCAATATCCAGGTCCAATCTGGGACCCCTATTCGTTTCAAATTTGGTTCCAGTAGTCGATAGACCCGAGGTATTTTTCTAAGGTGGTCAGTCTGTCCATCTGACTGGCCGTCTGTCTGTTCGTCCCCCTTGTCAAGATAACAGATTTTTGTCTTTTTCTCTAAAACTAATGGTCAGGTTTTCTTTAAACTTGGTGGGAATATAACCTGTGTATATGCCCACAAGATGTTTATGAGTGGTCCTTGTTTTTTAAAACTTTTTTATGCATTTTTGAAATTCAGAATGATGGTAATACGAGCACATTTTAACACGGTGCATTGTACATCTTGTGGGGCCTGAGATGCATTTATACGTTCTCCCTGATACAGATTTGTTTGCATCTTAATACAGTCATCCATCCTTTGAAAGACCACTCATAGGGCAGGTCCAAAAGTGGTCACATGGAGTAGGTGGCTTTGCAATATAGATTCAGTAACATGGAAAAGATAGCACTAATATTGTGACAAAAGTTGGCTCTTAAAGATGATTTCTCAATTGGAAGACAGTGCGCCATGCGGGGGATATATTTGTTGTCGCGCGACGACTATCTCTAGTTGTTGAGAAAATTATTAATGAAGGCAGATAAAAAGATATTTTTTCAGTCCAGACAAATAATTTACAAGTGAAAAGAAAGAACGTATACGCTTAAGGTTTCTCTATACAAGAAAAACTGGATGGATATCTTCATTTCAATGGATAAAAAATGGGCAAAATGAAATAGACCCAGCTAAGTAACATTGCATCGCCACATATTGTAAAAATGATCGGAGTCAATCCATCTGAATAATGAGGTGCCTTTACATTTTCCCATCTGGGTCAAATGTAACAACAATGGGTCAGATGTAAGACCTGTACCAATGTGGAAATAAACACCCGTACTCACGTTATAGAAGCTCCTGTTTCCAAAACTTTTAGCTGTAGACAATATGCTGAAGGTCCAATCAATATAATTGAGAAGAATATCGATGTAAATAGACAAAAGAGAATCTTGTGCGGTCAACACGCATTTGTTACAGTGTCTTTGTGTAAAGATAACGGATATGATGCTCGCATACATTGCTGTACTGATCTCAGCACAAGCGATTTTGATGGCATATTTATTCAAATCCAACTGAGAGAAATATGGACATCACAATTAAGTTCACACAAAGCGAAGTCACATGGCATTACTACATATCAGGAAAATACCAAAATAGAATAAAACTAGGAAAGATGATTTGCTGCATAGCAAATCAGTGTGTGTGTCTTCAAAGCATATTGGTATGGCAATGTACAACTATTCCATAAAACAGGAGTAGAAGTTGGAATGGCATCTCTATCTATTATAACTTTGAAGTTATTCAAGATTTAAAATTTGTAATGGTGCTTTTTTACATAATTTAAATTGCTACAACTTTTATTTTTTATTCATTAGGTGATTGGATGCCAATGGTCAACAACCCCCTAGTAGAAGTTGGAATGACATCTCTATTATACTGTTGAAGATATTCAAGATTGAAAATTTCAAATTCAGTCAGAAAGAAAGAAAGAAAGAAAGACAGACAGACAGACAGACAGACAGACAGACAGACAGACAGAAAGAAAGAAAGAAAGAAAGAAAGAAAGAAAGAAAGAAAGAAAGAAAGAAAGAAAAGTGTGTGTTGACACACACACACTTTAATGATAGAATGCATGAGCAGGTCTCTTGAGCATTTCCTGGACTGTGTAATTGTATATAAATAATGTAGCCCAAAATGTTTTCTTATAAGCCACTGAACTGACTGGTGTCCAAAAAGAAAACATTAACTTATAATTAAATTACCAAACAGACATAGCCATTCAATCAATGCAGCCACTGTTTATATGACAAAATTGACTCATTCAGTGATAAACCCAATGGATATGTTCTTTGCTAATTCTTTCAAATTTGCATTGCTAATACAATGTGTGAAACAAATAAAAAAGGTCAGAATATCACAAATCATGAGCAGATATTATATTCTATTATGATTGTCAAAAATTTTAAATCAGAACCCCCTAATTTAAAAGATAAGAATACTCAGTATATCCCTTTGATACAAATTTTACTGACAGTAAATGAAGACTTCTGTCCTGAATGAGTCAAGGGATGCCGCATTTTCAAAGGGTCATTTTGATGTCACATCTTGTAAAATATATACCAGGATTATGGCTTGTTTGCAGTTTAATTGAGATGTGACACCCCTGTAAAAATGTCCCACAGGTCTTACAATGTTGATAAAGGCTGTGGATTATGAGTGAAATCTATTGGGGGTAATAAAATACACATAAACTTCAGGAGGAAAGGGTAGGGTTTATTTGCATGTGGTTACACTTGCCAGGACTTTGGAATACGCTGGCCATTTGATACCGATCATTCACTGTCACTGGTCATGTGTGTTTTGTGGGGTGGCAGACACATAGCAGAGCCAGCTCCACAGCTATATAACATATTGAAGATTTAAAACTTTAATTACCCCTCATTTGCATAATTTTGAAAAGCATGACCTCTCATTATAAAAAGGCCAGACTTTATCTATAGAAGTATAATTGTGCCATGTTTGGAGTTTCTACGTGTTATACTTTTCAAATGAAATGTCGGACAAATTTGCCTGTAAAGAAAGAAAGAAAGAAAGAAGAAAGAAAGAAAGAAATAAAGAATTCCTAGAAAAACAGAAAAGTGTGTGCTGACACACACACTTTAACTAGAAAAGATTATTTGCTGCATAGCAAATCAGTGTGTGTGTCTTCAAAGCATATTGGTGTGGCAATGTACAACTATCCCATAACCCAGGAGTGCAAGTTGGAATGGCATCTCCATCTATTATAGTTTTGAAGTTATTTAAGATTTAAAATTTCTAATGGTGCTATTTAGCATAATTTAAAGTGCTACAACTTTTATTTTTAATTCATTATCTGCGCAATTGTCAACAACCCCCTAGTAGAAGTTGGAATGACATCTCTATCTATAATAGTTTTGCAGATTGTCAAGTTTTAAAATTTCAAATGCCCCTAATTTGCATAATTTTTAAACATCTTCATTCATTTGTATAAAACTGTCAAAGTCCTTGTATGGAGGTACAATCATGCCAAGTTTGGAGTTTCTATGCAAAATAGTGTCGGACAAATGTGCCGGTAAAGAAGAAAGAAGAAAGAAAGAAACCAGAAAAGAAGATTTGCTTCAAAGCAAATCTATCTGAGTGCCTTCAAAAGTTGTAAATATGAATTGCTACAACATTTATCCTTTGGTACTTCACATTACATTAAGCTTATAGCTGCATACAAATTTCAAAGTCCAAATGACTTTGACCTTTTTACAGGTCACATGTAAATTGCGTAGTGTTACAATACCCAAAATTTAAACCCAAATTGAACCAAATCGGATGAAAATTGACCAAGTTATGGCAAGATGAAACTTTCAAAGGGCCAAATGACCTTGCCCTTTGCCCTGTCGAAGTTACATGTTCTTATAAAAATGTGCAGTGTTGCAATACCTACAATTTGAGTCCAACATGATTAAAATTGGATGGAAATTGGCCAAGTTATGACTGGATGAAACATTCAAAGGTCCCAATGACCTTGACCTTTGACCTTTGGAGGTAAAATGTAAATTACAAAAATGTGTAGTGTTACCATAGCTACCAAATGAGCCCAACATGATCAAAATTGGATAAATATTGACCAAGTTATGGCTAGAAGAAAGCCACCATCGAAAGTGGCCTTTGACCTTGAAATGACCTTTGCCTTGATATGACCTCTACCTAAAGTGAACCTTGACCTCAAAAATGACATTTTGGCATGAAATTGACCTTTGACCTTGACATCACCTTGACTTTTGAGATGACCTTTACCTTGCTATGATCGAACTCCTATACACTCGGAACCACATCTACTATGGTATCTAAGATATTGAAGATTTAAAACTTTAATTAGCCCTCATTTACATAATTTGGAAAAGCATGACCTCTCATTATAAAAAGGCCAGACTTTACCCATAGAAGTATAATTGTGCCAAGTTTGGAGTTTCTACATATAATACTTTTCCAATGAAATGTCGGACAAATTTGCCTGTAAAGAAAGAAAGAAAGAAAGAAAGAAAGAAAGAAACTAGGAAAGATAATTTGCTGCATAGCAAATCAGCGTGTGTGTCTTCAAAGCATATTGGTATGGCAATGTTCAACTATTCAATAAAACAGGAGTAGAAGTTGGAATGGCATCTCTATCTATTATAGCTTTGAAGTTATTCAAGATTTAAAATTTGTAATGGTGCTTTTTTACATAGTTTAAATTGCTACAACTCTTATTTTTAATTCATTAGGTGATTAGATGCCAATGGTCAACAACCCCCTAGTAGAAGTTGGAATGACATCTCTATTATACTGTTGAAGATATTCAAGATTGAAAATTTCAAATTCAAAAAGAAAGAAAGAAAGAAAGGAGGGAGAAAGACAGACAGACAGACAGACAGACAGAAACAAAGAAAGAAAGAAAGAAAGAAAGAAAGAAAGAAAGAAAGAAAGAAAGAAAGAAAGAAAGAAAGAAAGAAAGAAAGAAAAGTGTGTGTTGACACACACACACTTTAATGATAGAATGCATGAGCAGGTACTTGAGCATTTCCTGGACTGTGTAATTGTATATGAATAATATAGCCCAAAATGTTTTCGTTAAGAGCCACTGAACTGACTGGTGTCCAAAAAGAAAACATTAACTTATAATTAAATTACCAAACAGACATAGCCATTCAATCAATGCAGCCACTGTTTATATGACAAAATTAACTCATTCAGTGATAAACCCAAAGGATATACTCTTTGCTAATTCTTTCAAATTTGCATTGCTAATACAATGTGTGAAACAAATAAAAAAGGTCAGAATATCACAAATCATGAGCAGATATTATATTCTATTATGATTGTCAGAAATTTTAAATCAGAACCCCCTCATTTAAAAGATAAGAATACTCAGTATATCCCTTTGATACAAATTTTACTGACAGTAAATGAAGACTTCTGTCCTGAATGAGTCAAGGGATGCCGCATTTTCAAAGGGTCATTTTGATGTCACGTCTTGTAAAATATATATCAGGATTATGGCTTGTTTGCAGTTTAATTGAGATGTGACACCCCTGTAAAAATGTCCCACAGGTCTTACGATGTTGATAAAGGCTGTGGATTATGAGTGAAATCTATTGGGGGTAATAAAATACACATAAACTTCAGAAAGAAAGGGTAGGGTTTATTTGCATGTGGTTACACTTGCCAGGACTTTGGAATACGCTGGCCACTTGATACCAATCATTCACTGTCATGCTACAACCATGGCATAAGTGCGCATGCTCTGTTGTGGCTTTTTCTTTGACGCGTTATCGCAGCGCGGAAAACTCAATTGTTACCGTGTTACAACTCACCCGGCCCGGTCTCCCCTACACATAGCATTGATAACCGTGCTCTCTGAAACGGTATTATTTACCTGCATTTGTCACACAAAGATTGAAACCAAAATCACAGGTGATGCATTATAATCTTGAAAGGCCAACCGCATATCAATATGGTAATGTGATTCAGTAAATAAAAATATCCTCCACCCACACTCATCCTCCACTCCAACCCCATGTGGCATTGTGTGGGCCTACAACTTCAAGTGCTTGTGGGTGGGGTATATAGTCAGCTAAGTGGTCATGGATGGTAGATGATGCGCACGTTTTAACATGATCAGTGTCAAATGCAAATATGCATTTCGGCCGGCTTGATTGTGCAAAAAAAAAACAAAACAAAAAAAAAAAAAAAAACGGGAGAAATGTAAATAACGTTTTGGCGGTGCCAACTGCCTGACCCTCCCTCCTCCCAATCCCCCAACCTTGTCTTCCGTTTTTTGATACAAGTTTATCATACTGTCCACGTGCATGTGTTCTGTTTGTGTACAAAATGTTTATGTTACCTGCAATGTTTTCAATAAAGTTACTATAGACAGACAGAGAGACAGACAGACAGACAGACAGACATCAATACATACATACAGACCGACAGATGCACAGACAGACAGACAGACAGATAGATAGATAGATAGATAGATAGATAGATAGATAGATAGATAGATAGATAGATAGATAGATAGATAGATAGATAGATAGATAGGTAGATAGATAGACTGGTAACTTCAGGGTATCGTATTTACATTGTCATGCAATGCTTATTCTGGAAAAGTCCCAATGTATATTGTGCATTACATTCATTCAACAAATTAACATTCCCTTAACACTAATCACACATATATTTTGGATACTACCTCTTCAAAATAACTAATCGGGACTAGCCCACGGACTTCTGTCATTTCAAACACAACCAAGCGGGCAGATAAAGTTAAAATAGTAAGTCATGTTTTAAAAGTACTTTAACGACCGGGGCTATGCAGCTATGCTGTTTCCACGCCCAAGGTAACCTCCAGACAAGTTGAAATAAAATGCTGTGTTTCAGTTGACTTTATAACAAAATATTGCCACACGAAGGCCACTTTCTCGATAAAATCTTTCATCCAGGGTCGATCAATTTTTAATGGGCAAGATCGGCTTTAAACCTTTTTAATGTTTCATAAAGTTTTTAAGGTCGGGTATTTTAATATAGGTTGGTCGGGTTACTGGAGCCACACACGGGATTTTGAATATCTAAAATTTCAATAGGTGTGTATAATTCTGATCCAATGTTAAAACTGGGAAATTTATTTTAATTTCCATATTTGTTAGTAATACTTACCTATCCACTATATTGGGTAAATGATCTCTTAAGATCGTATATACTCCAAAAATTTTCCCTTCAGAACCTATTTCTCCGAAAACGTTCGTCTGGACTGGAAGCCAACATGCCGCCTTCTACGGGCTGGCCTCCTTGTGCCGTAATGGACCTCCTGTATTGACCAATAGGATCCTGTGCTGTCACATAGGCTACAGCAAGGAACGCCACATGAAGGAGGGCAGATTCATGTGTTTAGCAGTTTCAAATGAGCTTCTTTCAAAATATCACTTCCACTTTCCAATTATGGATTAAAAAAATTATCAGCTTACACTTTACGAGCAATCAGATGATGGTTTACATTTTTGCGCCAAATTGTGAAACCCTTTTGCATTTTACGGGAAAACAGTTTTTGCTAAATTACGCAGTTAAAATACATACTTTATTTTTTTCAACAAATCATGGGTGTAATTTACAATTTTCGAGAAATGCAACGAAGCATTTATGACCTTACGAAAATACCCCTACACCCTCTCATACCTTTGTTGTTTATAAATTGTGTTTATTGAATTTGGGGCAATCATACTTTCATATGGATGTATTGATTTCCTCCAGTATTTGGGCTTAAATATGATTATAATAATAATGATGATGATGATAATAATTATTATTATTATCATAGTTATTATCATCATCAAATTATCTCTGGTATTGTGGGATATATATGATAATAATAATTATTATTGTTGTGAAACCCAACGCAGTGTATGATTGCAATAATAAAGCAAGCAATCTGGGTGTTATATAGGTGGTTGACCACATTGAGACGGTGATCTTATGGACCACTGCTTTGGTGTGGCCACTAGTCTATGGCGGGGGGGGGGACAACTTGCTGCACAGATGAATGCTGCACTGCAAGGTATATATTGTACTTCACTGTTTCGTATAGAGGGGACATAGGCGGTTCCCTGGGTACACTTTACGGGAAATTAATTTACAATTTTATGTTTTACAGCTAAACAAAATATCACTTCCACTTTCCAATTTCAGATTAAAAAATTACCAGATTACACTTTACGAGCAATCAGATGATGGTTTACATTTTTGCGTTAACTTCTTGGACCCTTTCCAATTTTTAGAGAAACCAATTTTGCTAACAGTAAAATATATATTTTACGTTTATCGACAAGCATGGGTGTAATTTACAATTTTTGAGAAATGCAACGAAGCATTTATGACCTTACGAAAATACCCCTACACCCTCTCTGTATACTTTTGTTGTTTATAAATTGTGTCTTTTGAATTTGGGTTAATCATACTTTCATATCGATGCATTGATATCCTCCAGTATTTGGGGTTAAATATGATTATGATGATTATGATTATTATTGTTTTTATTATTATTATTATTATTATTATTATTATTATTATTATCATCATCATCATCATCATCATCATTATTATTATTATTATTATTATTATTATTATTATTATTATTATTATTATTATTATGAAATCTAAGGCAGTGTATGATTGCAATAATAAAACAAGCAATCTGGGTTTTATATATGTGGTTCAAACAAATACAAAACTCTCCTTACTGTGAGTGAAATTAAAGTGGCATATCTTACTATTTACGTTGTAGTTCTTACTTACAAAGGCTAATCTCAGCTACTATCATTATTTCATGCACATTTCCTAAAATCAGGTTTTTGTAGCTCAAAACAAAGGTCCTTACTTTTGAAAACATGTAAAGCACTTGCCACAATATAATTTCTACATCTGTTTTAAAAGTGACTGGAAATTCAGTCTGCAATTTGGGTATTTTGGGGCCATTTTGAATTACGTAATTTTGAACCATTTAAGCACAAAGTCAAAATTGGTATCCACTCAGGTGGTGATCTAGGGACTTTAAAGGACATTTCTTGCTGGTAACTTTAGCTATAACATGCAAATGTCATCTAACTAATTTTATGCAATGTTTCATAAAGGTGGATGGCTGACTTAAGGTAGGTACTTTTATATCCCCTAGAAAAAGCTTGCAGGTTTTAAAATTGCAACCCGGAATTTTTTGACAATACACAGGACAGCACGGCTCTGTAATTTGGGTGGATTTTTGAGTGCCATGGATGATAAAGTGCAACTTACAAAAGATACATTGACTATATAAGATATTAACGTTGAATACCCACTACTGACATAGATGAGAATTGCAGTTGTAACATAATTGGTCAGCAGAGTTATTATAAAAGGATTTTTACAAAATAAAATACCAGGCAGCCTGCCACAATCTATAGGCAGCCCCTCATATCCAACCTCTTAATGTGGCCTTGAAAGCGCCTTGGCTTCTAGAGGATTGTGATAACACTGATAAGATGTGATAGCCTAATTACCCATATAACCAATTCGCCCTTGTACCTACATTGCTAAAAGACAAAACGGTTGTGGTAAGCTCTAGTGTCTACCTTGTCTTATGAATTTTATTCCCAGTGGGACTCTTTTATCCTAATATGTCTATAAGCACCATATCACAAGATTGTAAAGAAAATAAAGTGGCAAAGCTGTGTGAGGCAGCCAACATTAAAGGAGACATAGAATAAAAAATAAAACCCTACAATCTGATTCTCTGAGCACCGTTTTGACTTTCAGTGTCTCTCAAATGGTTCATAGAAGACACGGTAATGTATGTGGCTGTTTCAAGTAACGAACAGGGGTCGTAGGCAATTTCCTTATCCAGTTGGGGAGAAAAACACACATAATTTAAAGAATGGCAAACAAGCATTAACATCATTTTACTATTTTGATTTCAGTACATCTGACTGAACCAGCTGTCATCAAAACCAAGAGCAACAGAATCACATTGTTTTTTAAGTCTCAGTGGAATCCACTTATTATTGCAATGCTGATTTATCTTGCTATCATAAGTTCCTGCCATGTCTCATTGACAATTGCCATGCAATTTCTGACCAGTGCTGCAGCATCTAACCTGTGGCATGTAGTAGACTTTGGTGCCTTCTTACCAGATGCAGATAAGACCCCAGATCAGTCTAAAAATATAAGTTATGGCCCTTATGATATACATTGGTCCCGTAAGCTTCACCGTAAGCTTATGCATTGATATAGCACAGTGGAATCATGGAACAGATGCCTGGAGCCTTCAAATTTCAAAGTGACAAAAGGATTTACTTTGAGATCAATACAGGTGTTGCATGGGTTGAGGCCGAGCAAGTGGCATAACCAAACAAATAATGCAACTTATTTGTTTAGGGTTATTTTCAAAGTTCAACTCTTCAAAGTACATAAAGCATTGTTGGATTAGTCTAAATTATTTACTGGGTAGTTTGACCTGGTGGTCAAATGGTGTGACATTGCTTGGGGTCACTGTCCCGAATCAGGGCTGAGCGCATTTTGGTATATTATGCAACTCCCAGATACCTGAATTCGAGTTAGTTCTGTCAATGATTCTATGGCAGGAAAAGGCCAGTATTAAACCAGCCCAGCCATAACTGTGTCAGCGGATAGAATGGTAGAGGGATGTCGGCAAGCTACAGGCTGTTATCAATGTAGCAGAAGTGGCAAGCAGGCAACAAGTCCACAAATCTATTTCAAGACTTGCTAATTTTTCAAGAGACTGGAACCACAGCTGATAGAAAATATTGGGGAAGAGCAAGGAAAACTACAGCTGTGCAGCACAGACATGACAGGGTGTTGCACCTCCAGAACAGAACCTTACCAGCAACCAGAACGGCACAACAGATACCCAGCAGAGCCAATAAAATATTGGCACATACAGTTTGCAATGGACTACAAGAGCAGATATCAGCATGTCAGAAATCATTACAGAGGTTCAATATTGACAAAACTGAGCTGACTAGCCAAAAAGTCAAGGGGTTACTACCCATTATTGCTGGACACTTCAACAGTGGAGGGGTGTGTTATTCATGGATGAAACCCATTTCACCTTAAATCATGCAGATGACAGAACAATTTTGGCCATGGAGGGAAAAACAGTATGTAGGTGCCCACCGACTAGAGACAGATCATTTTGGGGGGGGGGGGGGAGCATCAGTGATGGTGTGGGGTTGAATACCATTCATTGTCAAAACCCAGTTCATTTTCATTGATGGAAATCCTAATGCTGCCCATTACAGGAATGCGATCCTTCAGCCAGTTGCTGTTCCTTTCACTAAATGCCATCAACTCCAGTTTCTTCAATAGAACAATTCTGGCCCCATGCTGCTTGATTGACCATGAATTTTCTGCAGGCAGGCAAGCAAAGTTTGTCATGGTCAGTCTTCTCACTCGATCCTAATCCCATGGAATCCCTTTGAGATTACCTTGCCCAGCGTGTTCAAAGACAGGACCCAGCACCCAACACCCAGCACCCAGCACCCAGCACCCACCAACCAGAAGCAGCTTCAGCAGGCTCTTCATGAAGAGTGTCATTGTAATCCTTAGCAGATGGCTCAGCAGCTGCTATTTTCATACACCAATGTTGCTTATGTCGTTATGCAAAGGATTTTCAGTGTTGCGTTGTTTTGTTCAATTTATACTTAAGAAGTTAAGACACCAATATCTGGTCCACAGGTGCCATATCTAACTCTGCTAAGCTACAATCCAAAGTTAAGACTGCAGAAGATAGTTCCTGTGTACCATGGTTCCTACGATTTCATGTCATTATCTCCGTTTAAACACATGACAAATTAGTCCTGAAGGCATCCAGAGACCCACAAGTGCAGCTAGTGTACAAGATACCAACAAGCACAACTCGACTACGTGCAACCTCCATAGGATAAAATACACCATAAGATCATCTTTGGAGGACAATTAAAGGGTATACTGGCGGTGTGCCTATTCAAAGCAAGAATATCCTTCAAATGGCTTTCCTGTAACAGCCAAGGATAGAATCACACTTCAGATGATGAAAAAGTGAAATCGACTTCGAAGAGTGTCAGATGAGACTATCAGTGATAAAAAATGCTGGTCCGAAAAACGTGACCCTGAACAATGAGAAAAGTTCCTAAATTACCAAAGATTCTGCTCTCTGTAGCAAAAAGTGTCAGTCATAATTAATGTCAAGGTAGAGCCTGTCTCCAAAACAAAACTTTACATGATCATAGGTAACCACGTGGTGTCCTGGTTTTTATGGAAGAGGTAGAGGGCATATAGACTGATGCACTTTTGCCGATGAATATGATAAGAGTATGTGGAAAAAAGCTATTTGACTTTGGGTATCGTATATGTGGCCGGGATAGGTTACTTAGCCACTGCAAATGTAGGTGTTGCCTTCAATATTCTATTACATGCCAAATCTTTACCTTTGAAGACATTGCGCATGGAAATAGTATTATGAAAATATACAACTGTAACTCCAATGGGTGTTGAAATTACCAGTTCAGTGCTTTGAGCCATTAGGAACATGCTTGATATTTTTAACAATCTGTAATTATGTCAAGGAGTCAAACCAAGTATCATCCAAGCGAATGTGTTCATTATATACCATAGTTGTGAGCCTGCATGGGTAACAGCCGTTATGCTGAAGTAAACGTTTTGCCACTAGTATATTGAAAAGTCAAAGAGGTTAATCGTGGACATACTGTAAGAGATGCAGACCCATCTTAAATGATGCACTGACAATCAGTCAGGTTCAGCAGAGCTAAATAAAGTTTGAGTGGATGTAAAATGTAAAATTTAAATGGCACCACGTGTGCTATACACATATGAACTACTGCAAAAAAATCTATGCTTTCTCACTTAAAAAACAAAACATAATATAACCATGTATATATTATCTACTTGCTGCAAGCATTGCGAAACCTATTTTTAAGTTCATATATATGAAAATAGAAGGTATGGACTACCGGATTCAGCAATGAACGTATTGGTAGTATTAAAATGATCAGCATCGTGTTAAGTATATCTGTGTTTTTGATCATGAATTCACTCGCAAGAGCACTGGTGAGAATAGGGACAATACACATCAATGAAAGCAAAATTTCCAGGATACACCAATATTTCATTTTCTCCATCTGCCGCTTATTACCAGCTCTCTTTGTAGTTTTTACCATTGAAAACCACATCAACAAAAAACTTACAATAATGAACAAAAATGTGCAATATAAATGTATTATATATATAAATTTTATTGGTGGCCAATACAACCCTGTGGATGCAAATTTGAAAACGAAGCATGTTTCGGTAACTAAGCTTCCAAATGGATCAAACAAATGCACATTTTGTGTTTCAAAAATTACCAGTGTAACAATTATAGCCAGTCCACAAATTATAAAGAGAGATACTTTCTTTCCGTTAAGTCTGTGGAAGCTAAAAGAAAATACTATAGCAACCAGTTTTTGTAGGGTCATGATGCTAACAATGTGCCAGGAAAGACTTGAAGAAACAAAAGATAGAATGCTTGCTAAGTGACAGTGTATATGCATATACCATGTTTCCTTATTTACCAAAATAGTTTCTGTTTTGACGACGTGTCTGTTCATCAAAATTAAAAGGAACAGATAAAGGCTCATGCCCAGATCTGAAGAAGCCAAACAGGTCACCAGACTTTCAACAAGCCTAGTCCTCTCTGACATCATGAAAATCAAAATAATTATGATATTTTCTACACTACAACATATTGCAATTACCCACATGTATATTGTTAAACCTAATGATGACTGCACGTAAGAGCAAACAGGAACCACAGGGGATTCAGATAAACAAACGGAAACATCTAAAACGAGACAACAGAGTTTTGGTATATCAGTTGTAATATTTTGTATGGAGTGAAGCATTTTAAAAGCCTGTTTATTGATTTGGACGAGCGGGTTATTTGTTAGATTCAATGAAAATAAACACTTGATACCTTTAAATGTATCTTCTTTGATTACCGAAATACGATTCCCAGAAAGATTTATAGTATGTGTAGACAGGCCTGAGAATGCTTCATTTTGAATGTGCTTAATTTGTAAATGAGCCAATTGCAGTTCCTGGATATTAGACATACCAATAAAAGCATTCCGCATTAATGTGTAAACAGGGTTGCCGAATAAAGATAATAATCTTAGATACTTTAGAACACAAAACGAACATTTGGGAAGAAATGATATATGATTCTGTGACACATCCAGCATCAGAAGATGTTTAAAGATTTTCAAATATAAGTGAGAAACTTTGCATATTGCATTTAGTGATATATCTAGCTTCAAAGCAAAGGCAAACTGATATAAATACTGCAGGGATCTGATACTATTATTTCGCAAAATGATGATTTTCATTCCTTTAGACATATTAGGAAGATAAGCAATTGCTGTGTTTCTGCAATCAATAGTGTATCCTTTGCAGTAACATGATACAGGGCATGGTTTTACGAGACATATTTCTTCATCATCAAAAGATAAATTGCACTGAGTGTTACCATCACAAACATCCAAATGGTGCAAGCAACCAGTTTCTTTTTTGCATCTAAAATGACCTGGGCACTGAAGAGAGATATTCTTACATTCTTCGTCAGTTCCTGTAGGACAGTCCCATTTACCATCACATATATACTGAAACGGTAGACAGTAACCTGTAGGACATTTAAGCATACGTGTACAGGTTATATCGTCACAGTTTTGCAAGTGTTCACCATGTTTGCAGAATACCAGCTCACCATAAACCGTTAAATCAAAGATACATATTGCCCCTCTTGGAAAACAGGTTTCATCCCTTGACAAATGACATTTTATCCAGTTTGGATTCTTACATAGCAGTGATATTGTGTTTGAGTACAATCTGGTTTTCGAACTGCTTTGTACTATTTGAGGTAAAGACTCCGGACAATTGGTCTCATCTGAATTATCTAGACAGTCTGGTATGGTATTACATATTCTCGATGCCAAGATGCACCCACCTATTTGACACTGGAAGTATATATCGAAACATGTGCAGTCTCCAAGATGGCATGACTTAGAACAGAATGTTGCAAGACGGGTGTGTACATCTGCCATGGAACATATTGCTGTGCAGTTAAATTCATCAGAGCCATCTTTGCAATCCTTTTCCGCATCACAAACATAGTGATTCACAATACATTCTGCATTCCAGCATCTGTACTGACCCATGCTGCAATTATATGTAATTCTAGCAATTTGTTTTACACAAATTATTCCATCAGCAAAAGCCTTCGTCGAGTAATTTTGCACTTTTACTTTAGGAATAACAAGGTGAGGAAAGTCAGTACATTTTCTGCAATCTGTGCGTTGTGAAGCAAATTCCATGTACCAGGTGTTCCATTGGTGTCTTGTTATGACAGCAATTGCTTGAATGACACTGGGTTTTTCCGTAAAGTTGTTATGCCGCATTACCCACACCTGATAACCATAATATGCTAACTGCCATTTGTTTATAATGTAAAGAAATGGTTTTAAAAATGGCATTGTTTCTAGCCTATTTATAACGATATTTGCCTTTGGAGACATATGAGCAAATGACCAAGGTACACTTCTATATTTCGATGAAATCTTCATCCACAATGCTGTAATATTTTCTAGCAATGGAAAAATTATTTCATTTAAAATTATTACATTTCCATCAAGGTAAGAACAATGACGTTGAGCGGAAGAATATGTATGTGATAGGGTTTTGTTTAATACTAAAGTGGTACATATTGATACACGTTCCAAATAAAACCAGCCTGGTGCACAATCACCTTTGTTCAAATGGTTCAACTCTAGTATGATTTGCTTGCTTGGACTTCTTTTCTTCATAGAAGACTCGGCCTCACAAAATGTGGATGCTAAAATATATATCTTTTCACAAGGCACAGTCAGCCAACGTGCAGAAATATATGGTGACAGGAAGATCATAGCACCACATACCTTCCTGTGGTTCATGTATATTTTTGTTGTATCTCGGTTTACCTTGGGTGTAGTGGCAAATAACGTCTTTTCAAATATACCAAAAGAACGCGAAGACATGTTTCTCAAAAAAAGTTGTGTTGTGGATACCTCGAAAGAGTACATGTTTTGTCCCCAAAAAGTAACAGGATCCCCATTGATCCAAAAGGTACCCTTGCCCTTAAAAGAAAAAGAAAACACTTACACATTTGCACTCATAGAGCACTTAAAGTTCAGGTAAATTTAATATCATGAGCATAGTTTATCTGTGAATATCCAAACTGTACTGGACTATATTGATTAAATTTTACACTAACAGCCGTGATAAAACATGTGCTGGTATGAAGTACAGTTAAAATATAGAGGTTATGTCATTGGTCATATATCTCTATCATGCCTCACTCTTATCAAATCTTGTATATGATGTACGGTTTGTACACTTATAAAACTACAGCTTCATTTGAAAATGGCTCCCTGGACGCTGAGACACATGCTACCAAACGTTTGCTGAGCTTTTGTCTTTTTTGCACAAGAAATATTCAATGTAAATGTTGCTGAGATTTTGACATATGGCTTATTATCAGCTATATATATTTGGTCTAAAAAAATGTATGATCATTCAAAGTTTCATTCCGATTTGTAACATCTTTCTCGCATTACCATATGGAATTCAAACTAACATAGACAGCAACATCACATTGACCAGACAAGGTCATACACATGCCTACTGACATAAAATACAAGGAACAAAATAATCACGTTTCATAGGATTCCATCAGATTCTTAAATTACAATATTAGCTTCTTACGGAAAGAACATACAAATCAAACTGGGTACGTCAACATGTAAGAGGTTGGGTGTGACAACAGAATACAAGTGGAGCTGTTTGTCTCCATTAGGTTTATTACTTCTACCCAGTTAACAAAGGACATATAAATGCTTTTGTTAATCATCTAGGCCTGGTAGCAAGGCGACTGTTCCCACTGGGGTTAGTGTTGGTGTGGACCCAGAAAGGAAGGGTAATGAGTGCATTTTGTCATGCTTTACATGGCAAAATGAGACACTGTTACCTCTTTATAGAATGTGACATTACTTTTATGTCTGAATTTTTAAGCTTTACTCATTCTGAAAATGAAAAGTCTATTTTACGTGGATTTCATCAATTTACATACCCTGATCATCCCAATTCTGCAGGAGGTGGAGGAGCTCATTTGTGTCTCGCTCACTTTTAGTAAAATGATGTGCCAGATCTTGAAAAATATTATGCAGGTGGCATTATGATTCTCAAATTTGGGATTTATGTTTTACTTCAGGTGATGTTAACATGTGTTGCGATGCTTGGTTGCAAACGTTTCTTCATGGTTTCCCAAACCCTGTGTCCCTAATGGAAACATTGACGCTAGACGTACCATTTTGCCTAACTCCAAATTTCTCTTTCCATATAAAAGTGCAATAAGTACATACTTCAAGTAAAATGAATAAAAGCACCGCCAAGATGCCTTTGCATGTTGTAAGTTCCCACGTAATTATTTTCACAATACAACTCAAAGGCACTGATGGTGAACACAACAACACAATGCGAGCATCTACAATCAATCCAACTCAAATACAGAGATGCTAGCGTTGAACTGATATATTATTTTTATTAGACCTATTACCTTTCTCTTGTAAGAAAGCAAATATATGACAATTGTTTATCTCAGGCAGTATCCAACTCTTTTTTCCCTCCAACAAATTCCATCAACTAGACGAAGACGTACGTCTAGTATGTTACGAAGTTTTGTCATTTCTCAAGCACTGGTCCTGATGGCCTCAGTCTACAGTTCCTGTAGAAAACTGTATCTTCGATTTCCACCTCTCTTACAAAACAAGTTAATCAACTTTTGAGAAATTGTAAATCCAAAAAATTATGAGAAGCTACCGTCATTCTTAGTAACAAAAGGTAAGGCAAAAATTATGCATTGATTGTCGGCCTGCAAGTCTTCTAAGTTGTGTAGGCAAAGTATTTGCAAAAAGTCATATTAAACACGTTTTGTCTCAGATTATTTGTTACTGTATATTCACCTTTCTGGGTTTCACAGAGGGCTTCTGTTTTCAATCAACTGCTTATCATATGTATGTATCACGAGTTGACATGGAAAACGAGGAGTGTCTCGTACCTTTAGACACTAGCAAGGCTTCTGACAAAGTGTGGCTCTCTGGATTGGTTTAGTAACGATGGTGATTTGCTTTGTTGCTTCTCAAGGTATCTTGGAAATGGTCATCAATGACGTGTTATAAAGGGCCTGTCATCTAGTTGAAGAATTGTCCAGGTCAGTGTTTCCCAGAGATTTTCGTCGGTTTCCTAATGCTTTCAATCTATATTAAACACATTGACCCAGTCAAATCAAATTTGACGCTGTTTACAGATGACACATTACTACTCGATCGTCAGAAATCCCTTTGAAGCTGCTGACATTATAAATTCTGGATTTAACTCTATTGAGGGAATAATGAGCAAACGATCGACTCATCGACTCAATGCTTTTAAAATTGACAGCATGCAAATTTAATTCGTCAAGCCACCCACATGGTCACAATTTACAAAATGTCAAAGTTATATGCATATGGTTATTACTAACCGTTCTGACCTAAAATGGTTGGATAACATCGTCAATATGGTTTAAAAAACAGAATGAATAAACACATTGAAAAGCCTCAATACTCGTACTTCCGTCCTGACATTCAAACATCTTAGAAAACGTTTGTTTGGTTGTTAATATTTTCCTTGTTTTGTTTTGTTTTGTTTGCTTGCTTTTTTGAGCTTTGGCTAATGATTAGGGCAATCTTGGAATAAGGAGGCCCTGTTTGGGATCGATGCAATGCACTCGATGCATAGTTGCTTCAAATAGTCCAGCTGCCTGCTACTAGGACACTTACTGGTGCGTTTACTGTCTCTGCTAATATCAAAGTAAATGAAGAGTTTGATTGGAAAGTCTAGCCAATGGTCGAGAGAAGCCCAAATTGATACCTCTGCTTGCAATAAACAATAGGCTCATCCGTAACATGTGCAATCTATAATTCTATACCTGTAAAATAAACCTTACCTGATAAACTTTTCCTAATCTACATATAAAAAAGTGTATATGGTCTATTTTAGTAAGGTTTGTTTGTTTGTTTGTTTGTTTGTTTGTTTTTTTTTCTGTTTTTGTTTTGTTTTTTTGTTTTGTTTTGTTTTGATTTATCTAAGATAAATCTCGTTTTTTCCGACTTTTATGTTCAATATACGACTTTTTCAGTCTCTCGCTTGGTGACGTGCATGAATTGATATGATCGGATCGATGGGCGTGTCACAAATGTATAGGCGTGAACTGGATTATATGTAGTTGTTCCAGGGTAAGGCGTGTGAACGGCACAGAAATCTAAACAGATCTGCTGGTAGCAGAAGAAGGTTAGTTGGTGATTGTGTCTCTTGTGGAGTAAAGTCAACCGCAGGCGCGAGAATCGAGTTATGCCCCTTCTTTGTACTGCACACATCTGCGCCCTTGTATCAATCACGTCTCAGGGAACGGTTATTTCATTTTGGTTACGTAAGCGGCCTACTAGCACAGACGTTTAGATTTCGTGGTGTTGACACACCTTATCTTGGGAAACTTAGCGTTAATGCAATCCAAGTCCACGAATGAACAGCATGATCCTATACATTTACACAACTGAACGAATTATGCCCCAAAATGCTTAGGGTTGTTTCAATTTATAATCATTCAACTGAACGTTTCAAATTGGAACTTGAATGATTAAATGCCTTGATTAGTTGAAGGTTTGAAAGTATGATTAATCAATGTTGATTGTGCTACGTTGGCCTTAGAAATGATTCTTTGTGTGTTAGTGAGTGGCATGCATTAATATCTATCTTATTTTTAAGAGAACCTAGCTTTCACATTATACATACATACATATATATATATATATATATATATATATATATATATATATATATATATATATATATATATATATATATATGTATATATATATATATATTTAGGCCTAGATAGGTAAGTTAATTATATTTGCTCAGGCAATATAGATACATTAAGAAATTAAGATAATTACATACTGGGGAGCAACTTCCTTCGAGGCCAAGGAGACTGCTGGTACGCACCAGGTGATTAAAACCAGAGATGAGTTTGTTAAAGAAAATATGTAAACCTTCTATGAAGTTATACGTCAATAGGCAGATTGTAACAGACATGTGGCAATGGATCATCGTACGTTATATCAGGAATCTGCCACACAAACCTTACAGCCTTACGCCATGCAGTATAAAAATCCTTAATTTTTTTTTTTTTTTTGAAAAGTCCCAAAGCTGTCATCCATAAGGAGACATGCAATAGGTTTTGAATAGATGGTATCTCATATCCGGAAACACCAAATTGTGCCAGGAACATATTGACATCAGACCGATATTTTCCTATGGAACTTTTCAATATCTTTTCCTTTCATATCAACACCTATAAAGTTACCAAGATGTAAAAAATGACCGACCTTGTTAATGAGAATATTATTTAGGTATAAATCTCCGCCTGCCTTACGGTTCCCGATTTCCATCCATATGCTTAGTTTTATCAACATTGAACAATGATGTTATATTCACCAGAAACTCTTACAAATAGTTAACATACGGGTCATACTTGAGATTGTGGGAGTAATGAGGGCGACGTCATCAGCATCAGCTAATGTGCCTACGAAGATATGGTCCAATATAATACCCGATACCAGATTTTCTAAGCTTCATCAGAAGGTCATCTCAATAAATACCGAAGAGTATCGGGGAGAGTACTCCTGCTTGGTTCACTCCATTATAATAATGAAAAGGTTTTAATATTGCGTTGCCCCAGACTATGCTAACACTTTGATTTATGTACATGTTCAAAAGGAGTCTGGCTCCTAGAGGGTATATATTTCTTTTTAAAAGTAAACAGAACAACTTGACATATTAAACCTGTTAAACGCCTTTGAAGCATGTAAGAAAAATAATTGTACTTTAAAACCGTGAGATTTATAGTAATTAAG